>JAHLSL010000007.1:41498633-41587304 GCA_025920805.1 Petroica traversi
GGGAGGGAGCGGTGGGAGCCCGTGTCTGTGTGCGTCTGTCTGTCTGTGTGCGTGTCTGTCTGTCTGTGTGTCTCTGTGTCTCTGTGTGTGTGCCTGTGTGTGTGTGGTGGGCGTGAGGCTGTGTCCTCCTTACCCTGGGCTTGTGCAGCCGGCTCCAAGGGGAGTTGAGGAAAGGCCGTTGTGGGGATCAGGGTGGTCGGTGTGGGACACGCTGGACTGGAGCGGGACACACGGACCCCTGTGGGACACCTCCAGTGCTTCCCAGAGTTTGAAGAGCCCACCAAAACATCACTGTGCATCACTGTAGCAACCCAGCCTATGTGCAGGTGGAAAGCACCTGAGGTCTGAGACTGAAAGTCTCTGTTTATGCTCTGGCAGATGTAACAGCGTGTTTGAGTTTTATGTTTTGGTGGAGCTCTGAGGAGAACAAAGGCGGTGAGCAAATAGCCCTGGGCAGGTGTAAGTTGTAAAAGTATCCCCAGGTGTTTCATGCTGAGAGAATGCGGCTCCTCCATGGTGCCTCTTCAGCTTCTCTTGAAGGGCTGAAGACACTCACTGGTGCCAAGCATATGGGCTTTAAGCCTTGTTCAACTTCTTGCAGAAAGGGCTCAGGTGTGGTCCCTGTCCTGCTCATGACCCCTTTTTGGTATGGAAAATGGCTTGGGGATGAACTTGCTGTCAGCAAGAAACTTGTTTTACCCCCTCACTCATGGTTTTTAGCAGTCAGTACTTAGTTAATTGGGTATCTTCAGCTCTCCCTTTGTCCTGTCTGTGAGGCCTATCCTGGCTCTGCACCTGCCTTCTGTAGCTATTGATTCCTGATATAAATGTTCCTGCTCGCCTGTTATTTTCCATTTTGACTGCTTTTGCATGGCAACGTTTTCTGGAAACAGAGAGAAGCCGATACTGAAAGAAAACTAAATGTTGACATTAACCTTTTACCCTATTCTACTCCAATGGTGATGTTTCTGTAACACTGAATCATCTTATTCCTAACAGGAAATCAGTGACCTTTTTGTTCAGTAAAAACCTTTTTTCCCCCAACTATTTAGAATCTTCTCTATCAAGTCCTTCACCTTCTCATGGTCTCTTTGGGAACTCTAATGAGTTACCTTTTCTTTAAGCTCTTCTGAGCTCTACGGCGTCATGTCCTGTTCCACTTTTAAGCCCTATTGAGCATGGACTTCTGCTGCTACAGTGAATAAAGTACTTCTTTTTATTAATTGCTAAGTGCTCAGAATATCTTGGTTTTGTTTTGTTGCTTTGTTTTTTTGTACTCTTGAAGATTGTGTTCTTACTGTTGTTTTAGCAGGACATGGAACAATTAAATAATGCTATGAGTACCTGTCAGTCAAGATAAATGAAGACAAACGGCTGTGACTACTAAATTAAAATCTCTGTAGGAGAGGAATGGGAAATGATGCAGAACGGCAGTGGCATTGGAAGAAAAGGTAAAATAATTTCAAACGTACGAATGACTGAAAATGTTTCAGAACTTTTCACAATTACTCTCCTTTTTAATGGTATTATTTTTCTTCCTGCTACTTTGTCTGATTTAAATTTGCCTAAAATTCTGGATTTAAAGTACAGTGTTCAGACATGTCAGATCTCAGAGTTGCTGGCATTAACAGGTTTTGTTGTGGAGGTTGTGGTGATTTTTTTTTTCTGGACTTTCTGTTCTCTCTCTTGGCTTTAACACTATAAAGCAGGGTGCAGATTCCATGTGAGACCAGGTGCAAGTTGAGCTCTGGACTGGAATGAAACTATGGATGATGATGCAGGTGCTTTCCTAAATGAAGTTCCTCAGGGCAGAGTTGAAGAAATCACATTTATCCTCAATGTTTGAAGTGGTATAAAAGCACTGTAAAATAGTAACATTATGTAACCTACCAAAAAATTGCGATTTCTATGTTTATCGCTAATGGGAATGGATTGATAGTTATTTGTGAGGAATTATGAAGAGGTTATTCTTTTAATTGGAAAATTCATGAGCTTTTCACAGAAATTAATTATTTAGATATATCTGCATTATTTTAGTTTACTGGTATAATAGATTTAAATGTTGGCTTGAAAAATAATTGGAAGCGAAATCTATTTTATCTCAGTAGGGTCACAAGTACTTGGTATAATACAAATCAGAAGGCCAGATTTAGCATGGGAGATGCAATAAATACTAATGTGTCTGTATGAAAATGAAAAGATTGGGGACTCTGGCTAGTTCAAAGAAATATTAACTGATATTTTTTGAAAGATTGAAAAGCAGACGTTTCTTTGACTACAACTTCTCACATCTGGCAGCAGTATTCAAAGTATAGCAAACTGGCTGTTTATCTTGTATATTTTACATCCTTAGTTTTAAATTAATTTTTAGAATTATATTCTGAAACTACTTTGGTTTTCTTTTTTCTTTTTTTTTCAGTGTTCCTTACATATGTGGTGATTGGGCGTGGTTTTGCTTTATTTTAATGGAGTATCCACCCAAGTTCAAAGTGGGGAAAAGAAACATATATAGAGTGAAGTGGCTTAAGTAAATTATTGATACCTGGGAAAGAGCATTCAGCTATTGTGTTTGTTATCTGAAAATATCATCTTGTAACTGGCCAAACAGACAAACGGTATTAAAACTTCTGAGAATAGAGGTTGAAAACAGTGGAGGTTCATGAGCTGTCTCTAGAGCCGTATCTTGAATCTTATGTGCAAAGCTGATCATCCTGGAGGGTAAATGGCAGAACTGAAATTCTTTCCATGAAATGCTTCAGAAAGAAGAGGAGATGAAATGAGATGATGCAAAAGAAAGCTATATTTAATGAATGGCATGGACAGTTGGATGTATCCTCCATAATCCTAACTGCTGTTGACCTAATTTCTAATTTTAGCCTGTGAGCAACCTATGCCTGTCTTCTACAATTTAAATAAATAAAATGCAAAAATGTACTTTCTCGGTTTTTAAAACTGCTTCCCAATAAAATTTCTATGTCTCTTTAGCATTGGATGATTATTTGTCATGTCTTGAGACATGATAAATAATTGCTTCCCCGTACACCTCCCCAGCTCTTGAACACAACTCACCTTTTGGTCTGGGGAGATGCTGATTTCCAGAAGTTACAGCAGCATGCCAGGGGAAGGATCACTTTGGGCTATCTCTGCTTCTGAAACTGTTTTTGAAGGACCTATTTCTGACTACAGTAGTTAGCTGGACATCTGCCTTGGCCCAGCAGGACATTTATAAAGCCATCTCATCAGTAGCCCAAACTGATTTCCCAAGGTCCTTTTCACTGTGAGTCTTCTGCCCTTGCTAAAATGTTGGCAATGTATGTTACTAAATAAGCTCCTGTGGCATCACCCACTGTTCAGTGTTTTTCTGCAAGTTCATCTAGAATCTATCTCATTTTGTACAATCTGTCTAATGTGAGCAACACATTGGAAATCAGAAACTTCCCAGTCACTCTTCAAACGGCTTTGCAGGCCAGGAAGGAATCTCTTGCTTCAAATAGCTTAATTACCAAACAAAATGGACTGAAAATTGTTTGAGGACAACCGGAATATGCTGAAACTCAGAAATGCCATATATGATGCATTTTCATCCTGCACAGTAATTTGTATTTCAAAAGGCTCATAAATGCAATGCAATAGTAGCTGGGCGGGGGAAAGATCCATTTTTATTATCCTTTTCTTAACTGGAAATTCTTCTGAATGGGGGATACTTAAAAATGCTGTGAAGACCAAAACTATAATGTTTTTTTTCTCTGCAGCTTTGGACTGTCACTCAGAACTGAGTCCATGGGTTAGAATATATTTATTCATCTTGGGAAGATACTGACTCTGCAAAACCTTGCTTTGCTTATCTCCTTTCATAGTATGTCTAATAACACACCTAGCATCTGAATTTTTAAGAAATTGCTGAATTATGCCTTTAAAATGCAAGGAAGGTAAATAAATCTTCCAGTGACATCTACATTTAAGGCAGGATCTGTGTGTGTGACAAGCACAGATATGTTGATTCCAGTGTGCCTTGTCATTAGCTATCCATGACAGGATCCCTACATAAGGACAAGAGGATTTTAACTAGACCAGTCTCATTTCTCCCTTATTTAACATTTGGACACTGTTGGATAGAAGCTTGTGGCAGCTTGTGGCCATGAAGGGCCAAATTTGGTTTCCTGATCCCTGGCTGCACTGATAAAATGGTGAGGGACTTACTGTTGTCTAGTCCACTGAAACAATTGTAAGTACATTTGGCAACCTGCTGAGAGTGAAGGCATTGGCACCTTGGAGCTCTGTTTTTCCCTTACTTGTTGTTCACCAGTTATCTCCACATCCTTGCTCTCTGCTTTGCTTTTCTAGGGCTCACGGTGAGGATAGATGGCAGAAGAGTGTCTTGAGACATTTTCTTACAACAGGAAGTTCACCTATATATGAAAAAACCCCTCAATCTGTAGCATCTTACAGTTTCAGCAAAGGATTTAGATAATCCATTCTCAGCCATAGCCTGTCTGGAGACTTGCAATGGAGAGAGTCAATGAACATTTGTAGCCAGACAGAAATTACCACTGACCCCCTTCCACCACAGGACTCTAAAAGCTAAACCCAAGTGATTTGACTTTGGTTTATTTTTTTCTTTGACATGTAAAAGAACATATAATAGAGTGTAATCTGCTTTTATATCCTTCTATGAGGATGTTTTGCTGAGGAATACACTTGGAGCAGGTACTGGGTGTGCAGCTGCAGTGGGAGCTGCAGGTTGTGCCCTGGGTGGGGGACACCGTGCTGTCCCTTTGCACAGCAAAGGGCACAGGGACTTGTGGCACTGGGACACAGCAGGAGCCAAGGGCTCAGCAGGAAGACCCCAGACTGTCACAGGCGTGGAGGGTACCAAACCTGCAGATTCCTTTGCTGGGGATCCCTCTCCAGAGGCACCATCAGCTTGAGCAGTCTTTGCGTCCCTGCACCATGATTAAATTACATAGTGGATCTAGACATCTGAGACTCTGCTGGGGAAAACTCTGGGCTGAGCCAAACCCTGTCTGACTGTGTGAGTCTGGGCTGTGCAGGCACCAAGAGGGGCACCTGAGGGGTCACTGGAGCTGCTTGCTGTGAAGGAGCCTCGGTCTCAGCAGTGGAAGTCTGGGGTAATGGGAATGTGACTTCCAGAGCGACTCCTGAATGGTCAGACATGGAAATTTCCTTAAAATTTGGCAAGCCAACTTCAGAATTATGTAATATAGGGGCATTGCCAGCTCATTTGATAAAACATTTCTCATCACTCTGCTCAGCTGGATCTCAGGGGGAAAGTATTATGTATACAATTATAATTATTATATTATTATATTTATATATCTGCAAGGAATCTGTAGATATATAAAGGAGAAATGGGTGACATTTAAAGGCTTTGCCTTTTTATTATTACTGTTATGTTTTTAAAGAATATTAGACACCTTTTATCTCAGCAGTGTCTGGGCTTGTAGCATGCATTTTTCTTCTCATTTTGAGTGACAGCACAGTTTGATCTCAGCTCCATGCATGGGGGAATTACAAAGTCCACAAAGCTCCCAAGAGCTTTCTCTGAGGAGGCTGTGGAACATAGATCCCAAGGCTTACCTGCCATTGTTGTGGTAACTGTAGAGTAGGATTTTTATTTAATAGCAAAGAACTGACAGAACACTCTTAGAGCTTTTAAAATCATAAATAAGGAAGGCAAACAATGAGATAAATCAGTACACTTGCTTTATGTGCACATTTGGATGCTTGAACCAAGGCCTGAAATGGACTGAACAGTTACACAAGAATATCTTTGTAAGCATTTGAGTCATTCAGTGTCATTAAAGTCAGTGAATTTTTAATTATATTAAATGAGATACTGTTATCTTAATATTTCAGCTTTCTCTTAAAAGCTTTTTTCTTTAGTGGGGCACAGAAATAGAATATTTATGAATGCTCTTTATAGTGTTTGCATGATCCCTTGATATTAAAGTGACGTTACTGAAGTAGTTATTACCTTGTTCTGCTTAACAAAACCAGAAGATTAAAATCAGATTGTTTAGTCATACACCAAAAAAAAAGTCATATTAATAACAGGACTGGTGTTTTACTTTTCAGCTTTTTAGAAGTTGCACCTGCTAAAATAGACTGATGTGTTGCAGGATGCTTTATATTACATGAATGTTGCAGGAACTGTTTTTGCCATTATGGGTGGATCATTGTAACAGTAGTTTCCTGATGACATCATAGTGAATTCCAGCTGCTCAAGCAGTTCTTTTCCAGAAGAGGTTATCTGCAGTGCACTTGCGCAAAATTACACTTAGAAAGGGCACTCATAGTTCCCTTGAGACTTGTAAACCAATCCGTAGTAAATACAGAATTCGTTTTCATTCTGTGTCAGTGGTAACAGCATGGGTGCTACTGTCACTTGTGATTCTTATTAAATAGACAAAAATTATTATATTAAGCAAGACAAGAGAAATGGAAGTCTGCACTGCAAGCTTCCTATCATGAAGGGATAAATAGCGCAATGGTTTCTCAAATGGTTTTTTTTTCCTAGAGAGTTTTTGGGCCGGTGACCAAAAAATATAGATAAGGGCCCAGAGACTGCAGTACCCCCACTGAAATGGCACCATTTTTGCCAGTAAAGGCATGAATAGTCAGAGGGCAGGAGAGGGTGCTGGTTGAAAAACTGGTCTGAGGCAGTAGAGATTCCTTTTTGAATGGGATATTAATATATAGAGCTGTATGCCTTTCCTAGAGTGAATTTTGATTGATTACTGTTTTTTGAGGGGTTTTTTTGTTTGTTTTTAAACGGTAACTTAATTGCTTGGATAAGCTCTTTATGTAATGACATGAAGGCTGCATTAGAAATTATCTTGCCTAGTCACACAATTCAGAGGTTGTTTCCCAGTCTTAAGAAGCCATAATTAACATAGAATCAAACATTTCTGGCAATTGTTGAATGTGAAATGTGTATTAATATATATTTAATGAAGAATACACAACCCTACCACTGACTATTTGATAAATCTTGTAGAAGGAAAATAAAATCTTGGAGTCTTACCAGTTTGTCAGACTCCAAGAACATCAAATAACTCTTCTCTGCCAATTTCATTCTAGCAAATTACAGTATTCTGAGGGGATTTTAAATAACATGTTGTTCCAAGGATCATTTAATTTTAATAATGGTTTTTATTACTGGTATTTATATATGTTGAAAATGTCCTGAAGTTTTTAATGAACTGTCACAACATGTCTGTGAATCGAATAGCTTACTGTGATTACACACAATCACTTGGGTAAGGAGAGTGGCAGCAGTGGAGAAAGTTGGCAGATTAACTCTTTGTAGAATCTTCCCTCTCACTGCTCTGGTTGTTGATTTCTGCTGCACTCAAATGATTATTTGCTTCTAGCTATCCACATATGTAAGAGCCTGCTAAGTTCTGATGCAAATCCTGCAAATCCATTATTTTCCAGCCATTTTCTCTTCCCGTGACACACTCATGTGTCAGTCACACTGGTGTGACTGTGCTGTCCCACTGGATTCACTGCAGGTTTGTGCTCAGCGCAGTCACTTCCATCCTTGTGTACCCCAGAAAGCACTGCAGGAATGGTTCTGTTCAGGACCTGCATCCAACATGCACCCAATGCAACCATCTGCCCCGTGAAGGAAATCTCCAGGTTCGTCACTTTTCAGACCTCTTTAGTGACCACAAAAGTCCTTCCAGTCCCTGTAAACTGTCCCACTGAGGCAAACACCAGTTTGGGTCAGCGTTGGCTTGTCCTGTGTGTTTGGCTTATCAGATGGACCTGATGAAAATGAGCAATGTGACTCCTGTGTCTCTAGGAGAACAAATGTGCCAGGCCCCCTTCTTGCTCCCACACAGTTCTGGAGATTTCAGAAGTTCATGGATTTTCCAAAGTTTTGGCACCTCACCACTGGGATTCCTACACTCTTAATTTTTCTACAATCTCACTTTGACCATGTTATTTTGATCCATGTTCAGGAGAAGATTCTTTCTTCTCTGGAGAAAGCTTTGAAGTGATAGAAACTTGTAAAAATATAGTGTTGCTTGCTGACAATAATTCAACTTGATCCCAAACAATTTGTAATGAAAATACTTTACTCCTCACTAATCTGATGTTACAATAATTACAAGAGCAAATCAATAGCAGGAAGTATAGAACAAAGTATTACTTCAGATAGTAAGCCACAAATTGATCTCCTTGTCAAGCCTAAAGTAAATGCTGTATCAACAAGTTTCAAAGATTTGAGGATGTTCTGAAATGTGATGGTAATTGCCCAATGGAGGGAGAACAGTAATTTGTTTTATGCAAGCGTGTTAACTCTTTACAGCCCACATATACAAAATCCTGCTCTTATCTCATTTTTCACTCACACATTACATCAGTGTTCTCTGACTATTGCTCCACTTGGCTCTGATGATGTACACGATTATCTCTGGATAATAATCCTCACTTAAATTAGAAAGAACCACCAGTTCTTGCACACAATCCAACACAAGTCTTTTTGCAATCAGCAGAGGATTCCAGAATTTATATGACAGATAAGAATATCTCCAAGTCAGTTATTGACCAAAATAATTTCTTCTTAGGAAAATTATGGCAACACCAATTCCTCATATCACAGATGATTATTTAATTTCCTTGGACAACTGATAACTCTTGCAAATCTATACTGGCTAAATCATACTGACCTGTTCTAAAGAAAGTAGAGGGAAAAAAAGTCTGAGAAATTCTAGAATTCCTTAGAAAAAGAAAAAGGTAATTGAAATTCCTGAATTGTAGCTTTTCTTCTAAAATGCAAGACATAGTGTTTTTGAGGTCTCTTTTTCCTCCTAATGGGCTGAAGTGTGAAAGTTGGCCTTACACTACTATAGACATACTGAGGTTTTAGAAGCTGCAGATATCATTGCTCAATTCAGTTTTTGATGGTTCTTTTATAAGCCAGTAAGAAAGATCAGAACGAGTTCTGTGACTCTGAAGAATTTGTTCTTGAACATGTTTTTTAAGCACTGAATATTGCTGTGGCTTAGATGTAGCACATTTGACCAGTCAGTTTCTCTTGTACGTGTGCTTTCCAGGTAGGTGCAGTAATCTGGAAAAAATAGGGTTTACTTTCTGTGGGCTTCTTCTGCCCTGATGAGTGTACAGAAGGAGCACTTAGGAATCTGAGGATTTGATTCCTCCCTTCCTAAAGTACGAGATTCTGCAGGGAGAGGTTTGGTGTAACATCAGTTTTCGGTTGCTATTTTTGTTTCGACAGGACCTAAGGACATAAGGGCTGCTATTTTTTCTGACAGTGCTGAGTCTTTAAGATGTCTTTTTCTTGTGCAAGTGACGAATTTTGACTGGACTGGAGTAGTCAGAGGAAGAAGTGTTTTTGATCCAAACCCTTTCACCTTCTACCAAGACAGTCCTCTTAAGGAGAGATGACCAGCTGAGCGGTCAGAACTCGTATTTGTCCTAACAGAAGTTACTCCTGTGTTTAACTGTTTATTAGCATGAGGAGGAAGGAAAGTGGTAATTCTCAGGTTTTGGCCACCACTGATGTTTTGTCAGCCAGTTATGATTAGCTTGATCATTTAATTACTTTTCCAGCACTAAGAATAAATATTGCTTAACAGTGGAGAACAGAACAAAACTGCAGGTGTCCCTTCAGCAGAGTAAGACGGCTTTTACTCTAGTCTAGCCTTTTGTTGTTACAGCAGTGTTTCCAGCTGCGATACTTCCTTGTTGCCAAGTAGTAGTAAATAGCTGTATAAATCACAGTAATGCTTGTACCATTTGAGTACAGCCGATTGCTTTTTGACTCTAACGAGTGTACATATGCTTACTCTCATATTTCAAAGTTAATTGTTAATATTTCTGTGAAAGTGATATCTTTGGGAATTTAAGGATGACTAGATTTGAAGGGCTTCATCTTCAAACTTTGTATTTCTTTCCTCACTTGAAACATACACCATTTTATTTAAATTGTATTTTTAATATATTTTCTCCAAGATTCTTCAAAACTAAAAGTCAGTAGCCATGGCCTGCCTAACCTGGAGTCAGTAACAGTTCTGGGATATTTGATTTAGGACAGCAAATATAGACAGGTTCTGTCTGTGCTAACTGCAAGCAGAGCTCAAATTGCTCGAGAGAAGTGGTGTTGTGCCTTGGTACTGGCGCTTGCAGTCTGGAGTCCAGCAGAGTTTTGCTGAGTGCTGTTCACATTTCTCAAGAGGAAATGGGTAGGTAGGGAGCCTGTGTGGATGGGAAGCTCACTGATGCTGGAGAAGGATGAGCACAGTAGTGAGAAGGCTGGAAAGGACTCGTGTCCTGAGTTGTTTGTTCTCAGCTTTCTTCTTTGTCCAGAGCTATAGGCATGCCTGGCTTTTTGTATACATACAAACAAGCTTACACTCAAAGCTGAACGAGGTGAGGGGCTTGGGTGGCTCTTGAGGGTGAAGAAAAGGAAGAACGTGTGATAAGTAATGCATGGGTTTGGGTTCATGCTGATTAAAGAAACCTGCATCTCCATAGGTATCTTCTGTCTTGCAATAGGAGTCAGAACAGATTTGGCTGATGGGAAAATAATAAATAAGGGTAGAAAAATCAGACTCCTCGTTATCCTTTTGTTTAAAGCATGTTGAGATGGACCTGAAGTGGAATCCTGACAGAGTTTCTCATCTGGGCTCATCTGAAGACCAGGAGACTGATTTGAATTGGCAAGACAACCCAAATCCCAGTCTGCTGATTAAAGATGATGGAGAGCTGCTTATGGAAGAACATCTTTCCCCCAGGAAGCTGGTGAGTAGACATCCAACTTTTTAATGAAGTGGAAAAGGCAAACTGGTATATACAGAGCTGTATTAACCTTCCAACCGCTATTGTACTGATTGTGGATTGTTGCCTCTCTGACATTTAGACTTCTGCGTAAAGTAGATTCTGTCTTATGAAAGTATATCAAATGTTTGTCCTCTTTTCGCCTTGTTTCATATCAAAAGTATTACCAGCATGAATGTGGCTGTGTTTATTGCCAGCATTCTTGAAGTAGCGTGAAGAAATTTACAGGTAGCATAATTATAATCTACACAGATCTCAGTAATGCTGTCTGGAGTACCTTGAGCCTTAGCATTAGAAAAAGAATTTACATTAACCTTGTTCTAGAGATTGCAAATGTAAACTTGAAAAGCACAATATTTTTTCCCCTGAGTTAGTGAAATCTTCTATCTGCTAAGAAACCAAGTAAAATATTCTGCAAATGATAAAGTACTTTCTAAATATGTCAAAGTGGGTGGAATTTCAAAGTGTGTTTGAAAGCCATGTTCCTTTTAGACTGGAGGAAATGATTTTGGTATGCAGCCGGTTGAAAGAGAATAACATGCTGAAATCTTCATGAAGGAATTCACTTTGTGAAAAATTTGTGAAATAATACTTGGTTGCACACTGTTTTGTACTTGGTCAGAACTAATTAAAGGTGAAATCCTGTGGGATGTGTAGGAGCTGACCAAACAAAGTCACTTTTCTGTGCTAAATGAAGGGAGAATAGAGAGCAGAACTTGAGGAGAGAGGCTTTCTGAGTGAGAGACCTACAGAAGAATCTCTCTTCTGCTGGGGAGCATTGTGAAAGACGAATGGGGCTGCCAGGGCTATGGTTCAGGTGCTCCCAACAGCCAGGGTGGGATTGCAGCGTCTGTAATCCCCTGAGTATCCATGGCACCAGTGCAGCTTCTGCAGGGAGCATATTCCAGCTGCAGGTTTACACCACTCCCTAGCCACTCCCTAACTACATTCCAGTCACCATGTTGACCATGTGCTGTAGATTAGACAGAACTATTGTTCCCTCATTAGCCAAGTCTTTCAGTGTTTATAAAGTGGTTGGAGATGCAAAAATCCCTTTCTGCAGAGTGGATATTTTAAGCGTTCTGGAGAAAATTGCTACATGGTCTATACCATTCACTTCCCTTTGGCTTGTAAGAACCTCCAACCACTTCTTGGTCTTTTTTTTTTTTTTTTAACCTGGCATAGAATTAGACCAGTCTAATATGTTTGTGGCCTACAGTAGCCTGTATAAATCTGATGGGAACCTCTCAGATTAGTCTGTATTGTTAGGGCATGAATCAAAGTTCATTAGAGTGACCAAAAACAGCGGCCTTCTGATTCAATCAACTCTCAATGAAACCCTTACAAAGTTCTTTCATTGGAATGAAGTTCTCTTTCTGAACCTCTGCTGCTTTTAGTTCACAACAAACTGTAAGTGGAAAAGTGTATGTAAAATAATGTTACCCACATCCCATGAAGTTGCTGTTTATAATTCTGTATTTTTTTTAATGCAGATATGAAGTTAAATAATTGAGTTTTACCTTTTTTGAGATTGTGGGTGGTTGTAACGTTTGTAAGGAATCTCATTTCAAATTCTCATTAAATGGAAGTACACTGTCCTGCTAATTTTTCTGGACTTATTTCCTGCCCTGGAACCCAACATTTGTGTTGGCATAGCTGGGATTGTTCCTGCTCAGAGGAAAAACTACATGACATTGTCAAGGAAACATTTACAGTGTTTATAGCTTGTTTTAATGACATACCAAATTTATCTATTCTCTGACCTTTATGTTGATCAAATGGAAACAACTACTACTATAAATTTACTTCCTCTGGATTTGCAAATATTCAGAATGGTCAAACATTTAATAAGAAACAAGATTTCACATGCATAATTCTTTAAGGACCCACATGCCATTGACAGTCAAAGGGTTTGAAAGGTTGTCTTGCTTAAATCAATACAATTGCAGTATCTTTTTGATTGTCTTATTGTTGTGAATATTTTAGGAGTTATTGATTGTATCCATTGAAGTACTCTGCAAAGGAAGCCAATAGACTTTTAAAATACAGGCTCATTAAAGTATAATTGTTTTACATTCAAATAAGGGTATGGACCACACTTCTGCAGTGTTGTGTAGGCAAATTTTTGTACATCTTATGGATGTTTCTGAGGAAGGTTTTTTTTCTGAGACGCATACTCAGCTTTACTCCTTGCCCTCACAATGGTCTGTCTTGCACCAGTTCAGTTTGAGTTTGGGGAAGCTGCAAAGTCTAGTTGTGCAGAGTTTGTGAAGATTGGGCACCTTGAACTGCACCTTCTGCCTGCACATTTGGCTCATTTTGCCCTTTTTCCAGGGAGACGGCTGTCTATTTTGTAGTGATCCATCAGCAGTCTGCATTATTAAGAACTCTCTAAAACTTGTGAGACTTGTGTTCCTTCACTTTTGTATCCATGTGCTGTGTTGTTTTCCTCCAAAGAGCTGAAAGTTTGGTTTAGACTGATTATTTTTTCTTTCCTTTTTTCCTTCTTGGACCATGTAGACCAAAAGAAAACTTTTACAAAACCTTTGGACCCTTGCCCATTTTCTTTCTTTTTATTGTGGATCCCCTCACTTAGACTTTATGCTCATTCAACACAGAGTTTGTAGTCTTCTGTAGCCTTGTTTCAGCATAAAGTTCACTTCAAATCCTGTATGATTCCATATTTCCATTATGTTAATCACATCTTCTAGTTTCTGCTTGCTGCCAGCTCTCTTGCTGCACTGTGTGACATCCTTTTACATTTGAATGTTCTTCACCCAAACTACAGGTCAAAAGTTTTTGATGCGAGGGTTGGTATCATTAGATGTCATTTTTATTCTTTCTGCTAGTATCATTATCAATTTTTTAGTGTGCCCTTTAATCTTCCTCTATATGAATATGCATTCTTGCTTTTCCATTTGTACCTGTCCTATTAATATTTTCAGCTCTTTATTTTCCTATTAATATTTCCCTTCTCTACCCATCCTTATGCGTGGTTGTCAGATATTGTAGAATACCAGGGTGAGCAAATTCTCACTTTGTTCTAAAAACTGGCTAACAATGGGCAATTAATTTTTAATTCTATTAGGGCTGTGACACAGATTTTTCATTAGATGTGGAGAAGCTGAAATTAAGGGCGCCACCTGTCTTTAATCACATTTTTATTTTGTTCTATCAACCCCCATCCTCTCCCTGCTGTTTGCAAAGGATCTTTTCCTGACTTCCACTAAAAGCATTCCACTTCTCAGAAGAAACTAATTTTAAAAGGTCAAATGATCTTCCAGACATTGTCACATTATAAAAGCCAATCACGTTTGTGTGTGATCTTTGGAGAAGAAAGGAAGTATTCTCTAATTTCGCTTTTTATTGATCCTGGTCCAACTAATCATGTTTTCCAAACTTAGGAACACATGTTCGGAAGTGGTGTTTAGTTTTGTTGCTCAGGAGGTTAGGGTGTATTTCATATGGTATGTACTCATCCTCATGGGAAAAAGAAAATGCTGGAGGGTCCTGGAACAACAGATTGGATTCTACTGAAATGGCTCAATTGTTTCCTTTTTTCTTTTGCAGAAAGTTTTTCTCACAGTTGTAAGATAAATGGATTTGAGAAAAAAACTGGACATCGAGGAAGTGCAGAATCTTGATAAATTAGGTGGAGTAAGGGACTGGAAGTAACTGACTGAATTTGGATCTGCTGAATCCTTCATTAGAAATGTATATATATATTTTTTTATTTATTTAAGTTTGAGGGGTCCTCTGGAGGTCTGCCAGACCTAGCTATGCTGGGAGCAGAAGATCAAAGTTAGATCAGATTGCTCAAGGTAGCAGATAGTAGAGGTAATGCTGTGAACTGGAAAAAAATTACAATGCCTCCTTTAATTTCAGAGCTTTCCTTTTATATGTTCTTCTCCTAACACTAATACCTTTACAGTAGTGAGGCTTGTAGTTATATTAGTGTTCATCTGTTGGATTAGTGTTCATCCTGCTACTTAGGCATCTGAAGTTTACATTCAAATTTTCACATCAGGAATCTTTATATGCATGCACACACATATGCATGCTTTTATTTGAAAAAAAAAAACAAACCCAAACAAACCAGACATTCATTGACTTACAGCCACCTGTGCTTAACTAACGTAAAATGACATTACAGTCTTGACTTCTCCATGTTCAGTGACATGATCTTGAGCCATGATTGTAGCTACTGTCTGCGCACCTAATTCCTAGACAGGAAAAAGAATTAATGTTGGGATATAACTTTTTCTATATCTCTGCGAGGGAAAATAAATCTCTAAAACAAATCTATGCAAAAACTGATGTAAGAATGTCTGCTATCTTGTCCACTCCTGACCTGCCTGTTAATTCAGCACATAGTTGAAACTGAGTTTTTTTCCTCCTACAGAAACGACACAGGCTATTTCTGGGAGATCAGTAAACCTCCCTTCTCATTTGTAGTGCCTCACATACCCGCTGATGTTTGCAATAGTTAGATTTCCCAGCAACTTGCAATATCAGATCCTTAATACTGGTTTAAAAAAAGGTGTCGGAACTGTGAATCCCCAGCATGAGTCAGTGAGGAGCTGAACTGTAGATAGCAAGACTAGGCAAGGGCCTATCCATGTGAATCTGCTGGCATGACCTGGGGGCCTCAGCACAAGAGTAAAGACATCTTTACTTATGCATCCACCACTACTTAAATTTCATGTTTACTGCCCTCATCTACACTTCCCATAGAAGCCAAGAAAATCTCTTTTTGTAGCACCTAGCTAATCTCTTCATCTGAGCTGAGAGAAGAATGTATTTGTAACTATATGAAGACAGTAGTGAAATATAGCTAAATATTTTAATTATGAGTATCTGCTGCATTTGGCCATTTTGAAAGGAAGCTTCCATGTGGGACCACAGAGAAGTTCTGTTCCCTTTCATTGAATCACTTAAGGCCTATTAATTTGCTTTTATTTTTCTTCTTAGACGAAATATTTTGTCATACCTTTAGCATTTTTCTTTTTTTTTGTGAAGGAGAGATTATACTTGAGCTGGGAATTTGGGGGGAAAAAAAGCAATAAACACATGAATGGACATGAATCTAGAATTTGCATACAGGTGTAGTATTCAAAGAGATCAAGCTCACCACTCAGGAATTCCTGTCTTAGCCAAATTAACCAGGATCAGCAAAATAACTGCACAGCTGGAAATATTTCTCTGACAGCTGCACGCAACTTGTTCTTCAGCAACATGCCTACTTTTCTTAGAGTATGTGAAAAATCTAGGGATGAGAGAAGATCTCAGTTGTATATGCTAGTTTTGACTGGACTGATATTATTTGCCAATTAAGGAATTTACAGATAGCTGTAAGTGGGACTTGAACTGGATTTCCCAGCATCCCCAGGTGACTGCTCTGCCAGTTGGGAAGCTCTGCAAGCACAGAAGTATTTCTCACTTACAATTTTTTACTGAATACTTACTGGCTTTTCTTGTCAGTTAGAGGAGAAGCTTTCCAAACCAGTGCACAGTCCCCAGTTGGCCAGACATTGGGCCAGACATTTTACATGATGGGAATAGTTTGTGAAACATCATGGACTTGCTTCTTAAAATGCTGGCTAAATTATTTACCAATAGCTTCTTCATGAAAAATAGTTTTACTCCTATTTCGAAGAAGATTAAAAAATGTAAACTAAACTTTGTCTTTGTTTTGTTTACCCCGTATTCAGATCTCTTCAAAGACTTGTGCATTGCTTTACCATGGAAATGTTTCCTTTCAAATAAACAAATTCACAGTGGAGTGTAAAACTGTCTCTCAGAATGAACCTTTCAGGCCACCTTCTTGAACATGATGTGCCAGAAAGATTTTGATGTTTGATTCTTCAGAAAACATCCCCCTTCTCTGTCTAAATGATACCTGCCTTGCAGGGCTGCAGATGGGTGTCAAGCAGAATCTTCTCTGAACACCAACAATCAGCCTAGAATTTTCAAGGTATCTTTTTGATCTAAAATAACTGAGAATATATCCCAGTCTTTGCCTAGAACAGATGCTTCGTCCCTTTCTGTTTGCCCTACTTGGAGGCTAAGCAGCTGGAAACAGCCAAAGAAACACCTAGATGGTCCAGCTCCTTCATGTCTGTAAGCATTCCTGAGGCACTGGCAAGACATTCTGTCCCTGGCTGTCAGAACAGCCCATCAAGCTATGGGCCGGCATTCATTACCTGAAACCACAGTGGGACGCCTCTGAATTAAGGCAGGAGCCTGTCCTAGGCCTGGGATGGCCCTAGGAATTAAGAGACACAGAGCACTATAGCATCACTTCTATCCACATGGTGCCAGACATCTCTGTCCAAGCCGGTGACCCCTTCAACGTGTTGGATCACGGGGTATTTTGCTCTTGCAGAAAAATTCTTCCTAAATATCCCTCCTTTTAAATATGGATGAAGGTTCTCATGCTTTGACATTAAACAACAGCATGAATAGAAAATCCTGCTAAATAGGTTTCATCTTTGCTTAAATGTTTCTACATCCTTCCCTAAATGTCCCCCATTCCTGGTGTTAAAATTTTAGCTGTGGCATGAGAAGTATCCCACTTGCAGGTGCATTAGCATACCATGAATGCTGTCTGGAGAGTAGCAATGTCCTGTCTGTCTTCCACAGGAGCCATTCCCTATGTATCCTTCTCCTGAACTGCCACCCTGGCCTTTGCTTGCTGACTCGCTTGCAATCCACACCTGCACTCCCAGGGCTTCCAGTGCCTTTAAATGAGCTCATATCCTCCACCCGAGGGCATTTTTCATTTCCTTCATGTGCTACACTATCTTGTGCATCCCGAAGCAAACTGGTTTTGAGCTGTGCCGGCTTCTCCTTGCCATCAGCAGATGGAAGGACAGTGATTGTCATAGAGACTCTTGGAAATGCGGAAGAGGGAGGTGGGCACTGAGAATATATGGAGTTTGTCACATCTGGCTAGCACATGCTTCAGGGCAGCTATCTATAGTTCAAAGAGCTGGTGCTGACAACCAATAACCCTTCCCAGCACTGGAGTCGCAGTTCTGCCTGCTGCAGGACAGAAATACGGGTGCACTAAGCAGCTCATCTCCCAGGCAGTGGAAAAGATACATATAGTGGATCAGGAAGAGAAGGAGGGAAGGGAATGATACTGGTAAACCCTGGTAAGAGAAAAAGGAATAGGGAACCCTAGACTAGGAGAGACTATAACTTCATCCAGGTTTTATACTTGGATTTCAAAAAAATATTAGGGAGCAGAACTTTGAAGTAGGCTCTCTGGAATACAGCAGGGGAAGGACAGCATGCAGGGAACTTGCAGACAGCAAAGAAGAAAAGGACAAAAATGGAGCAAAGGCTTCTTGAGGTATCAGGACCTTTTGCCATTCAACCAACAAAGTCTGTGACCTTGAGCTTATAACTTGTTCTGAGACTTCTTCCTGTTCTGATGTAGGCTCTTAAAGTGACTATGATTACAGGGAGGTATTTTTCAGAAGCTTCTGCTTTTAATGTCAGTGAGCTTGCATCCAAATCCAGCAATCCGAGTGCATGGTTTGTCAGGACATCAGCTAGCTCTCATTTCACACATAATCCTGTGCTATGTGACAGACAGTGTCATCTGCTGAAAAGGGTTACTGCAAAATGTGTCTTGCCATGAGGCATCTTGTGTTCACTTGAAGGGAGAAAGCAGTCTGTAGTTGATAAGCTTGCTGCCTTTGCAAGAACAAACACATTTTGTGGTGGCTGCGTGCGGGGATAGAGCCTAGAAGCTTTCTTATGTTCAGCCTGCTTAAAATCACAGTCAAAAAAATAAGATTAAAAACAAGATTAAAAAATACATGTAAACATAATGTTTTAAAAATAGTTCAAAAGTAGTTGAAGATATTGGATAATTCTGTTTATTAGGACTACAAGTCAAAACCTTATAAAGGGGGACAGTTTTTCAAGAGGGAATGCTCAGCTTTATCTGGAAATCATGTTCTTTTAAATTGCCATCTCAGTTACACTCAGACTGGTTTTGATCCTTTGTAAGAGGATGTGGAACCATCAGAGGAAGTTGCAGCCACTTGTGCTCAATAAAAATGTTACCTAATGAGCAGGAATGTTGCAACCACTATTTTTTCCTTGCAAAATTAGCTGGATATTCTCATGGTTATTTTTTCTTCCCAAAACTCATAAGCAGAGGTTGTCCTACACATTCCCTTCTAATGAATAAGTTCTCCTTTATTAAAAAAAACCCTAAAGAGTGTTGTAACTTTCTAATAGTGAGAAAATCTGTCTCCTGTACATGGAGGTTACTGAATTACTTTCTGCCTTCACCTTAAGTAAAGGCTCGAAAGGTTGGTGACAATACTTTCAATGCAAACTCTTGGTTGCATCATTGAAGAGGAAACTCTAATGCCAGGGTCAGACATTTCTTTGAAGTGGACATGTTCAGCCCCACATCCTAACTCTTTTGACACAGGTGAACATTTTAAAAGTTTCATCACTATGTATAGAATCAACTATTTCAGGCAGTTATTGGGACAAATAAACCTTGCTTCTCATTTCTCAAGGGTTGTTTCAGAGTCCTCCATGAGCTACTAATGCATCAGGAAGATAAGATACAGTTCTTCTGATCTCCTTTGTTGAACTCATGCAACTTTGCTGTTGCAAAGGAGGTGGTGGGATATGTACCCTGAATGAGAAAACTGGGGAGAGAGAAGCAGCCGTCACAGCAGGAAGAAATAGGGGATGAGAGCAGTGGTAATGTGAGATTGCTTCAGCTCCTTGTGGAGTTTCAATCTGGAATTTTAGGATTTCAGAGCCTTGCTGTAGTTTTCACTGGCAGTCTTAGAGCTTCCCTCTCTCCTCATTCCAGAAGTGTATAACTTCTGCTTGTTTTGTTCCTCCTGCTTACCTCTGCCAAGGCAAAATGTACATGTATGTATCAACACAGACTTTAGGAGATTAGGAAAGGTTAGGAAAGAGTCTGCATTTACACACGCATCCTTGCTTAATGCAATGGTTCATCCCATTACTACAATTTTGTAAAAATAATGAAGGATTTTGAAGGCCTCTATTTGCATTGCCTAGATATTTTCAAAGGAATTAATAATTATTGTAATTAGTGTAGTCTTCTTTCAGAAAAGTGAACTGCTTGAATCATGTTTCCTTTTATTGTTTTGGGTTGAAAGGTAAATAGTGTGCTTTGTTGAGTTTTACTATCAGCACCTTTTGAATTACACATGATACTGAAGGTTAACACTCTCTATCTGCTGAGGATTGGTGCAGGATTTGTGCAAATCTTAAAGCATGGACATACTGTTTAAATGAAGCTAGATGGTGTGAAGGTCTGTGGTTGGTTTGCAACTTGATTTTAACCCTGAGCCTTGACTCTTTAAGCAATGTATATGTTAGGGCAGACCAGAATATTTTGAGTCTTCAAGGAAGAAAGGTCTTTGAATACTAGATTTATTTCAATATGGCTGCACATCTAGCCATGCAACCTGAAATATACCTTGACAAAACACTGGTTGAAAGCCTTTTCACACTTTTTTTGCTGCTATGACATCGAATTTATTGCACAAGAGTACACATATATTTCTGCTTATCTTCACAGAAAATTTTGGCAGAGGTAGATGATCTGCAGCAAGTGAAGGCCCTAGAGATGCGAGTAGACACCAGAGAGATCAGCTTGGGGAACTTTGGTAAGAAAACACTTTATTTCCTTCTCATCTTGAATTTTTCTTTATGGTGTCTTGACGGGGGACTCACTAACCAACAGCCAGTGAAAAGTACTGTCCTTCTCAAGGGTTCTTGAAACAAAATCTCCCTGTACCTCACACTCTTTGATCTCTCTCTTCTTGTGTGAGGGTCTGAATAGGACAGGAAACTCTGGCAATAGGATGAGTGACATGACTTCTGTCTAAAGCAAATTAGTTAGGACAAATTTTTCTTGTATGATATGCTAGGCCCTAAATGAGCATTACTCTTGTCTCTAGTGAAACAGGAGCTGATGCTTCCAGCAGCCTGTCTTTGCACCCTGTACAGCCTCACTGAGCTGTGCTGGAAAATGAGCTGGAGGCAGGTCCTGTAGATACCTCATTCTGATGAGCCCCAAACAGCCCTAACCCTTGTTATTCTTTATATGTCATCATCACTGCACCAGGGAAGTGAGAAGTACCAAAGGATTCCCTCTGTAGCAGAGCTAACACTGAGAATATAAAGCCTTCCTTTTTTTTTCCAATGCTGGCAGTCATTTTCTGTCATGTGGATTTCTACCACACCCAAGTCCATCTTCTGCTACACTCAAGCTGAGTAACCACTGCAGGGTAGTATTTTCTGTGCTAAGAAGGAGATATGTCCCCAAAACTGTGTACTGGTGTTTTTAGTCAAGCAGTTAATTTTTCATATGCAAATGACTATAATGCAACAGCTGTTTAGCTTTAATGGGTCTTTTGATGTCTATTTGTCAAGAATGGTTGAGCAAGAACAGTGAAGGGGGCTTTTGTTTTGTATCTATAGCCCCTTTGTATTGGTTATTCTCTTTATTTCATGAATAAGTCTCTTTCTCATAGGCACTTGATAATTTAAGGTAAATTACATCCGTTTCTTTCAGAGATCACAATCTATTCAATCATGTTTCCTCCAGTTGATAAGGAAGTCTCATTATGCCATTTCTATAATGCTCAAAAGTGGAGCTCCCATTCCTATGCCATTTTACATTAGCTGTGACAGGCTAGCAAAATGTTTCACCTTCATCACTCTCTACTTCCTTTTCCTTTCCATTACTGGAATAAATCCCTTCTCCTCCCCATGGCTAGGCTTTCGCAACCTTTACAGAATATAAAATACAGAACACTATGTCCATGATGCAAGTAATTTCCATTTTGTTTATCTCCCACTGTTCACACCAGGAGTTGGCCCTTGAGAGCCAAAAAAACCAGCACCTGCAGGTCCCCACTGATTTTGAGAACAACAGAACATCAAGACCATTCTGAATTTCCTTCTGGTTTTTTTTCAATATGCCTTTCTGAGTTTTCTTCCTGTGAAAATCTCTTTGCAAATGTCAGCAGGTGGCTAGGGCAGAAAGTTTGCTTCAGTTTTTTTCATTTTTTTTTCCCATAGCAGATGATTTTTAGGCACATGGAGTAAGGCCTAAATGTTTAGAGGTTTAGCAGAGCAGTTTGCACCTCCACCATGAATGGTACACACAAGACTGGTGTAAAAGGTGTTGGGATCATTGCCTGCCCCTGGAACTGTGTGGCAGACCTTGTCTGTGGTCACAGGGGCCTGGAGAAATAGCCTGAGGAAGGGTAGGGTAAGAACCAGACCAGCTGGAATGACAGATGTTCCAGTGTGACAGGATGTAAAGTTTTACCCCTATTAGGACAGTCAAGCAATAGAAGTATCCAGAGAGGTTTGGAGACTTCATCCTGAAATGTTTTCAGTGGGTGAAATCCTCCGTGAGCACCCTGGTCTGATCTCACAGACAGCCTGGCTCTGAGCAGGAGGCTGGGATTGAGACCTCCATTGTCCCCTTCAGCCTGGACTGCTCTGAATTCCGGTGTTTCTTTTGCATTCCAAATTTGGCTAGTAAGCTTTCTTTATGCACTTTTTAAACCACTTCACCATGCTCTCACTGTATTACTTAGTTGTGGAAGGTGGGTAAGAGCATCTTTATCATCAACAAATTGTTTGAATGATCAATCCAGTCTCAGTAAACAATATTGTTTGACTGCTTTAATGTGTAAAGATAAAATAGACCATTCAAGCTTTCAAGTGGCCAGTTGAAAGTGTTAAAAGCTACAATACTGCACATAACTCTGGGTCACCTGGAACCTTGCAGCACTCAAATCCCAAATTTACACCACAGTTTCCACTTGAGAAATATTTCAAGGTTCACAGCCTATGTTACAGACTGTAACACAAACACTCTGGACCTAAAGATTTCCAGAGAGATTTAAAACTTGTTGCTTGATGTTTTTCTTGAGACCATTCCACTTTGGGATGTGCTAAACTTTGAAGAGCCATCCTGTTAACCTTGCTAAGCTTGCCAGGTCTGCCTCTACAAAATGGCATGACATGGTGGGGTGGAAGAGTTACTTTTCTTAGGGACAAGGTGTGGGCTAAAACATGAATAGACTGATATTGAAATATTTTCATGTGGTCAGTTTTAAAATTAAGGAAAGGCTTCGTGCCAGACCTTAAATATTAATCTTTTCAGAACTTGGGGTAATTGCTGAATTCTCTAGCTGCTTTCAGTGCACCTTGCTGAGTGACAGATGAAACACTGAACGCCCTGGCAAGTCTTGTATCCAGCTTTGCATATCTTGGAGTCGATTTCTCTTCAGCTGCATGTAGACCTCAGTTCATATTCAAACAGAGGGACTATTTCCTTTTCATTAGCTTATCCCCTCAGTTTTGATTGCTGACAGGTAAGGAATTGCATTCATGACTGGCTCATAGAAATTCCTGTTGAAAAGAATGGTGGGATAGGCTCATTTAAGACACTACATAGTCTTCTTATTTCTAAGTAATTTTAATGGCTCCAAATCAAGTTACCCACAGTGCTATTCGCTGGTCCTTATTGAATTGTTGCCTGCTGGTGGCCAGACTAAGTTGATTACGTGTCTGGAGATGCCACTTCCCTTGCAGGCGTTTTATCAAGGCAAAGCTCTGCCAAGCGTTCAGGAGTAGCCATGTGCTGTTTCTCACACAGGGTCATCATCTCTCTTTCCTCTTGCCCTGTTTGTTGGCATTCCTGGTGCAGAGCCAGGACACCTTTGCTGGCAGCCAGCATGGAAACAGCAGGTGCTTGCATGGACAGGGAGCTGGACAGAGGCTGGAGGAACGAATCTGGCATAGGATGGTCTTGGCTTAGCTGGTACTGGTACTCACTGAGCAGGGCTTGGACAAGCCCCACAGCAGGGCTTGGGCAGGGTCTCCAGGAGTTACAAGTAGGTACTGGGGCAGCATGCTTATGTTAAATCCTACACTGATGTGTTTTCTGTGAGATCCCCATCTCAGGTAGCTCATCTGCAGCTGCCTTGGCCTTGCCTGAAAGGGCTGTAGTCTCACCTCCAGATGTATTGCTCAGCTCATCCCAGAAAGGTGCAAAAAAAATGTATGTAGAAATAGCACCAAAGTGATATGTCTTACTTGATCAAACAGAGCTCTAGTGAACTGTTGGACTGTTTAATTTGCATATCAGGTTGCTCTTGCTAGATGAGGACAGCCCCTTTTCCTATGCCTATTTTGCATTGTAGGATCAACAAAGCACAATGGTTGCTTGATGCCAATGCAAGCATTTGTCAGTAATTTCTTTTGTTTGTTTTTCACTAGTCCATATTCCCAAAGACATAAGTCAAGCCATGATGATTTTTTTTTGTTAGCAATAGCAAAACAAAGATATATGATGCTACCTAAAGAATACTTCACAATGTGAAGAACAAGTGTTAAAAACAGAAGTGCTGTAACTCGTAGAATATAACAAAACTGGTATTTGACTGCTTTCTCTTTATTTCTGGCCAGGTCTCTAAATGTCACCTGCTGTACCAAGGCACCTTGGAAAGACATCTGCACTGCTACCCTGCTTGTGAAGTGTAGAACTTCAGGCAGTATTGTTGAGAGTGTGTGTCCATCACTTTTATTCACCTAATCTGCACTTTGATTTCTTTCTGCCCTTCATTTAGTTTTGTTCCACTGGTACAGTAGAATAGTTTAACACTAACACATTGTTGGTAGTTAGTAATTTCAGAGCCATGTAACAAAACCGGTCTTTAGTGAAAGAGAATCATAGATAACACTGCTCGTCATTCTGAATTCGCACCCTTGTCCTGCAATCATCAGCATTTTTGTGAACCATTCTTATTTTCAAAAATCAAAATTATACAAAGGGAGGCAGTTTCAGGATAAGGAGTATACTGCCTGTACTTCTAAAATTAATATTAGAAGTTAATACTGTTGTATTTTAGAGTATTTTTATATGTTAGTATCATGTGCACTTGCTCTGAGGAAAGATGCCATAACGGTTAAAATTAAGAAAGTTAGAAACACACTGTCACATTGGGATAAGTATCTTGTCACCTTCATTTTACAACTTTCTCTTCCTAATTTAATCTCCCAGCCTCTAATCTATTTATAAGGATTTAGGACTCTAAAAACCAGCAAAATCAATGGAACAATGAATTCTTAGCACCAAAG
Organism: Petroica traversi; assembly: GCA_025920805.1. NCBI lineage: Eukaryota > Metazoa > Chordata > Aves > Passeriformes > Petroicidae > Petroica > Petroica traversi. The sequence goes on from JAHLSL010000007.1 coordinate 41,523,642, forward strand.
AACAATTATATATCGATATGAAACTTAAAGGAGGGAAGAACTTGCAGACTTGCAGAAATGCATTGCAGAATATTGCTGGCAGAATTTTGCACCACCATGCATTGTATACTTCTATTTCAAGCTAGCAAACCACACATTAAAATGTAACACTTTACAAGTCCCCAGAGATAGATTGTGCCAAAGTGCACAAAAATATCTGAGATGGAGGATCATGTTACAATAATGAAATAACCAGAGGTGAAAATTGTATTATCAGCCTGTCACTCGGCCCCTCTTTAGATCCTTTAATAGTTGCTTCTTTCCTGAACCAACCCTAAATGCATTCAGTGGAAAGCTTATTCTTGGACAAGTCTCTCCATTTCCCTTGACTTCTCATTCAAATCTTCTGCTGAGCACTGGTCCATAAAACTCCTTTGCTTTGTAATGCTTTGCAACAGCCTTTGCTTGGTCACCCTTCTACCTCTCTGACTGAATCCGTGGCGCTATTACTCACTTTTGAGCTGGGACTGAAGTGGCTATTGCATCCCTCTCATTTTTGCCTTTAACACTTCAGGAGAAGTCATTTAATCTCTCTGTCTTTGTCAGAAGCAGAATAGAAATTTTTTAGAGTCTAATTTTTTTGTCTTTTTTTGGTGAGGAATTTCTTAGGGCATGATTTATATCTGAGGGAGTCTTTTCTCGGTCGCTAGAATGACTGCTGTGAGTAATTAACAGAGACCCTAATATTTCCTCTGCCAGGAGTCCAAATTATTTTGTTGCCATATACATATATATATAAATATAAATGATACATATACATATAAATGTATAGAACTTGTTTGACATGCGAAAGCATAACCTGCAGGATGAGGATTGTGTGGTCTAATTTGTGCTCCAATTTTTATGGATAATGGAAAATGATTTTTTTAAAAAGGCTAAAATAATTGCACAGTGTGTTTTGAATTTTTCGTGTTTTTAAAAGTGCTTTGCAAAGACATGAACTTAAATACTTGCAGTACAGCATGAAGATCAATACGTGCATTATAATCACTCCAAAATAACATGAGATGTAGATAATGCTTCTATTAAATCATGATTTATTAAAATGTTTTCGCCATAAATGCTCTCGTTCTGTTTGGGGAATGAACATGACCTTCTTTGTTTGCTTTTGAGATCCCACTCCCTTTTCTTTTTTTTTATCCTTTGCAATGCACTTGAATGGTGTCCTTCTGGACATTGGTAAATCACCCTTGCCAGTGATTACTCAGAGAACTCATAAAAATATTTGCTGAGAACACATTTTAATGTTTCAGCAATGATCCAGTTGGTCTAAAATTGGTATTACTTCTACATGTTTGCATGTTATACTGGAGGATGCTTACCAGCCTTGAGTAAACTCTGCTAGTGGGAATGGGTAAATATCTGCTATTGTCAATAAGCAATGGTTTCTGAGACTTGACCTTATGTCTGAATTATTCTGTAGCTCGGAGGGATTTGGTGTATAATTTTGGTTCAGAGATACCTTTAGAGTGAACCAAAAAGGCAGATGTCTCTCAGAGATAGGGTAAAAAAAAGCATTAATTAAAGTAATAACAACAGAATACTGAGGGGTTTATAGGTGTGAAACTTGTACAATTCAATAGTAAACAATTGATCATATCAATAAAATTAAAAAGAGAAAGGTCTGCAAAATGTGGCGCTTGGGGAACTTGTAAACTATGAAATATGATGTTGGGACATGGAACATATGTGTTTACTGTTTGACTCAAAGTTATATTTTGAAGAAGTGTTACTTGGCTGTGTATCCAGTAAGTCCGTCACTACTTGCCATTAAATAGGTCAGGGAATGCTATACACAAAACTGTCCCTTAGCTCTGCAGAGTATCACTCTGTTAAAAGTCAATCACGATGGGGAATCAGACCAAAGAAAACAGACACCCATCAAGCCAGTTTCTTTTGTTGTCTGTCTGGAAAGGTGCCATATCAGAATTTCCAGAGAGGGGTTCAAAAACTGTAACTGGGTAGTAATGCAGACAATACGTATATGTTTCAAAAATGCAAAGGATGAAATATTTTTTGAATGAAGTAATCTCATTGATTTTCTTAGAAGAAGTCCAGCACAGGCCTGGCAGATACAGCTAAGAAATGCATGTAAAATTAGAAGCTTCAACTTGTAATTGTCGTAAATTTCCTTTACTCTAATCCCAGGTCTGCAAAGTGGTTCTTTATTCTGTTCCCACAGGTGTGCATCTGCCTAATCTGAGAGAACTGAAGTTGAACAATAGCTTGCTTGTGTCTGTGAGGTAAGAAATGAAGGATTCTATGAAATAAATATAAATAATAACAGCCCTCGATGTTATTTAAGTGATATGATCTTCATTTGTGGTGCTTTCATTCCTTCCATTTGTCTATGTTATGATAACGGATTAGGTCATGAATATAATGACAGGACCTGGTGTGAAATAAATCAGTGTAGCTGCAACAGTGCCAATGAATTAGCCCTTGTTTGCCACCAGGGAAGTTCCTGCTGTTCTGAAGTCCATGGAAATTTGTTGCACATTTGAGAGGAGCTAAAAATTCCCCTCTTATCTATGTCTAGGTGCTTGGATTTCAGTGTTTCAGCCTTTGGGCTTTTACTGTGCACAGTAGACTGTTCTGTACAGGTCAGACCAGTTCCTCAGCTGATGAAAATCACTTTGGCTGTATTAAAGTCAGTGGAATCAGGTTTATGAGAGCTGCTGTGAAGCCTGCAGGAAAATATCACATTTTCTCCCAGACTGCTGGGGAGTTGGTTGGTTGGAAATGTAAAAGTGAAAATTGTAACAATGAGGAGGCAGAGCTGTCTTCTTTCTCCTCTGCTGATATCTGTATTACCCTTGCTAATTAATGCAAAGTGGAGAAATGCAGTTCATGTTAGAGAAGGGCTGTGTAAAAGGCCCTATTTTAAACAGCACTGGTCTCTGGCTTTGTATGGCTATCTGGTAAACTCATGGGGAAAAAGTAGTGGGTTTGCCAATTCTTGTTAAAGGGAACTTCTTCCCTCATAAGAAATGGCAATAAATTCTTCTTAGTCTCTCTGAAGTATCTAATGAACTTCAGTTGCTACACTTTGATCTTATTTTCCCTTGTTCAGGTGATGAGAAGTATCTTCAGTCTAAATTTTGTTTTTCTAACCTTCTAATCCATAACGTGTAAAAGTAGTGACTCAACATTGCTGCAATTATTTTAATAGCAATCGACCATTGTCATAAGCATGAAATTGCTCCATTATTGCAATGGAGGAGTAAGTAGTGGGTGAAAAAAATAATTTTTGACAGTATTAAGAGACATTTGTCAATATGAGGAGATATTATATTAAAAAGAAAAAAATATAGAAAGTGGTTTTTAGTGTGATCAAAACTCCATATTCTCTTAAAATGTGTTGATGGAAAACGTTTTGATCTGTTTTGTTGGTATTGAATATAAGAATGCAGTTCAGGAGAACTAAACTGCTCATGGTTTTAGCAGGATTTTGCACCTCTGTATTCTGCAACCCCCATTTCTGTCATGAAAAGTTCTGGCAAACCTTTTTCTTAGACCCGACACCCTTGTGGTCCTTGATGCAGAGAATTCTTGGTCTCAAGCTGAGTTTTGATTTGATCTACTCTAATGTAAATATGTTCGGGCTTAGATATCAAGTCTAATACTATGATGATTCCCAGGCACTCCAGCCCCAGGAGAAGCTACCTGCTCCTCCTTCTGTGTGCCAGTTAAATGCATTTGTCAGGGACTAGGTGGAGGAAGAAGATTTTATTAGCTCTCCCAGACATGAACTTAGTCTGTATAGTTACAGTAGTAGCTTTCTTTTATTAATTCCCATCTTTGACAATCTGTCATTGATAAACATAGATCATTTAAGGGCACATACCTTGCAAGCATAGCCTTGTACTTGGACTTTACTTTTGGATGTCTGCATCATATCAGTTTAATGCCCATTAGAGCAACACTGCTGGCACAGCAGTTGTGATGCCTGCTATACCTAATGTAACATAGCTGCTCCCATTTACTCCAAAATACAGAATCTTATTTATGAATTAATCTCGTTGATATTTGAATTCTGTCCAAAAAGTGATTATTTTGTTTTATTCAACCAAACCCTTGCAAATGAGGCTTTTGAGGATGACAGAAAAAAATTATCTTCCTTCTTATGGAAAGTAATTCCCACAGATTTAGTCAGCCATAAGGTCAGAATCATTGTGGTTGTAGTTTAAAAATGGGCAGCAAATAATAGGAAGTGTCTTGTAAGGACTGACTGAAGATTGGTTTTTTTTACTGAAAAGAAGGCAAGGATAGAAAAACAGAAAAAAGCAAGAGAGTGTTTTGTATATACTTGGAATGCTAAAAGCAGCCATTTTTTTCATTCTATTTTATGTGATAAAAACATATTCTGGTGAATCATTATGGAGAAAAGGCTGTCAGTGTGCATGCATGAGTGGGTTATAAGATGGGAAGATTTGCATTTTGTCACTTTATTTTTGTTTCATTTTGTCTTACCTAATTATTTTGGGATTAAATTGAATTAAAACTTTTTTTCTTTTTTTTCCATTTTGAAAATAGAAAAAGAATTTACTTGGTAGATGTCAAAATGAAGATTTACGATCCTGACTTTAGTTACTGGCATTTATTTTAGTTTTTGAGGATTTATTCCTGTCAACCTCACATAGGAGCTGAAGTTGTGAGGATGCTGATGTGTGCATTGCCATGCACTGTTCAGTGGAAATCAAAGGAGTTGTGCTCTGGCCGTGAGGAATCAAGGTGTTCTTGTATTTCAGTTTTCTATGGGAGAGCAAGGCTTGCTAGGTCAGTGAGTTTGGATATTGGCTTCTCCTTGAAGTTCCTCAAGGAGTTTGGATTCCTTTGATGGGAAACGTGGTTGAGCTACCTTAGTTGTAAATTCATGGTCCTTCTCCAATCCTCCCAAAGTTTGCATTACTTTTGAATACTTGAAGCTTGGAAAGGATACCATTATCAACTATTTAATCAAAAAGGAAAATATATCCAAGTTTATTTGAAGATAATAGATCTTGGCAATTGAAAGGGGATTTCTTTCTTGGCTGTTTTTTGGTTTTGGTTTTCTACTGGCTCTTTGCTAAAGGGAACAACTCTGGAAAATCCAATGTACTGTGAAAAAAAATAGTTCATATTGTTGTTAATTTTCTAAACCACAATAATTTCATTATGTCCTTGTTTGGTGACTTTTGCCCATTTGCTAGCAACTGGGAAATTCTAGATTTATGAACTGATAATATAGGATGAAAAGTCAAATATATTCTGAAAAGCGCCTGTTAAAATCTGCTTTTTGGGGTTTTTTGTGATGTCCATGGTCCTAATTTTTTAAATGTTTCCAGTAAAAGAACTATATTTCAAGGCAATTTAATAACTACTTCTGCTTTGGCATATAGCCTGTGTATTTTTTTATCAGATTGCTTTTATTCTCAATTCAGGGATGAATGAAAAGATCTGTTTAAAAATGTTTAGATAGCTATCTTTATGAAAGGGCTTTTAAATCAGATAGGGGAATCTTGGGACCTGGTTCCCATAAATTTCCAGCAGAAGCTGTTTCAGCAGCTGAAGTTCATTTCCTCCCGTTCAGCACTACACATTGTAGCCAGCAGAAGAGTGGTCTACTCTCAGGGCTTCTCAAGCAACTGCTTCTAACAGCAAGAGGCTGTCATGTTTTAAGTAAGATGAAATGCAGAGGCTGCAAAATGTGGAGACAAAAGTGTGTATGGAGAATATAGGGAAAGGAAAATAGATTTTCTTCATCTAGATAGAGTTAACATTTCGTTGCTGCTTTTCTCTATCTGGTCTTGTACTATTGCAGAAGCATCCCCCAGAACAAGATAGAAGTAATCCTGCTCTGTTCCAGTCAGTAAAATCGTCAGGAGTTTCAAATTAACAAGGTGCAGAGTACATTGAAAATCAACTATGCTTTTATGAGCCTTAGGTTTTTGTTTTGTTTTTTTAACACCAGTTCCCAGAGACAAGACTAGCAACACAGGAGCTCTGTATTCACATTTTGAAATGTTTTTAGCCCTCTTGGCTGTGAAAAAAAACCTGTAAATATGAGCCAAGTGATTTGAGTAAAGATTTTGCTGATCATTTTATGACTTTAAGAAACCAGAGCGAAACTACTTTTTTCTTAATTCAGGATAAGGGCTCCAAAGTAATGTTTGAATGTATTTTTTGAGACCTGAATCAAGATCTTTATTTTAACTTAGCCATGTAACTCCTTGGTGCTTACTCAACAGACAATTTAAGAAAATACAATATCTTGTGTTTTTAAAGCCACAAGACGTTTGCCTTCAGAGGTATTGCTCTCAAGCTGAAAATTCAACATTGGTCCAATTGCTTTGCAGGATCTGGATCAAGTAATGCCATCTTGTGTAAGACTGACCCATGAGACTGATCACCCCAGAATTTGATGTGCTGCTGGTAGTGTGGCTAGGCACCAACAAGTTGCTGATAGTCTTTCCTTAAACAGAAGGAACATGGGGGCATCATTCCCCTAAATTTGCTTTTATTCCTTGTCATTTTTACTTATTCCTTTCCTGACTCTCAATTTTTCCCTCCAGTTTTTTTCCTTCTTTTTCCTCTGACTAATAATTTCTAATCTTTTGCAATTACTGGATTACTATGTTAGATGCATTGTAATGTATACGTAGGTACATGGATAACACATGTAAAAGCAATGGGTTTTGTGCAACAAGGATCAGCATTGCTGTTATGATTTTTTAAATCCCCAAATAGTTTCTAAAATCAATTCAGTTTGCATTACATGTGCAAATGTTTGTCAACAGATGATTTATTTGTGTTACAGTAGTTACTTAATATGTTTAGCGAGGAATCAGGGTGCTCTTGCTCTATGTTGTTCTTACACATGCAGTCAGAGAACCCCTGCTCTGCTGTGGTTGGGGTGAATCCTTTATACCCTTATTTCAGTGCCCAGAGCATCACTGTTTACTTTCATATTCACATTTCAGGATGGGGAAAGCATTTGATTTAAAATGCAGGCGAGTTTCTGTAGGAAGTGTTCCTGTTAATTCTTCTGTGTAGCTGGACTGAAAGTCCTTCAGCAGTTAAAGTTGCTGTAAGTCTATCTTAAGAACATGTTCTTTGAGGACTTTGGGTGCTTTCCAGGAGCTAGGAAAGCATTTAAATTGAATCTTAATCTCTTTATTAATGAGTCTTCTCTGTATTAGTGCCTGCAGATCCCTGGGAGTATTACAAACCTGGGCAAAATAGCTGTGACCTCAAGTTTTATTTAGCATTGATGGCTTTTAGGATATTCATGTTATTGATAAAAAGTAATGATTTTGGGACAGAAATACAGCTGCTTTTAGTTGAGTAGATTATTTTCAGAAAAGCACAATCATCCTGCCTGCCTTCAGCCCTAGGGAAATCTGATTGCTTTGACCACTTATCTGTCCTGGGTACCTTTCTGGTTTGATTTCACCAGGTCAAGTGCCCAAAGTAGAAAGTGTCTTTGTCACCTTAGATATCAGGGAATCTGACAGGCTGATTCCCCAGCAAGGGAAGCTGAACTTTTTCCGTACAAATGCACAGATGGAGCTTGGGCTCCATTCTGCAGCAAAGATGGAGGACACCAAAACAAGTTTGTGGCCTGGCAGTGTTTTTCCACGGTTCTTACCATCAGCACCCCATTTTCTGAAGCCTTCCCTCGCTAAATCTCCCCTGCCTTCTATATCAGACTGTCAGGGACAGGGTGTACCTGTGAGGAAGGGATGATAAGGCAGGGCCTGCCCTTGCAGCTCCAGGTTTGTCTCCTGGCCCTGGCAGGGTTGGTGAGGAGGGTACAGTGCATCTCTCTCCTCACAGAGCAGAGAGGATCTGCTCTTATCGTCATCTGAGCAGTTCCATGGCAGCAGGTTTCTTCCCCCAGGTGCACCACTGTCATGTTTCTGTTTTGTGACTGTTGTACAGTGCACGGCATGAAAACCAACAGAGGATCATCATAGTCCACAGCAACACTTTTTGCATGAGCATGGCTAGTGAAATAGCTGAGTAAATCAGTAATAGATTAGGTGTGCAGGAAGGCTGCTAGTAAACTCCTGCGAGGTAAGACAAGCCCATTAAATAACCGTGCCCCTTCTCTGCCCTTTATCTGAATAGACACTCCACTTCGAGTATATTTGTTAAAAAGTGGCCTTTCCTGTCAGGGTGTTTTCTTATGCCTTGCACCTATCCAGCTGAACCAGGCCTTCAAAAAAAAATACAGCTGAGCTCCTGTTGTTTCTACAGCATCCTGGGTTAGCTGCATAAATATACCAAATTTCCATCTCAGTTGTTTATTTTATATATTACTCCTGGGCAGATACAGTCTTTTGAAGGAGTTGTGTATAAGGCTTTGCCTAATGGTATCATGATCTTGCTTACATGCTCTGGATAGATATGATAAATAAAATGTCAGTAATAACTAGCTGATTTCTGCCAGCAAATAGGTACTTACATGCCTGGCTATTAGGCAGTTTGCAGCTGCTTTGTTTCAGCCGTCAGTGTCAGGGTTCACTTATGAAAATTTACATCTAAATATTCATTTTAGCCAGTGATGAGAAAGAATGGCTATAATCATGGTGTGAGAAACACTAAAGAACAGGGTTGGGAAGCTATGATAATTAGCCCATTGCCAGTGGAACTGTTAAGAAAACTTCCCTGTCTGACCATTCAGGAGCCACTCCAAACTTTCACTGCTGGAACCAAGGCCCCTTTGCAGTGAGTGGCTCCAGTGACCCCAGGGGTGCCCCTCTTGGCTCCCTGCACACCCCACACTCACAGTCAGATAGAGTTTCCTTACTGGTTCAAACCTGGGTTTCCCTCAGTAGAGTCCCAGATGTCTGGATCCTTAGAGGAATTTAATTGGGGTGCAATAACACAAAAACAGCTCAAGCTGGGTGCCTCTTTCCTGGGCGGTATCCAGCTGTGAAAAGATTGTCTTCATGGAAATAGGAAAATAATCAGCATTAGTTTAATGGGTTTGGAGGTTGTTTTGATTCTCTCCTACAAGGGAATTGCTTCTCCTTCGCTTGTTTGATTTTTTTATTGAAAATAATTATGTTCAGCGGGAAAATACATTCTTGGAATGCAAGGTAAGCACTGATTTTTAAAAAGGGAAGGAATCAGGTTGGAGGGGAAATTAAGCTAATGATTGTATTTGTCAGCTGTAACTGCTAAGTGACAGGAATAAAGAATGAATAAATAGAATTTCAGTGTACAATCAGTTTCATGATTTAATTTCTATAGAATATTCTCCACACAGGAGTTGATTCAGTTGTTCTTATTTTCTGTAGACACATTGCTGCACACAAAGGGCCTGTTGCTATTTCTCCCCTTAAATACATGCATTCTTCTTTTTCTGTAGCTATGTTTCTCATTTGCTGCGTGGCAAAATTTTATCCTACTATCATGAGATCTTTAAAGGATGCATCAGATCTCTCAGATGCTGGATCAATAGCTGCAAGAAAGACATACTGAAATGTCTTTGTGTTTTAGGAGGTGAAGCTGTGATTTCATCAGCAGGTGTACTGCACGTTCTTCGCCCTTTGCCATAAACTGCACTGTGTGTTCTCCTTGTGGGGGTGAGAACCTGAACACAATGGTCTGATAACCAAACCTACCACCTGCACTTTTGGTAACAGAAGTTTTATGAAACATTGTGTCTTTGAAAGACCATTTGTGGCATCTCCTGTCTTGAGCTTCATCAACCTCACAATCCTACCACTCTACTTTCTACTGTTTCGTCTCACCATAGGCAAGAATTTAGAGAGGTTTGATTTACTCTGTTTAGTGTTACAACTACAGTTGCCTCAAAAGTGAGGTCAAGATGCTCTACATCTGATTTACACACCTGCACCAGATTTGGGATGTCTTCTGGTGTGCTGAGAAGGAAATGCTGAGGCTCTGCCTTGTAGTAACACCCTCAGTATGAAAATCTATAAGGTCCTGACTGCCTTGGTATCCTGTGATGGGCTTTGAGGTCCCCCAAGCTTCTCTTCTGCAATTTGTTTGCTTGTTGTAAAAGAACATCTGGAGGCCAGTTCAAGCAGAGAAAATCTCACTTGAAGCTATTGCTTAAGGAAGAAGTCTTGACTCGGGACATATGGAGACAAGTCTGCCATGCCAGATCTGGAGTGAAAATTAGAGGCTGAGAGAAATTTGGAGGAAATCAACTGCCATTCACAGGTCAAAGTTGTATTAGTTTCTTGCAAGCTTCTATATTTTTTTTTTGTTTGCTTATTAGATGTATACACAGATTAAAAAAGAAAGAAAGGAAAAGTTACAAAGAAGAAATGACCATCAGCCTCAGGAGAAAATCATGAGTGTCATACAAATCTGCCTAATCTAAAAAATCTCAGGAGCCTGCATTTCCACCATTGTATATTCAGACTGAATGACTTTAAATTTTTTTTTTCTAGGTTTTCATATTAACCCACTTCTGCAATATTTCAAGTAGTTTTTTACAGTGGAACCTCTGTAGCCATTACCATGACAAAAATTGAATAGCTGCTCCAAGCTGATCCAATTCCATACTTGTGTGTGGTCATTTAATCTAGAATTCCAGTTTTTCTGATACACAGAAAAAGACGTTTCAGGGACTTTTTTTTACTATTTTTTCTGTGTCTTAACACCACTGAATTTGTCAGATGATTTGGATATTTTACAGAATATTCCTTCTGGTTACCCTGAAGCATTAGAAGTTTCAAGTGTTGATTTTGAAGGATGAGATCTATACTAAAACAGAGTTGAAATATATCTGTCTTACTCTGCCAAAGCTCAGACCTGGAACATACTGAGAAACAGGCACATAACATGTGGGAGACTGAAAAGTTATTTATGCAGGAAATTTCAAAGCACTGTGGGATTCAATTCTTCAGTGTAAGTAACTCATTCTGTAACCACAGTTTCAGTATCCTTTATTTTTTTTACATGTAAGCTTTCAACAGTGAGAATGAACAATTGCCAAAGCTGTAGGAACTGTCAGTAGCTCTGGGGCTAAACTGAGGGGCAATGGATCTGTGGGTGTGAGAGTTTTATTTACTGTGTGTCTCAGCTTTTTCATACTTGAAAATCCACTTGCTCTTGTGGAAGATGCAGTGCACTCAGTGGGATGCAGCCGTGGTGTGTTTGGTTTCTACAGTTTCTCTGAGGTGCAGCTTTATGCCAAGGGTAGGAGCTGAATTAGAGTGGAAAAAATTTAGTCAAGGGCAAATCTTGTTCCACAGGACCACACGTTGGCAATCTCTACTTCTTTCAGATTGTGGGATCTGAGTTAAAGCAACTGTTCTTTCAATGTGAGAATGCTATAGCAGCAACTAATCTGACAAGCAGTTTTAATGATCAAAAGGAAATTAACACAAAATTACATTATCCTTCCCACACATGTTGTATATTTGTGTGTTAAGGAATTGCTGTTCCTGACTCCATCAGCATTGATCAAGCCCATTATTCTGTTCTAGGTTTTTCTGACAGCAACTAAAAATGAGAGCACTTGAAATTAAAGCTACATTTCATGTGTAATATCTTTAACAGAAGTAAGCATCTGTGTTACCTTAGGCTCAAGTACGACAGGTTACAGAAGTGTATGTATGAGTACTCCCACTTACAAATATCTCTCTCCTGTTGGTCTCACAAAGCACTTTTTGTTTAAATGAGGTATAATTTAACATGGAAAATAAAGTTCTTGCAAGTAACATAGCACTTGGTGTAATATTGCAGTTGTTACAGTGGTTTCAATGAGGCAATGAGAAGCAACAATGACAAGTGAAAAGTTATAAATCAGGAATAGCCCAGAGATGCATCACACTGGGTTTGGGTTTTTCATCAGTTGTCATCTCCTGTATCCAGATGCCATCCCTGCCTGCCAGCACTGGAGGGGCAGGCAGGGGGTGGCGGCCACTGGTGTTAGTGCAACAAGGATTTTTATGCAGTGTCTCTGGTTGAAGTGTGGCCACAGATGTGTCCATGACACAGCTCAAGTACTCTTATCAGGACACCAGAGTGGTCTCTGGCTCCTGTCCTGGGAAACAACCAAACTGCCTTGGAGAGTTTGTGGACTTGGCTGCTGTAGCCAGGTTTTCTCCTGTCCAGGCTTTTGCTTTAGTGAAAGTGCTGGCCAAAAGCACATGACTCCTTGATAATTATAATTTGCCTTAGTAGGCTCACAAAAGCTGTGGCAGGTGTTTCTCCCTTTAGAGAGGCATAGCAAAGATGAGAAGGCAGGATTCAGGTGACACCCTGAATGCTCTCCCTGATCCATCTACCATTGATGCAGCACCAGGGAGATGCATTTCCTCCCAGACACCCTATTTGCTGTCAATGAAATGTTCAGCAGAGATTCACAGCTAAAAAAAGCAACATATGAGATTTTTGCCCCTTTCCCAGCTTGGAACTTAACAACCAACCAACAAACCCCATCCCTGCAACCCTTGAATAAAATAATGAAATCTGTCTGTTGGGAGAAATATTGCCACGGGCATTAGCACTGCAGCCCATTTTGAAAACAGATTTTTATTCATAGTAAGGTTGCCTCAAAAATTTGGGACAACAGAGACATGCTACTGCAAAGACCTTTAGCAACAATAACTTCTTGTTCACACAGAAATTCTTCATTTGCATGTAAAAGGAAGTTATGAAAACAGAATTTCATAGACACAATTTTTATTTACGAAGACATTTGGTAAATGCATGCTTTCTGTTCAGCCTAAAACAAGCTAGCCCTCCTCTGATGAATTTAAGAATTGCCTAGCAAACTCGCTTTTTGCTTCGTTATTGAAGTCTTCAACAACATGTCTCTACAGGATTAGAAACTCTTTCAACTCTGCTGAAAAGTTGCACACTTTAGAAGGCAAAATGAGACCAGATTATTAGGTGCTACATTTCTATGGTATTTCAGCCTAAAAGTGGCCTTCTGAGGGTAAAAGATGAGACTTGATCCTTATTATCTTGCACCTTGAGCCATGGCTCACTCTGGCACAAGGGAGCACAAGAAGCTAAAGGAAACTGTGTGTCATGGTAGTGTAAGATGTGAGACAGAGGAGAACAATGCCAACCTTTCTCAGCATATTGCTACTTGAATTTGGAAGAGTGAATGCAAAACCAGCAAAGACTGCAATGCTGCAAAGCAAGGCAGGTCATCCCATTCACATGACATTAGTTCAATTGTAAAAGGACACTGCAGGGACAACGAGGACGTGGCCTCAGCACTGCTTGCAGAGTTGGGGGCGGTGTCGTGGATTTGATCAAATAAGAGGAACACATGCATACAATCAGTTTTACAATTTTGAATACAGCTATTTGAGAACACAACGAAACTTTTATGTAAGCTTCCTATTAGAACATATGTTACTGATTTAAATAACATTCAGGCTTTAAAAGTTTTTGTTTCAGATGTCAGAATTATCTGTACAACCAAACTGTTGTGTGCCCACATTGACCATATCAATGTTATCACAGTGCGGCTTGATAAATAGCACTTGATTTCTGTAGATCAGAGATGGGATTATTTTATTCCTTTCTTTTGTAACACTGTAGTTTGGCCACTCCCTTGCAATCTAAGTTTCTCTGATTACCAGTGCATTCATTCTCAGAGAGATCTTTAAAGTAAATAAACTCTACATCAATGGCTATTTCAGATGTATTGCTTCTGAAGATTTATTCAACAGATGCAGGTGTGCTTTGAGATACTGCTTGCAAGTTCCATGGATTTACTGCTTTATTTCTAGGTAAATGATTCGAAACCATGGGGTTTAAACTGATGAATGCTTCAGGGTTGTGCTGTTGTGTTTACTGGGTAGCTTGAGCTCAGTGGAGCTATTCAGGATTTATTGTGGTGAAACCAAGAGTAGGATTTGGCTCTCTAGGTCTGATATTCATCCAGGAAAAATTTGGCTGGAGCAAATCAGTCCCTAAAGAACAAGGATGTTGGATTAATGGAAGAACACATTATTTCTCAAATTTGTTATTAGGTGCTGTGAGCCAAACTGTTCATTGCCCCTCTGCTCTCTCCCCACCCTGGGAGAGTGATGACAAGATGGGAGCATCAGATTTCATGGGAAAAGATACTAAATGGTTGTACACAAGTAAGGAGGGTGTTGCCAAGACCCTCACAGAAACACAGAGCTGTTTGATGAGTTCCCATCCCTGTAGCAGTTATTTGGAGATTGTTGGAACCCAGGATTCAAACTCTTTGGTTTATTAATATTATTTTCTCAAAATCAATTATAAATGCAAATTTGTCAGTTAAAAGTGAAACTAGGGGGGAGTCTGTGTTGATTTCTTGGCACTTTGGGACACTAAAATTGTGATCTGATAGTGTGTGTTTTGCAGGCAAGTGTGTGTGTAGGAGCACATGTGGAGTAATTACTCAGGAGGACTCTGGTTTGGCAGCTTCAGGGGCTGTAATCCTCTGTTTATCACAACCAAAGGTTATGATATACACATCCCCACCCCCTGCTCCATCTCTCTACCTCAGACCTGTCTAGAATGAACCTTAGCAGGGGTGAGCAGGACGTAGAATGGCTTTGGTTATTAATTCTTTGCCTTTCCTTTACAGTTCCCAGCTTCCACGTCACTTGGGACAGGACATTTGTCCACTGGGATGGGATTATTCATTGTGTGTATTAAAGGGAGCTATGTCTCCTCTATAGTGTCTTCTCTTTCCTTCTATAAGCTGTTTGTTGTTTGCACATCACTGGAGCACTCCTGTGCTGTATCATATAACCAATTGCCACCAGCCTTGTACAGTGTCTCATCTTTTTCCTTTCAGCTATCAAACTTTTCAATCTTACTTTCTATTTTTGGAATGGGTGCTGTAATTTTCTGTTTAAATCATGCCCAATACAGGAGAATGCTGGTCTCTGACATGTGTCTCATTAATTTGAGCCTTGGTCAATGATTATTTTGGGGGGAGTGTTTTGTTACACTGCATGTATAATTATAGTGGATTTTTTCTCTTTCTACCCTGATAAATTGTTATTAAGAGTTTATTATTACATTAAAATAGTTTTCCCTAGTACATCATTATCAGAGTGCAGGTTCCCGTTCATTTCATTTCTTGTTAAAAAGTCAATAGATGTATCTCCCCGGTTTGGGCTGTTGTCACCCTCTGCACTTAGCATAAATGAAAACCTGCCTGTGTGTACACTTGCATGTCCACGGTGGTCATGTGTGCTCAAACAACTCCTCACTTTGCTCTCACCCCCTCCAAGGTGGATGTGCCAGATGCTCTAGGGCTGGTCTCAGAGGAGACACTCCCATCTCTTGAAAGCTCTTAAGTTCTCATCTCGCCAGCCAAAATATTTTAGAAGAATTTTCAGAAATGCAGGTGCGTGTAGTTGTCAGGGGCAGCTTGCTTTGGGTTACATGGCTGTTTCACCCTACAGCAGCCATTCTCTCAAGGCAAATTATAGTAATTAACAAGGGAATTTTCTCTGATGCTGCAGCGTGAGTCATGCAGCTTCCAAAAGATTAGTTTGTTAGTTATTGAATAAAACGTTTGCAGATGTACTTTGCTGTGATAACATCTCTGACTGAGGATGACTCATTACAGATGCAGGAGTAAAGATCTGCAGGGCCAAAATATGACAGGATGATCCAGAATTTTGGGCTCCTCTAGCAGCTAGCATGACCCCGTTGTCAGCAAGAGGAATTTGGTTCTGCAGTAGGGCCCAAAGGGGAAAAAGTCCTTTTGCCTCTTCTCCTCACTGCCTCTACATTAGCAGGGAAGGAGAGGTGGCTGTCATTTGCTCTCCATAAGAGCTGGAGTGCCCTTCTTGAGGGTCAGGAGAAGAGATATCTTGGGTTGCTAATTCTCTTCCCTGAAACAGAGAGCAAAACTGGGCCAAGTCATACCAAACAGTACAACAAAGTTCATACTTTCTTAGTATTTTGTTTCTTGAGTTAAAGATGAGCTTTGGGACAGCCAACTTCAGCCTTGTAGGAAACCACTTCCCATTAGCTTTCATATTTTTTTCTATTCTGAAGTGTCTGTTTAAGCATTTTTGTTGGTGGCAAGAGCCTGTTATCAAACACTGGGTTGCATTCCAAACACTCAGTGGTTCTGCCTTTTGCAAGTACCCAAGATATAGGATGTACAACGTAATTCCTTTGTCTGGAATACAAATCCTCATCTATTTGTGTTGGTATTAACCTTGAAAGTGCTACTCCTGACTCGTGCCAGTTAGCTGTAGGAGAGTCAGAGCTGCAACCCATGAATGATACTGGAATGGATTTGAGACTAAACTTGGTAGCACAAATTGTGAAGAGTAAGGTAAGTTGGTTTTAGCAGTAATTTCAGTTAGGGTCTTCTTCTGATGGTGTGCGCAGTGGGAGAATGCTTTAAGGACTTGTCAGCTTATAATTCCTACTGAGAGTGTGCCATGCATGAATGAGCACGTGGTGTGGGTAGGGACTCACCCTGTCTCTGTGCACTGGGATTAGCCACAGTCAGCTCTGGAACAGAAACTGTGACAAAGAGAAATGGGATTTTACTCTGGAAGTCTTACACCTCTGAGCAGGAGCAGGAAACCACATCCGCAAATGCATGGAGTGATCAAGGACTAGAGGGAATAACTGTTTGTTCTTGGGGCCCTGTGTAAAAATTGCTTGCAGATTAATCCTCTGCTTTGCTTTGGCATTCTTGATATTTACAGAGAAACATTAGGAACAAGCATATTACTGCAATCTCCTTCTGTGGCAAAAATCCTTCAGTTAGAAATTCAAGACAAATTAAAAATGGAAATAAAGTCCATTAACCATATCTTACTCTACCATATGTAGAGTAATCAGGTTAGGATTGTCTTCAGTTTTTCTGGCCTAATAAACAGAGCATCTATCAGAAACATTGTTTCAATGACACAAAAGTGAGAGTGACTTCTTCCCTTTATCTTTGTTCATTAGTTTACAAAAGAGAAAATTCTTCACCAAAATAAGCCCAAAATTTTAAAATCTCATCTGTGCTTGAAGAGGGTCGTGAAATGAGCAGTGCAGTCACTTCATATTATTCCTAATGGCATATTTGTGTGTATGGATGTGTTGGCCTTGTTTGGTAGTAGGTTCTGGTTTTGTAATTTAATTTAATTTCTTTCTTATTACAAGCATGCAGCTTGCAAATCTAATAATAAATTTTCTGTAAATATTACTTTGGGAGTCATCTGTTCCTTAAGGAAGCCTTAGAACCAGTTTTTGTTTTATTTAGAAAATATACACAATGTAAATAGACCCTGGAAGATCTTGTGCAAAGCCAGGGATGTGGTGATATGAATTTGGCTTTCTTTATCCTTGTGTCACTAGAGGCAAGCTGCCTGGGTGCACGAAATTCAGTGGAGGTGTTCTGTTTCATATCAGTTGAGGGTTTTCTCCTCAAGGGAAGAGTAGCCTTAGATGGAAAGAGATGTGCAATGAGACTGAGATTTTTCTTTTTTGCTTAGTTCTGGCTATGGAGTCAGCTGCACTGTTTGTAACTTAAAAGCTGTAAAATGTTACATAAACGCTTTGTATGGTGTATCCATTGTGAGCTGATTTAAAAGAGCAGCATCCAGGAACGGGGTGATTAGAAACACCCAGTGGCTGCAGCCCCTGCAGTGGTAGAGGATGGATGAAGTGAGAGAGGTCTGAATGATGTCCATGGACATACCAGTTCCTAGAAGGCAGAGGGATGAAAACCCCCCAATTTCACCTAGAAACTCCCGTTCAAGCCTGTACTTGGCCCATCACAAAAGAGAGGCATCTGGGGATATTTTTCCTTGCACCCATCCATTTTTCAGCCTTATGCAGGCTCCTTTCTCCTGACAAGGCCCTTCCCACATATTCAGATGGTAGAGAAACAACAAAAAATAGTTAAATGTCTATCCCTACTCATAAAAGCACTCCTTCCTGACCTCTGGGACTGGCTAGATGCCCAGTATCCCTGAAGTAGGCTGTTTGACTACAGGGGCTTGCTGCAAAGCTGCCTGAGGCTCTCAGAGGGCAATGCAAACCTGGTCTTGTTCCCTGTCATCCACAAAGAGAAGATATGAGTACAAGAACTGTTACCTTTAGTTCAAGATTATAAGGGCCCCCATGACGTCTATCTTCTGTAATTTTCTGTAGAAAATTTAGTATTCTTTACATTATAAGAATGGATATTGTAAGAGATTGCAAATTCAGAATTCTGAAGTACAATAATCTCTATTTGAGAACTATTTTAGCTTTTTATGGGGTCCTGAGCAATTTGCCCTGCTTGAGTATGGATGTTGGACAAGATGACCTTCTTTCCAACTCAGCCATTATTGTGTTTTTGTGAACTCCATACTAGTCTCCACCTCCTCTGATACACTGTCTTTGTATTTATTAACCCACTGTTTAATCCTTTATTATTCAGATACTCTGATGTCACGGTTACAGTAGAGAGTTCTGAGCTTTTGGTGGTTTTAGGATTTGATAAAATATTGTATTTTGTTTTATGTTAGACCAGTGGCTTTATGCAGCATGATATTACTGAGGATGGCAGCTGATTAATACCTCAATTTGATTTGCTAGCCTTTTTGCATTATCTTTGTATTGTACACCACTGTAATGTCAGTGGGACATTACGTATGTGTGAACTCAAGCATGTCAGTGTGTGATTTTCTGTGTTATAACCAGAAAGTTTAAAGTTCATATAAATGATCCCATATTTATATTTTGCTACACCAAGAGTGGGAAAATAGGATGGAAAGGATTATAATTTTCTGCTGATTCAAAAAATGTTATTTGGCAAAGGTGTTATTCCTTTCAACTGCAAAATCAAAACAAGTAACTCTGTAAGAGGGACAGAGTAAGACTGACTGTGCAGTCAGCTCAGAGATGTTAATTTGGTTTATATTGATACAGCCAATGATGCCACCATATGAAAACCCTGCTCAATTCTTAGTGATTGCTTGTGATTTATGGCAGAAATACTATAATGTAGCTCTTGGAATAATCTTAATCAGACAGAACTGGGATGACATATTGTCATACAAGAGCAAAGATGACAGTGGGATAAGTAAAGAGGGGGTATAATTTTATTCCCCACTTTCAAAGGTGAGCATTTTAAATGGAATTTCTTATAAATAATATGAGATTTGAAGGAAGTAGCAGTGGCCTAGCCTTAGGAGAAAGAAAGCAAGTCTTGAGTTTTTTCACTCATTCAAATCGAGCTTGAATTGCTTTTTTATAAGGGATCTTGGAACCTCGTTGTCCCATCTCCATGTCCTGTGGATGGCTCAGTGTGGGCTCTCAGATTTAGATGGGATCTCTTCCTGCAGCTCTCTAAAAGTAAGTATAGATGCGTCCTGCCAAATGGAAATCTCAGAACTCTCTTCAGTTGATATTCTTTACCTTTAGCCTTTGTTCTCACCACCCTTTGCTTTTCTCACTGGCTTTGGTTTGATGTCTTGGATTGTATGTGTTAGTTTAAAAGATGCTACAAAACAGCTTTTTAAAATGAGGTGTAACATTCAGGTCTGATCCTGAGTAAGCCTAAAGCAACATATGTTTAATTAGCCTTTGTTATTTAAGGCTACAGCAGCTACACTTTAAAAATGTTCACTTCCTTACTAGTTTCATCCTGTGACATTCAGTATTTCAAATATTTGAAAGCATTTTGCAAAGCTTGGGTGTTACTTGTGCAAACCCATGGTTTACGTGTTAATTCTGTTTACTTCTGCTGAGGAGCTCTACATTGCTTATAACAATATCTCTGACCTGAGCCAGCTGACCTGGCTGGATCACCTTGAGGTTTTGGACCTGGAAGGGAACAATATTGAGGACATCAACCAGCTGCAGTACCTGCGACTTTGTTGCAAGCTAAGCCACCTGACAGTGGAGGGCAACATTATTTGCCTGAAGCCAAATGCAGGATCTGCAGAGGTGAGGACTTGGTTTGCACATATTGTATTAGTTTTTTGTCAGTGCTTTTTAACTGTGAGGTAGAAATGAGAAACATTTCTGCATCTTCCTGTTGCATCATTCTGAATGATGACATGGGATGCATTTCCCACCTTTAATTTCTGTTGATTTTGTGGTCCCATCAGTATGGTCTCCAAGATGACCACAAGTGAAATACAGGAGTGCTAGTAAAGACTCGGGCCTGTTTCCCAGCAATGTGAGGGAAAACTTCTTTGCTCAGAGTATGAGCACTGGAACAGACTTCCCAGAGAGGCTGTGGAGTCTCCTCCCCTGGAGATGCTCAAAACGTATCTGGATGCAATCCTATGCAACCTGCTCCAGGTGAACCTGCTTTAGCAGAGGGGCTGAGCTAGGTGATCTTAAGAAGTCACTTCCAACCCCAGCCATTCTGTGATTCTGTGGTTAGATACCTGTTTTTGAGGTTTTTGCATTTTTTTTGGAGGATTTCCAGTCCAAAAGCAAGTCCTCCAACACTATTGTGCTCAGAAGTTGAGCCCTCAGAAAAACAGTGCTCGAGGTAACTAGGAAAAGCTATAATGCTGGAACTGCATCCTACCCTTTCCCCTGAAAGGTTAAAATCAAATGACCAAAAAGACTTTCAGGAAAAGCCGAAGACACAAAATACAGTGATTCACCTCTTACATACAGAAATGATAGAATCATTTCTGCTGAGGTATTTTGTTGAAGGCATGAGAGAGCCTCTGTGTCACAAAGATGAGCACACAGTAATACATGATCTGATTTAGGTGTCAGGGCACCCAACAAGCAAAGCAAGGGAGATCTAATTCTACATGAAAAGCCTCAGAGATGTATTACACTCTTTCACTTTCTCCTGCTTCATAAAAAAAAGCAGGAGATATTAAAACACCAATATATTGCCATCAGGTCCTTTGGAAGGTCTGTGGACACGCAGAGAATTATATAAAACACAGGTCTCACTAAGGATGGTGCAATTCCCAATGGCACCATAAACAGCTGATAATGCAGGTTCAAAAATCAGAGCTGATGCTGTTATCCCACTGTGACATATTCCATAGTCATGCTCGTGCTGTTAATTTGCCTAAAAGGTTTGGTTTGTTATTTTTCCTGGACTTAGACTTGAAAACAGGTGCTAACACTAAAACTCAATTATACGATCATCTATTTTAAATCTTGGAACTTTTTAGACATATGAGTTAATAGCATTTTTCAGATGTAATTGTTACCTTGATTTTATTGCTCAGTAAAAGGGACCATGGAAGATAGCTCTTTAGCTATCATAATTTTCCTCTCTGGAATTCAAAAGAAAATATTATATACTTGCCTTTTTAGTTTGAATTGGTGGAATTATACTTAAGGGACCACACTTGTAACTGCTTGTAACCAAAATGATTTCTCCATTTTGGAACATTTCTCCCTTATGGAAGACGCAATCTTAAGAGGAGAAAACATATTCCTGCAGTAAAGAAGCACTACCTGCTTGTGAAGGACAAGGCATGCCTGCTTACTCTTTCTACTCCCACTGAGATAAATACAGCTACTGACACTTTCTGTCGTAGCTTCCTACCATGGAAATGGTGCAGTGTATCCTAAAAACATAAAGTCTGATTCTACTCCCTTGTCATTCCTGCTCAATGAGAGTGGGATTTTTGGAGGGTTTGGCATCTTCAGTCCTTAAATGTACTTGTAAAGGAGAAATGTCAGATTTCCCTTGGCTTGTTCAGGTGAGGAAATCAGTCCTTGGGATGCTCTGCATGTTGTCCCCTAATGGAAGTACAAAGAGCAGGGGTATGTGGTGGAGGGCCCTCCTGCTCTTCTCCATGCAGAATGTCTGTGTCTACTCCTATGCAAGTAGGTGCTAAGATCTGATTAGTGAGAGATGCCTCTGCCCAAATTAGAGTGTAAACCTTATGCCAAAGTCAATTATATCAGATTTTATTTAACAGTAAATGCAAGGTAGAGAAAGAAATAAAAAAGAGAGGAGAGAGAAGAATATTGTCACCACCCGTGGATCCAGTGGCATCCCTGCTGGTCCTTCTTCGCCCTGGGCTTCTTGGTGGTAGGGTCCCAAGGTCATTCAAAATTTTTCACTCTTTATACATTTTTAGCAAACAAAGGAAGTAATGCTCATTGGCTACACAGTTCTGTTATGCTGTTGGTTAGATTATTCTCTCTTGCCTCTGATGCTAATTAATCCACATGTTTAGGCTTTCTTTTCTTTTGAGTCAGTGATCAGTCTCCCCCTGTCAGAATTACCTTTTACCCAGTGGGAACTAATTTCAGCAGAGTTGTTCACTTGGCTCACCTTGCGGCCTGTAAATTCTTCTTTTTTTTTTTTTTTTTTTTTGTTTTGTTTGTTTTGGTTTGGGTTTTTTTGTGTTTTTTTCTTTGTTTTGTGTCCATTATCAGTGGTACATCTCCTCCTAAGTCTGAGATAACATCCGGACAATAGTAGCACCTTTATCTTATCCACAGTCTAAGTTCCAGCTATCCAGAGAGGAATATCTGGGAGTGCTTCGGTGGTCACAGCTGTAAATTTGCTGGGGGAGTCAGCACAGTGGAGTATTTTACACTGAGTTGTTGCAGAGGCAGACTGAGTTCACTGTAGTCTCCGACCCAGTATCTGTGTCAGGAAGATATTTTGCTCTCAAGTGGTTACAAAGTGGGGCCTGTTCTTGGCTGCTGAGAACCTTTCCATGGACTTTGTTGCTTTCTTGATTTCAATGTTTGCAATTTTTTGGTGTATAGAAAAGCTTTATAGAAAAGAGTAGATGTGGGTTTACTTTGGTGTGCCATTGATGGCCAGCTCTAATTCCTCAAGCTCCTTCTTGTAGTCTGGCGCTTGCTAAAGGTCTGTGAAAGCTCTCCTATTTATTTACTTTTAATCTATAGAATGGTCCAGCTAAATTTACTGCTCTATCTTCAGATGGCCTGTTTGCTCCCTGTAATATGATTTTCAGATGAGCTCATCTTCCCCTGTTATCTAAACCAAGAGCAACAACCTGATTATAAATTCTGCAGCCTCTGTTGCTGTAATGTAACATGAGCGTAACATGATTCTTCTCTCCAAGGGGACATGGCTGGGAATTGGCTGTAGCTGAGAATGGTTGACTCATTTTCTAAATTAAGATTTAAGACTTAGTTTGAGAAGATTAGTTCTGCCTCTTAACAACAACTAACACATTTTATTTGGGGAGTTCCCTCTGCCAGCATCGGTGCTGCATTGTGCAGCAGGAGGGAGCATCCAGCCAGCCAGGTCCCACAGAAAGATTTCTGTTTGTGCCCCCTCTGTATTGAATGAGGACTTGGCTTTGTGGAGCTTTCTAATACTGCATGCAGTGTCCTGAAAAGCATAAGATTTGCCTGGGTGAAGCAATCGATTGGTGGGTAGCTGTCCATTTGTATTTTATCACTAGCAGCGCACTCTTGCTTTATATGTTTTTTTACTGTGTGCCTAAAAACACAGTAAAAACACAATCCATGGAAATGCTCTTTCTTTTTCCATCAGCAGGTGTAGCAACACTCATGTTTTCAAGTCTTCCTATCACCTGAGCATTGATATAAACACCAGAGAGTCACAAAAGCAAGAAGACAGATTGGCAGAATTCTGAGGGTGCCCAGGCTTTCCATGGGCATCAGCAGCCTGTGCTTTTGCACATTATACATAATACAACAAAGACAAATGGCAAAGTCATCAGTGGGTAAATAACAAAAGAGCCTTTGGATGAAGGCCATGCCTTTGCACTGCTCAGGACATTTTCATGATCAATTCAAGCAGAAATTCTGTGAGAAGCATTTCAAACTTTATGGCAGTCATACAAATTGAACAGTACTGTGCTACTGGAAGTCCACAGACTGTTAAATATACTGACCACTTTCTCAATTTCTCCAGGACCCAGACTATAATTACAGAGCAGAAGTAAAAAAACTCAGTCCCCACTTGAAGTATTTGGACAGAATACCAACAAGCCAGACTGCTCTCCTTCCTTCCAAGAGGATGCATGAGGATTCTCTAATCATCAAGGAATCCATCAAGGAAGGGGGTTTAACCGAAGCCATTTCATGGTTAGGTATGACAGGTTTCCTGTTGGGGTTCATTTTTCAAGTTATAATGTGTAGAAAAAGAAAGATGAAGAGAAAGCTGACCTCTCTAAAGCCAATCTTTATTTATAGTGAAGGGACAAAGGATGTTGTCTTCCTTACTTGGGAAGTAAGAAAGCTGGAATTCAGCAGGTAATAGTGCAGATTTAAATGGAAGTTGTCCTAAGCTGGGCATCAAGATCAAAAATTGCAGACAGCTTTTGAGCATCAAGCAAACCCAGCAGTATCTGGGAGTCTGTTCTTAGGGCTCATTATGCATGATGAGAAAAGCAAAGCTTGGAAAGGAATGTTTCAACAACAGCTTGTCACAGCTCTTTCCGAGTAACAGTCAATTCCATGTAGCATGGATGTAGTAGGATTTCCTATTCCAGTTTAATGTAATAGGAAAGGCAATTTGCTTACCATCCTTCAGTGGTAGCAACATCCCAGGAAGGTTGCATGGTCTTGTAAGAAATCTGTTCCACTTTCTTTTTTACTATGATTAATTTCATTACATTCATTAGTACAGAATAAATGGTTTGAAAGTAGATCTGTTGTCCCCTTGCCTGCAGCCTTGGTAATAGATCAGATGCCCATGCTTTTACGTGTCATGCTGCATGTACTTTACCACATACTATTAAATATTGCAAAGTATTTCCTATAACTGCTCGTGTTGCTTCCCATTAGTGTGGGCAATGCAGTTGGCTTCCCAGCCCCCTCCCCAGGTTGTGGTTTGCCTGCCAACTGTACTCCATTAAAAATTTAGTTTGTTATGGAATAAGTACATACATTTGTCATTTATTTAATCCCTATGGGTCCAAATCATTAGTTGTAATAGTAGTCATGGTAGGGAAAAAATCCATTAAAATCTGATCCCTCGGTGATCCGGCTGTGGCAACATCACCTGAGGTTCAGAAAACCAGTTAACAAAGTTTGCTGACAGAAGCAGTAGGGGCAAAGCACAAAATTGTGAATTCATATCATTTCCTGATGTAACCAGATTTGAATTCTTGCTGGCAGCTCTAAACCAGTAAGTTCATATGGTCAGATTCAGACATCCCAGTACTTTTTTCTTTCTAGTAGCAACATTGATTTGGGTACTTTTCATGTGGTGTGTATTTCATGGGTTCATATTAACAGCTGTGCCCAAGATATAGTAAAGGTCCCTAACTCTCAGCTCTTAAGGACATGGCCATATTATCACAGAGTTGATGTCTCACTTGGGAGCTGGTAGATGCTTATCACTTTACAAAGCACGTTATTAATCTGGGATGAAATTCTCTCTCCTGTGGGTTGTTGGCTGCGTATGCTGCTCTGAGAGCTGTGCTGTGCTCCCAGGACAGCCAGCAGTTGGGCAGGTAAGAGGACAAGGCTCTGTCTGCCTTTGTTAGTTTTTGTATAATCCTTACTGCCCCATACCATTATGAAAACGGTGTTCACCTTACTTCCTGTGGTAGAGAAGTATCTGTCTCTGGAGCAGTGCTGGAAAAATCTACCACTGCCATTCACAGATTCCTGGAACTCCTGTTACACAGTTTGCCCTGTTTGACTGATGAGTCTGGTAAGGTGTCCATCACCATCTGCATTGTGCCAGGGCACTTCAGCAATATAATCTAAGACTGGGGCCTATGCCGTGCCTGTGGCAATTCTGCACTGGTTCCCTGGTGGGCAGCAAATGGGAGGCAGTTTTCCTTACTGACACTTCCAGACACTTATCCTGGGCATGCAGGCAGGGAAAGCAACATCCAGAGTCACCTGTGAGACAGAGGTGAGCACAGAGGAGTTCCTGACCCATAAATCCAGCAGTCTCGTACCCAGGAGCAGGAAAAGCATGGCAAGGGGTATCAGTTCAGTTAGGCATCCTCAAATTCTGCCATGACTGTGCAGCTCAGGAAGACCTCTGTCTCTAGGCTGGACCCATTCCAGCACGTTTCTTGTAGCTGCAGTTACATACTTTTCTGTCCTCTATAGCTCCAGGTGTGCAGCAGCAGTCACCATATTGGCAAGGTACTGTGATGGTGTGGCTTGAAGTCTTGCACAACTGTGCTTACACTAATGAAATCTCTCTTCTAGATCCGTATCTTGGGGAAGTAGCAAAGCAGTCTGGATGCAGCCCAAAACCCTCAACAACTTGCAGACCTGGAAATGCACAGTGTTCTGCTAATATAGAGACCCGTAGTGATGCCAGCCTCTTGTCCAGTAGCTCTCCTCTTCCAGATCCCACTGTTTTTCCTGATAAGCTGTTCACAGAAGATGACTCCAGTGATTTGACTCATGGTAACATATGTTTTTTAATCCTGTTCTTTCCCACACCTCCTTCTCCTTCTGAACGTTATTACTGATGAGAGCCAGGGTGCTTTGAATACCACCCACCCATGCCACTGCTAATCAGGTTCAGCACATGTTGTCTTCCATGAGACTCACCTGCTCTCACATAGGCTTTCCTTTATTTCCCCCTGCAGCAGAAGGTACGAGTCACCTGGGTTGCCCACTCCTCAGCCCCCACCCCCATGCACTGTGTGCTGCTGTCCCTTTTCCCAGCCCCAATGCTGCAATGCTGCTCCCCTGCTGGTGCTGCCTTTCAGACCTCAGCACAGCTGTCCTGCCTGACTAACATCTGGGCACATCCCCTTCAGCCACGGGAATGTGGTGCAAGGTAGTCCCCTAGAGAGGTGTGGTGATGCACAGTCACTCCCCACTGGATCCTGTGCTCAGACTGTGTGTACTGCAGTCTCACACTGCAGCAGCATTGCTGCTGTCAATGAGCACTTCGGTTTGGGTTTCCAGAGGTTGGATCCTCGGCAAGAGGAGTCAGTTTCTTGACTTCACATCCTGATTTACAGGCTAGCACAAAACACAGGTCCTTCCCTGACTCCAGGAAACACCTTCACGGTGTAACTCCACCAGCTCACAGAGTGCAGATTGGATAGGAAGATGGCATTTCTTTCCAGGCATTGTGTGCTGCTTTTCTCAGATGCAAGTCTCTCCTCAGATCCCTGCCTATAGGTAGGACCAGGATGACGGATTAGATGAAGCAGTGCAGAGTCAACAGCTGAGTGCACATTTGGAAATTTACATGGAAACCAAGTACAGCTTGTCAGGGAAGGAGACTGTAATTTTACACGCACTTTTAGGCAGCTAACACTACTGATAGAGACAGTTTCACCCAATGTTCACTGCTTCTTCTGGCCCTTTGCTGCTTTGTCTCTTGTTAACCTGGTTTTGATCAAATCCAGCTGAATAATAGTCCAGCAGAACAAAAAAAAAAAGACCCCCAAACATCATATTTTGCTTTAATCTGAGTTTCTTCCCAGATCTGACTGACCATATGTCCACATAAATATTTACACCAGCACAGGTAAGGAGGCAGGGCAGGAGCAGAAGATAGATTCTGGTGGAAGCAGAGAAACTGCCTCTTAACAGCACTGCCAGACCATGCCAATTGATACTGTGAACCTACACTGTGAAATATTACAACTTCCTGTCTATGGGAAATTATATTGACTGACTTCAAAGACAGCACCGTTTGTTAAATGCTGGAGTAAAATGTTTTCTTTTTCCCTGTTTTTCTTAGGATTCTGTCAAGTTATATGTGGGAACCCTGCCAAAGCCCTTCATGAAAGGAGGCAAAAGCTAGGTGTATGTTTTTCTTGTATACTTCATATTCCTGCAAGGTGACCCCATGGGATAAACTGAGCTCACACTGTGGGTTGTGGCAGCTCACTCTCTTCTGTAGCCCAAGAACCCCCAAAATGCAGTGGTCTTTGAGGAGGACAGAGGGTCTCCTGCCATGATGTTGCATGTGCCCTTGTGTTAGAAGCAGTGGGCCATCAGCTGCAAGGGAACACATGAAAATGACACATAAGCTGCTGGGGGCAGACTTCTTGTCATCCTGCAATGAGCAAAGTACAAGGCAGGATTGCAAAATTTGATGGTATTTCAAAAAAAAAAAAGCAAAAAACTTTTTTTCCGCAGCATTTCTTTGATGTTGGCATAAACAGTCAGCTTGCTAATGCCGCAAGGTTGTTCCTGTTGACTAAACAAACACAAAGCCAAAGTTTGTCCCTCTTGGCAGTGGGGTGGTGCCCCTGTCCTGTGGGTCAGCCTGCTCATTTTGGCAGTAATTTAGTGAGAGGGTACCCACGTGTGTAGAAGGGAGCAGCCTGGCTTGTCATGGTCAGCTTTTGGGGCCCTGAGGTTTGACACAGCACAGTTGCACATGTGTAGGTTTTAACAGGCTGGGGTAAATCAGGGAAATGCACAGGACGCTGACTTAATGCTGATAACAGGTGTTAAAGAACTGCAGCGAAAGAAATATGTACCACCCTTGTCTTTTTGCTGCCACTGCCTCAGCACAGGAAGCTTTTCTGAAACAAATTTGAACATTTTAGTGAATTATTGTGTGCTAATAACTGGGATGTGGAGTCGAACTGTGGTCTTATACTGAATGATGCAGTTTCTGTGATACTGGTCTTAATATGCTTATTGGAATAGGTAATGTAGGCTTATATCCAGTAAAATCTAAATCAACAATTTTGTAGCTGCTACCATGCATTCCTGAGGCTGTAACAGCACATGACTCGGGACAAAACAGAGGAGTTAGAAAATGGTAAGGGATGATCTAAAAGCTCAGAAACAAGAGTGGGCTTTGATACATTCTAAAATCCACATCTAGAAATGCAGCTTGGAAGAGTTTCCAGGGATATCTATATAACTTCTGCCATTTCCATAGCCACCTTCTGTGAGGCCTCTGAAGCCGTCTGGTCTGAGGTCAGAAAATCCTTGTGGCTCTGGAGGAGGAAGAGATCTGCACCAGGTAAAGGTGTGCCCTGACCTGGGAGCACGGACGGAGCAGCACAAGGGGTGAGCGCGCCGGGGAAATCTTGCCGTGCATTAAACTGCATTCATTTTCTGCTGCAAAAATAAAATCGGATCTTTGGCCACCTGGTGGCGGTTTCCAGGGATAGTCTCGGCCTCCTGCCTGCCTGTCCCTGTTTTGGGCGGCAATCCTCCTGCCTGGAGCATCTGTGGGACGGCAGAGAAGAAGAATCCTCTACCTTCTCTCTGGAGCACAGGCAGGATGGGCTTACTTCCTTAGCAAGAGCAAGGAAATTACTTTTTGTAACTGGTGAGCCACTCTTGGCCCTGATAGTGTCTACCTTCAGACAGTAAAAGTGCTGAAAGGGGATGAGCTTTTCTACAAGCAGCATGTTGGCCTAAGCCAACAAAAGGCTGAAAGACAAATAACACCTTGCTGAGATCTTATAGATCTCACAGACAGGTAATGGATATTTTGGAAGTAAAAATGGTTTTATTTCTCTGAGCTTACTTCACTGGGTAGTATTTTAAATCTGCCCCACTTCACCTAATTAACTTTAGGATGTTTGAGATAATCAGACATTTTAGGTGGCTGATCCAATTAAAATGATTTTTCATATCTCCTGGAAGGTGTGAAATAACAGTGGGTAACTAAATCCACTGCCTGGGTGTTTACCTGAGTGGCTATGCCAAGCTGCCCTTGACCAGCTGCATAAACACACTGGAAAGCTAATTAAAGGTGTGATACTTGATGTTGTCCAGATGCCTACAGACAGGTCAGCAAGAACAAACCAGCCAAGCATTGAAGGTGAATGAGGGTGAAGACTGGAGCCTGACTGACAGCTCAGAAGATGAGTTGAGGGAGGCCTGCAATGAGGACCTCATTGGAAGGATTTCACCTGACCTTTCTCACTCCTCCTCAGGTACTGGACCTAAACCCCCGGGGAAGGGTTGCATTGGGCTGTTTGTAGATAAGTGCATTGGTAACCCCAGTGTTTTGTGAGATCTGGCGACTGTGCTCTAGAGCAGCAATTGGAAAATGCCATTGCTGAGCCAGACCCTAAGCAATCCATTCCAGTTTTTAAGCAGGACATTGTGGCCAGCTGTGTTGACCATCAGTTGATATATTTCAGCATGAATATGTAGAATTAAGAGGAGCAAAGATGATCTCACACTAGCTTAGCATCAAGTCTAGTAGAAGGACGTGTCTCTGTCTTTTACCTTGTGTTGTTAATTTATGACAGTGCCAGGTGAGTCTAAAATGCCGTCATCCCTACTGAGATGTATTTGAACCCAGTTGGCTCTGATGTAAATAATGACTGAGCTAATGATTAATGTTTAACTGAGCAACTGGGAATTCTGGAAATATATACAACCAAAAGGATGCATTCAATAAAAGGTTTAAAAATGGAAAATGCTCTTCTACTCAGGAATAAAGCCAAAGGCTTCTCTGAAATTGCATTTACATGAATGAAAGCAGAATTCTCACTCTTCACTACTTGTTGAATATTGTCTTTAAGAATATTAAAAACATTAATAATGGTTATTCCAAATACATATCAAATAGAGGACCTTACATAATTACAACTTCAATCTTTTTTCTATTGTTAATAATAACTCTTTTTTCTCAATAAATAAAAAGCATGTGAGTTTTCATTTTACATTTCTCTCAAGAGAAAAAATTGATCTACTAAAGTTTGGAAAAATATAGTATATTTTGGATAAAACAATGGAAATACCATGAAATTATTCAAAGCCTCTGTGTGTATTAACAGTGCTATAAACAGTATCTCCCTAACAAGAATAAAAGCTCTTTGCAAAAATCTAAAGGAATGGCCTATTGCCTAGTGACCTCAGAAGTCTTAGATTATGATCTCATGGTCTTTTTGGATTTAATCTGTTCTTTTTCAGAGTTTATATGATTTCTTTACATTGAGTATGATGGTCTCATCCTCTTTGTAGCTTGAGAAGACAACGTCACAAACATCTCAGAGTGTACCAATATGATGCCCTATGGCACTATGAAAGTGAATGGTTGGGCATGGATCTATCCATCTTCTAACTAAATCTTCTGGGAGATGGTGGAATGGTTTGAAATCCAGAATTGTCTAAGGTGGCAGGGGGGACTGACCCAGATCCTAAATCACACACAGAAGTGTGTCCAATCCAATGGGAGTTTCTCTCAGAAGAACTAGTTGTTGGAATCAATCCTGACCAGAAAAGGACAAGTCATCTGAGCAAAGCCACTCTTACATAAAAATGTTTGCAGCATCAGATCCATATAAACTGCATTTTTTGGAAGGCATTGAATGTTATTTCGGGCTCTTGAGTCAGACATACCAGTCTCTCAGAGTGGCTGTACTTAAAAACAAATATAAAGTTTAGACATTTTAAAAGCAGATAGTATGATACAAACTGTTCCATGAAAATTTTCTATCAGCTTTACCTAGGCAATAAAATACATCTCCATCAATTGAGAGCCACAAAGATGAACTTTGTGGGCCTGAGTTTTGGTGGCACGTTCTTTAGATTATGTTCCAGCCCTGGACCCTGCACATCACGCACTTAGGTACAGTTGTTTCTTTTAATAGACAAGAGCAATCGGATCCCTACTATTTATAGAATGGTTGGTTCTTTCAATAGACAGAGCAATTGGATCCCTGCTATATATAGAATGGTTGTAAGCATGTGTGCATGCTGGTTGTGTTTATAAGTCATCAACAAGCTTTTTCTTCTCTGTGATGCACATATTACATGGGCTGAAACACAAACAGCCAGAAAGTAGCCCTGCATGCAGTGCAATATTTTCCCCAGCAGTCAGACACTTATTATGAGATTCCATGATCTCTGCCTCTGATTTAAAAAGTGGATCCACTAATCTGTAATTATTCCTATGCCTTGCACTTCAGATCACAAGGAGTCCTAAGGTATTTAGAACAAGTCAGTACAAACACTGGGGAATGATGCAGGTGTGATCCTGCCTGAGGACAGGAGGGCGGGTGAGCTCGTGTGTCCCCCTTGAGTGCTGCCTGTGGAGCTGTTTCATGTGTGGCACGTCACCAGCAGTGCTGGTAGGGAGGGAGGCTGCCAGTGAACCCAAATCCCCAGCTATCAGAGGAGGCAATTCAGCATGGCCAACACTGGGACACATCTGCCCAGCCAGCTCCATCAAACAGCTTCTCCAAAACCTGTCACTCCCTGGGTCAGTCATTTAGCAGTCAGATGAACTGGTAAAACACTGTGCTTTCCACTCTGTTTCAGTTTCATCACAGGCTCAGAAAGGTACAATGTTCTCCAAGATAAAACATTATCTAATTCCATCCCCTCCAAAAAACCCTTCACCTGCCTCTGCAGTGGATGTTGCATCAAGACCTTGGAAAACAAGGAACCACAGGGGCCTAAAAATACCCAGCCAAGAGGAGGACAGGCACAGCAAGTGTACACAGCAAGGCCAGTCAGAGGCTCATCAAGAGAATTCAGCTCAGCCTCTGGACAAAAAACCTGCTCTCCTGGACTTTCACAGCCCACCTGCTGCCTCTGGATCCCAAGGGCTGCACCAGCCTGTTGCCTGTACCAGCCAGCAGAGGCCTATTCCAGGACCAGCATCTGTTGGGTCATCAAGGATCAGGTATGTGCATTGCAGTGTGTCTGGGGGAAATGGAAGGGATTTCACGGCAGGAAAAAGCAGATTTCTCTGTTTTCTCTGGTGTCTTCTGCTTCTTCTGTAAAAAGAATTCCTTTCATTTGTGCTGACACTTACCTTTGACTGTCTAAAGCTAAATGAAACATTTTCCCATATTTCTTATGGCTTGAGTGTTGTAAATTTTATATTTTCTTGAAGAATAGAATTTTGCTGTGTTCTCCACCCAGAGCCAATGCTGTGTCTGTTGCAAAGATCTTGAGGCACTTGTTCAAGACTCTCCTCCAGTAAACTCCAGGACAAGTTCCTGACATCCCTCTTGGGTTTTTTCC
This sequence comes from Petroica traversi, assembly GCA_025920805.1. NCBI lineage: Eukaryota > Metazoa > Chordata > Aves > Passeriformes > Petroicidae > Petroica > Petroica traversi. The sequence goes on from JAHLSL010000007.1 coordinate 41,556,435, forward strand.
CTGACATAAATTCATGTTAGAATGAGCTCTGGAAAATAAAGTAGGCATTAGAGAAGTGTTGCATGCACCAAAACATGTTTATTTCTGAACCTGTTTGCTGTAAGTTTAGCATCATGTTGTTGCTGCTATGAAGAAATAAAACTGAGGACTTGTGACATGACAGCTTGGGTTTGAATTAATGTAGTCACTTTGGAGTCAGCATAGGCAGAGAACACGTGCCTTGTGTGGGAAGCTCCTGTGCCAAGGGCTTCTCCCAGGCCTGGCACCTTTTGGTTCAGTTTTCAGAGCTGGTGAGGAGAATGCAGATATCCAAATCCAGAGCGCAGTCTCACCACAGAGTTTTCCTCTTTTCCTCAGGTCCATCATGGATGAGAGTCCTTCCAAAGAGATCAACCACCAGCATCCAGCTGCCTCCTCATCCACAAAAGCCTCGCAGAGGCTTAGGCCAAGGAATTCTGCTTGGCCTCTGACTGCCAGTTCCATTCTGCAGTCATTGCCAGGCAAATTCACCGCCACAAAAACACCTCAGAACAGAAGTCCTCAGTCCTAAAAGATACCCAGTTGCCAGCATGTGTTGGAGCCATGTACATCATGCAGCGATGAAGGATCAATGCTGTCTTGCAGCTTCTTCTGCAAGCTAAATACAGAGCTGTGCAAGTAGAGCAGTTCAAGCAAATGACGTGATTTGCCTCGATTCAGGGTACAGCTGGTCCAGAAATATTTTAAGAGCAACCACTGATCAACCAATGAGCTAATTGAACCTCTTATTACAGCAAAATGTCGTTATTTTTGCAACCTTCATGCGCTAAAACAGAACAAATTCTATCACACTTCCTCTCATCCACACCATGTCCAGCTCTGTGAGCCAGGCAGGGACACTGAACAAAGCAGAGCATGGAGCCTGCTGTCTGTGGAGTGGGCTGGAGGAGGTGACCTACCAGTAGCCATGTAATGTGTCTTTTGCAGGCCTGGATGTTTAACATGTGAGGGCCAAAACTAAAGGCTTAAGAGGAAGTGTGGACCAGAGCAGGTTCTAAGGGAAGGGTGCACTGCCTGAAGAAGAGCCCAGGAAGGCTGGATAGTTTCAGAATTTACACCTCCACAGGAACTCACCCCATTCACAGGTTCTTGTAGGATACACTGCTGTGGGAGCAAATGCTGAACAAGTGGCTTATCCCAATATTAACATATTTGTTTGCTCCACAGCTACCTGGAAGGATTTGTCTTGCTTCCTCTGAATAGACATTGCATTCCAGAATTTCTCTAGCAGAGCTGGCCTCTGTCACCAGGTCTCATGTGCCTTCCACCTCCATCCCACTTCTAGCTTTTTCAGATCAAATAGACTTTCCAATATATTATAATTGGATAATTTTAAATGATGATGTAGCAAAGCAGGGAAGTAAGGGAATAATCTCTTGCTTTTTCAATAGGGCATTTGCTTTATGTTAGGGTGAGATCCAAAACATCTGTTTTAGTGATTGCAGTCTGTGAGATGCTGTTCCAATGACTGTGCCTTACAACTTTACTGATGTTGCTGTCTGAAGCCTAGCATCATCGGTTTTTTTCCAGTTTAAATTACTATGTTGGATTACATTTTTAATTGGTTTATAAAACAGTAATTACACCATGAGTTAACAAATTGGTTTCTGTTTCCTTTCTGCTGGCCATCTTAACTTAGAGAAGCAGAATAATAGACAAAGCCCTATAACTTCCTTTTGTCATGGTGCTCCTTGCACCACTTTATCTTGCAGAATTGTCTAGAGCTTGAAGCAAGTTTGCCCAGTTTTGGTGTGTCCTAGCAGAAATCATCTCTCAGAAATAATTTAAAACTATGTGGTATGTGATTCTTTGCAATACTGTGGATGCAGGCAGGATTTCACCCAGCAACAGTGCCTGTGTCCTTAAATAAGCTCCTAAATTTGACTTTTTGCCAGTCACTGACCATACCATCACACACACCAAAAAAAGCTGGCCTTGTAAAGAAAGAAGACACTGACAGCAGTGACCCTTCTTTATATCCAGGGTTATACCAGGGGGTGATGGGTAGGTCTTCTCCAGATATTCAGAGCCTCCTTCTCAATCGACATCTTTCATTTTAAAGGGATGGAGGGGGAAAAAAAGATCAGTGGGTGTGTAAACTGGGTCTGGATATGAGCATCTGCAAAGACAGAACTCTGGGAACAGATCTGGAAAATCTCTCAAAAGCATCTGTGGTCTCATCTCGCAGCAAACACCACTTGGCTCTGCATGTGCACAGAGCAAGAAGCTTCTCTGAGCTGGCAGAGAGGATGTGGAGAAATGGTCAGAAAAAAACAGCTCTTCCTTCATGTGTGGGAAATCAGTGCCTGAGGCTTCATCAAAACCATTTAACTTAGGGTTTCCTGTTGTACTTTACCATCAGGCACCCCAGTGATAACTCTAAGGGCTGCAGGCTGTGTGTGACCTTCAGAACAGTCACCCCACCCCTCAGTAAGCAGCTCTGTCCCACTGGTGGCATATCCAAGGCAGTCACATGCTGCACAGTGGTGTGGTGTGCTCACAGGGGCAGGAGGAAATGTCCAGTCCACCTGTTGATCACTGCATCAGCTGGTGGCCCATCACCTCCTCAGGTGCGTATAGGTAGGGAGGGATGGGTAAGACAGGCTGGATGCCATCTGCTCTTGTGTCTGGGGGGATTGAGTGTCCAGGACTGAGTGGCCAGCCTGTCATGCATGGAGTAGCATGGAGGCTTGCTAAGAGAGCAAGTTTGTGATCACAGCCCAGTCTGATGGGGGAAAAGGGCCAGTAGCCTCCTCTCTTCTCTCTGTCAGTAGTGGGTGCACCTCAGGGTTTCCCAGGGCTGCCGTGCTGTTGTCTGTTGCAGTTTCCAGGATGAGGAAAAGAAACAAGGCCATTGCTGTCTTCACAGCAGGGAAAATTATTGCCCTAGCTTAGCCTCTGCTTGTCCATCTTCCGCCTTCCAGAAAATGGAAAAGCCATCCAGGGCTTTAATAGGCTAACTAGGAAATGTAAAGCATGATGGGCTATTTGTGAATTCAGTTATTTTGGCCCATAAGGGAAATATGTGGTACTTTCATTGTGGGAGTTTTTGTCACGTCATGCATTGGTCCCTTGAATACAAAGTCCTTTAATGAATGAGCTTATTCCCATCCCTGCCTCTGCAGACTCTCAATGTTTTTCTCAGTAGGATCCTTTCTTCAAGTTGGATGTGACCAGTTTCAGATGTACATTACCAAGTCCATCCCCTCGTTCCTGTAATGTGCGAGGAGCTGCTGATGCCTTTGAGTATCTCACTGCCTTAATGGGATTTGCTGCTGGCTGCCAAATTGATATTTAGTGTGTAAGCTGGAGAGAGGGGTGAGAACTGCTCCCCTCTCCTATTAATGAATCAGCACTGCAGGGAAGAGTTTTCTTCTGGGAGCCAAGTCTCACCAGTAGAGTCTGCTAAGGGAAGAGGGTGGTCAGCTGGGAACAGCTGCCCTGCAGAGAGCTGGGCTTGGAGCAAAGGGGTTTGGCCCAAAGTGACAACACTGCATCATTAGCAGAAGCATGATCCATCCAGGAGGCCTCTCAGCATCACTTAGCTGGTGTCCCACAGACAGCCTTGCCGGAGCGGCTGGCGGTGCCCTGCATTCTGAAAGGCTCCACTCAGCCAGAACTTAAAAAAAAAAATGGGAAAAGAAGTAGGGAGCTGTATGCCAGCCAGTTTTTCAGTGACTAAGAATCACCCCTCCCTGAAGGGGAGCATGTCTGGGACACCATCCCACCCAGAGAAATGGGCCCTGACAAGCAAAGGTGGCTCCTGCTCTGACTTGGATTTGGTTCTGCACCTCTCAGCTCTGCAGAGCCCAGCCCATTGTGGATATCTTAGGATCCTATTTGGGAACAGGCCAAAGGGGGTGCCCAGCATCCCCATGGCAGCTGTGTGCGCAGCCCACCTGCACAGGGCTCATGGCTGTTGTGCTTGTTGCCAAGGCCCTTACTCTCATCGTAGGCCTGGGATTGCTTTGCACTTGGAACAAATTAATCTTCATTAAAGGATGAGGAGAAGCTATTTTCTTTGGCTGTCAAGGAGGAGAAAATCCCGGAGATGTTCAGGAAGGAAAGTCTCATACATATCTCTTCTTCAAATACACACAGATGACAGGCCAACTCAGGATCATTTTCTGCATGGTTCCTTGGCTTGTTCTGAGCCTGACAGGCTTGGGCTCCTTGCCATGGGCAGTATCTGCACCCATAGTAGAACACAGGCACTTCTGGGCATGATGAGTCAGATGCTCCAGTAGTGCCAGTCTCTCCACTGATAAAACAGGGTTTGTGGTGGCTTAGATGTCTGCTTGGTACCATCTGTTGCCAGGTGAGATGAATCCTGCCCTGCAAAGGCTTTCTCATTGAGAGCCATTCTCACAGAGAATCCTGGCCATGTTTGTATCATGTCTTGCTCCTCTAAAATTACCCCAAGAGATACTGGAAATGTCCTGGCTGAGACAAAGGATCAGCCTTGGAGAGTGGAGACAGCGTGTGAGCACTGGGGCAGCATAAACTCAGTGGACGTGACTCTTTGAGCCTGCCTGGGGAGCCTTTTGAACTTCCAGAGAGGCACAGGTAGGGCAGGGCAGCTGCAGGACACCAAGGAGGGCTTGTCCTGGACTGAATTCAAGATGCCAGAGCAGGCCTGAGCTGGTGGTGGAGGTGCATGTGGGAGGGCAGATCTACAGCCCTGTCCCCAGAAGAGGGGATGTCTCGCCTCAAAAAGGAGGATTATGGCTGGACTTTTGGAAACCAGTTCAGCCAGCTGGGAGGTGACCCAGGTGATGGAGATCCAACCCTGGAGGTCTCTTGCTGTCCACAGATGTAAAACAACATGTCAGTGGCAGCCTTGATCCAGCTTTAGGGGCACTGCAGTAATTTCTAAGCTTTGCCATGGTTTCCTACAGCTCAAGGAGAAATTATGTGATCTCAGAGGAGGTGTAGCATGGCCTTACAGAGGCAACAAGCACAGCAGCTCACTCTGACCCATCCCTCGAGCAAGGCATCCTCTCCACCCTGCCATCAGAAACCTTGTGGCTGCACATGCCCGGCTGGAGTTCAGCATGATCGTGCTAAAATTAAGGCAATAGTTGAGATAATTTTTTAAGCTGCCAGGAGACGATGTCCTTGCAACAGGCTCCTTCTGCATAGCACAGCTTAACCAGAAAAGGAAAACGTCAGATTGCTGGGTGGAGAGTTTCAGTATCATTTATAGATACAAAACCTGTGCTTGAGGAACTGAGTGAGTGTAAATGCAAGCAGGCAAGTGCCGCTTTAGCTGAGTTTGAAGAGCAAGAGGAATGCCTGGGAATGGACGCTAGAGGGAAGGAGAGAGTCTCACAAGCGCAATTTTCAGAAGCAAAAAGACTCAGAAACCAAACTCCAGCATCTCCAGGGTGTTCAGGAGGTGTTTGGCACTCAGTGGGCTCAACATTTTCATTTTACCTATCCAGCATCCAGTATGCTGGCCTCGTGTGGTGCCCCACATGCACTAATAGTGGTTTGCTGGATCACACATCACTTTGATGTATTTGGAAATACTTTCTTAGGAAACCTGCAATGCCCACAAAGTGTAATAGAGAAAATCCCAGACCCATCTTGGTACTGGAAAGCTGAGGTGTTTTTGGGGTGTTATAGGGCATGTTCATATGGTAATGCTGTGTGCAACCCCAGCATGTCATAAAGATACGCTCTTTGTCACAGCCTGTAGCTACAAGCTGCAAACAGGCTCAGAGCCACGCATGGCTCGTGTTCCAGCTTCTCCTCCCTTAGTGACTAGGGACCTCTCAATCTCTGGAACCCACCAGAGCAGGCAGAGCTTCCTTAGGGACTGTGCTCCATAGTGCTATTGGGAACGTCCCTGCTGCCAGGCCTTCCAGTGTGAAACCAGCCCTTACCCAGCCCAGCTGTGTGAAATCTCTCTTCCACTTCTCTCCCCTTTATCCCCACCCTTGGCTCTTCTTCCCTCTCCCTGCTCCTGGTTCTCACCCAGCTCAGCCACCACCTGCAAGCAATTGCTGGCACCTTGGTGCCTCCCTGGCAGGACCTCTCTGGATAAGTGGTGTGAGGTAGGCACGGTTTGCATTTATTACTTCAATACTCTCTTCTGTGGCTCTATCTGCAGGGATTTTGGCCCTCTTCCTGAGGTCAGGACAGCACTGGGAGACCCTGGCAGGTCACAAGGGCCAGTCTCAAGACCTCAATATTTGCCACCACCCAGCCCATGTAATTTCTGTCCCAGCACTTTCCTCATGGGGAAGCTGGCAAAAATCAATGCCCACATTCTTCCTGCTGCTCTGTGGGCAGGGTCAGACCCTTCTTCCCCAACAGAGAGCACCAGCCTGGTCCCTTCTCCATCCCTGGGCCACTTTGCTGCTGCTGTCACCTGCATCATCCACACCCCTGGGGACACCAAGAGCTGTGACAGGGACCTGAAGGTGAGTACCACAGCACCTGCTCTCTCCTCTCCAGCCAAAACACAGCACCCTGACCATGCTGCCTGTAGGGACAGTGCTGAGCACGGGCTGCCTCCTTGTCATGCCCTGGGCCAGCACAGCCACAGGACCAGGCTGTGCTGGGCACATGCTGACCAAGGGTACAGGCAAGCGTGGCTGCACTGCCTGCCATGTAAAGGACACACAGAGATGTCAGGTTCAGGGGAGAGACAAGAGGTGAAACTGCCGGGGGAGGAAGAAGTGCAAGCCTTTGGGAGATCTGTCCCAGGGGAAGGCGCTTGGCAAGCAGGGAGGCAGCATGCTCCAACTGGCAGCCCAGGGGAGATGGACACACCAGCAGCAGGGTTTGGGTTGGGAGCACCTGCAGTCCTGTCACAGGAGGAGAGGCTTGTTCTGCTGGATCAAATGTGGAGGTAATAACCAGCCAGGGGTGATGGATTCCCCTGCAGCCCCCTCAAGAATGGAGGGGTTAGAGTAGGTCGTGGTGTTCCCAGACCACCCAAACAACTTCTTTGTCTTGCCAGGGCAAGCAGTTTTCAGGGTCTGGGAATGGACCTGTCAGCCCTTACCAGAAAAATGCTGCACACCAGAAACAGCAGTCAGGATCAGGACAGGTCATCTTGTCCAGGAGAAGGGGATTTCCTGGGATTAGCCACCAAATCTTCCCTCTTCAAAAACTCAGTCCCAAAAGCTGCTAGAATCCTCCAAGGAATGTTTTCTGCTACCTCCCCAGGTGGGGCTTCCCAGTGACAGCAAGGAATTAAAAATATTTAGAGGTCTTGTAGGGTCAAAGCAAATAATACTTTTTTCCTCTGGATGTTCGCTAACAAAATTAATTTTTAAATAGGGAAAAAAATCTCAAACCCTCTGTTTTCTCTGATTTCTCCTATCCCTTTTATCTAGTGTCAATTTTGGTGGTTTTATGGAAGAAAAAGAGAGATATGACTTTTCCCTTTCAACTGCCATCACCCAATACTGAATTTTTTTTAATATTAGCAGCCCAGGGGAAGCAGGATTCCAAATACAAACCTGTGGATTACATTAGTGACATGTAAAAACAAATGAGAGGTCCTTGCTGCTGCGGAAAAGCAATTACTTTAAGATCAAGCAGCTTTGCAAGTGATGTACAGAAGAAGGGAGAGAGGTGGGAGGAGCTGCCATGTAGTGCTGGCATTCGGGAAGGTGGCCAAAAATGCAAGAGGGAGATGGTGTGTGTGCACCTGTGTGTGTGTGTGCTCCCTGCCAGGAGCTAAGCCCTGCCAGGGGTGGCTCTGGCATCACTGTCTCCCTGCCCTGAGACAAGAGCAGAGGGCATGGGAGGTCAAACAAGAGCTGCAGGGTTGGTTCAGGATGCAGGAGTGCTGCAGGCAGAATGGAAATTTTGGACGAGGTCTGTCATGGAGCCCCTCCCAATGAGTCACAAGGGTCAGAAAGGACCTCCTTGGATTCTAAACTCCTCAGAAAGGAGTCTGGATCCAATCCTTGGTCAATGGTTTATGTCTGAAGGATTATATAGGTGTAATTAAGCCTTTATATAACTTCGTGCTACAGAATTAAGGATGGCTCCCCAAAAATATTTATATGAATGAAATAAATTTTTATTTCAGTTAATGATAATGATTAGACTAAAAAAACTTTAATCAAAACTATTTACTACACAATACAGATAGTTTTAACTCCTAGTATAGTGCACTATTTTTATAAGTATTGAAGCAATTATATTAAAGTTGGCAAAATAATTATTAAGTAGAGACTGATGTTACCCATATCAATGACCATGGGCAAATCTCTTTTGCTCAGCCCTGAGGGACATCCCCACTCAAGAGAGGAATCTCCACACAGACCCAAGAAAGGGGATATTACAGGACCCTGCCATTAAAAAGTGGGACTGTGTTTTAGAGTATGAAGTGATTGACTGTCAGTCATATGTTTGTAGGCCACCTGTGTCAGCTCAGCACCATTAGATAAGTCATCAGTGTTGGTTTCTTTATCAGGAGCTTTGTCTGCCACCTCCTCACCAGTGCCAGTTTCTGTCAGGAAACATTGTTCTTCACATCCTCAGAATGTTTAACTTTGGGCTTGATGAGTCAGCCTCATCTCAGCATTCTTCAGCACCAAAAGCAGCCTGACCTCTCCTACTCCATTTGCCACTGATAACTTGATAACTTCTGCTAATAGGGTAAAGTCTGAGCTGTTTTCCCCCCACCTAGGCAGAGCACCCTGCTACAAGGAGGGCTTAACCCCCAAGACCCTGATGGGGTCTCTATCTCAGCCACTGCCAATTCAGGGCCAGTGTGGAGATAGCAAAGAACTGCAAACACACTCCTCCTCCATTTGCAGCTCTTGGCAGGCTTTTTGTATCCTCCTGAATGCTTGAGCCAGCACAGTCTCACAGTAAGTCTCTGGCACAAAGACTGTGAGACTCCTTTCATTCTTGGTCATAGAAGGGTTTGTGTTGGAAGGGGCTTTAAGGATCACCTAGTTCCAACCCCATGGCGTGGGCAGGGATGCCCCAAGCTGTGTCCTACCCCAAGGCACATTCCCCATCTGCCCAGTCACAGCGCTTCCCTGCTCTGGGTCACTTCAGACAGAGGACACAAGGCCCAAGGAGCTCTGCAAATCTCAGCATTGCTGCTTCCCTCTGTTCTGAGGTGTCGGTGGTGTCCAGGTACAGCTGTGTTGTGGGGTCAGCCCACACACCAGCAGTCACCCCACACCTCAGCAGCCAAGCAGCATTTCAGCCTCATGAGGAAGACAGCAGAAGTCCTTTTCTGCCACCCATGGAGGTGTCACCCAGGCGAGCCCTTGAGCAGCAACATGGGTGTGTGGGGTGGGATCAGCCCTTCTGCCAGGGCCAGTGGTTTATGAAGCATCAGGCCAGGTTTCCATCTGGTGCAAACGGGTCCTGCCTCCCTGATTTTCACTCAGGATAGCTTATATCCTATTATATCTGCTAGCTGCAGAGCTGGTCCTTCAATCTCCAAGCAGAGCGTCTGTCTTGGCAAAGATCCTGGGATGCTGGTAGGGTTTGGCTGCTTTATTTAACTGGGGCTGTTGTCTGCCACATGCAATTCATTTGTGTTCTGGATCACAGAATTTGAACCATCTTCTGTTTCCAGTGCTTCTGTCACAGCTTTGTTTGCAGTAGTGCTGCCATTCAGCAGCTGCCTGTGCTGCATGTCCAAGTGGGCTACCAGAGCTGAAGGGCATCTCCCAGGCTCCCATGAGAGCAGCAGGTGCTCAGCACCCATCTGTGTCTGTCCTGCTGACCTCTGGAGACACTGCTCCAAGCTCATGGCTTAAGTCTGGGAGTGGTGTGCTTTAGTCCTGACGCATCAGCCCAGCCTGGCCAGGGTTCCCCATCTCCTGCTCAGACGTATATATTGCTGCTTTTCACTGGAGCCACAAGCTCTGCACAATGGGATCAGGTTGGCTTGGGATGAGAGACCCAGGGATGAGCTAGAGTTCACCTAGGTGAGCAGGCAGGTACCAATTCACCTGCTCTGAGGAAATTCATGGTGCTCCCAGGGAGAAGGCAGTAGTAGACAAACAAATATAGCTGAAAAGCCAGAGAGAAGTGAATATAAGATAATATAAAAGTCTCTCTGTTAGAGTATATTCTAACCCCTAAACCCTTTATCCTTGGTCCTGCATTATCTCCAGTTGTAGCCAGTAGCTGATGTCCAGGGAAAAGCCATGAGAGCATAGGAACAAACAGGACAAGTAACATCTCTTCCCCATCTTGCCTCACCTCTGTGGCTACATGCCTGTTGCACAGGGCAAGCAAACATCAAAATGGGCCCAAAATGCTCTCTGGCTCTCAGGAAAATCTGTAGCTCAGTGGCTGTGAATTTCATCAGTGAACTTAAATCTTTGCATTTAATAGACACTAGATATGGTTAGATTTTTCTCCATTAAGTCTCCCAAGCTTTTTCCAGGGGTATAGGCAGGGGTAGCATCCCCTCGACACTCCTCGTCCCCACATTGGGAGGATGCAGCTGGTGCAACTGCCAGTGGTTCCACCTTTCCAAGGACTTATTGCCATTTTTCTTTCTAATATTGAAAGCCCAGAATAACAACTGCTGTGAGGGGATACAATGTTTGTTTTCTGAGTGGAGTAGAATTTAAGAGAGACTGTCACTGCTACTCACTCACTGTTATCCGAATTTCCCAACTCTCCCTCATAGTGCTGCATGTCACCTCTTCCCTGCTCCATGTTTTTCCAAGAGCAGACCCTCCCAGGCAGGGCTTGTCCTGAGGCTTTTCCCTTTGGTTTATCACTTGCTGCCCATGGCCCTGCATCCTTCAAATTACAGAGCAAGTAGTAGGATTGTGCGTGGAGAAGGGACCGAGGGGAGCGTGTCAGGCTCCATCCCTCTGTAACACCCTGATCACTGTCATCCTCTCCCCAGCACATCCATGCTCCTGAGTGGGCAGTGGGCACCCTGGGATATGGGTGAGCCTCTGGTGCTGCAAGTGAAAATATTTGCACTCAGATTCCTGCTGGTGCTGTGGAGAGGAAGAGCTGTCTCCCGATGCCCTTGCCCACCTGGTGGGGACCCGACGCAGTGCCAAATGTCAGTCTTCCCACGGCTGAGCCTGCGGCAGCCCGCCTTTTCCTTATTTGTTTTTCTCCCTTTGAGAGCTATTCTTTCCCTCCCATATGCTGTAATAATTACAAGTGATAATTTAACAGCTGCTCTGCTATTCCGGGCTCAGCAGAGCCATGCGCCTACGCCTTCCCTCCCTCCCACGGCTCTGGGTCAACGTCTTGGCTCCAGCAATCAGGGATTCCTGCAATTTTTGCCACTCAGGAGGATCTGGACTCTTTTCCCCTCTATTGCCATCTGTCTTCCACCCGCCTGCCCCAGCATCATGAAGGGGGATGGGACTGCAACATCCATCTGTTACCATGGAGAAAGCTGAGGCAGCTAAGGGACGCACCCTGCGTCCTGGGTGAAGGCCAGCAGAGAGGGGCTGAAAGGGATTTTCTTGTGTATTTGTTTCATTGTCATGTGTCTGTTATCGCTCATGGGGTCTGCTGCAGGTTACAACCACCACCCTTGGTCACAATGAACCTTAGGAACCCCCTAAGCCCTCTTGCTGGAGAAGCTGGTGGCCTTTGGCCTGATGTGGCAGATGCCACCATCACAGATGGTGGACCATTCATCACTAAAATGAATGGTTTGCTGACCTTCCTGCTGTGCAAGAGTGGTGGTGGCTCCCAAGGAGATTATAGAGGTCCAACAGCAGCCTTGGGGCCCAGGGCAGCACTGAGGCTCCCCATTTTGGGTGTGAAATGGTTTTTTCTCCTTTTACAAGTGATTTTTGCCTTCAGTTTATCTGTTTGCTGAAAGCCCAGCATTAAAAAAGTCACGATGAGGTATTTCTGCCTGCTCCCCCTAAACCCTGAGCCTTCTAGTTCTTCCCTGGTCAGCAAGGCTACCAAGGACGGAAGTGCCTCTCCAGCATGGATGAAGATTCCCAGAAATATGTGAAGACAGCCTGGTCCCTGTTGATGGTAATAAGAGACACACGAGTCTGTGTCAGGCAGTCTCATCCAGCCTACAAAAGGCTGCATTCTGCTTCCCAAGCACTGGAAATCTAACACCTGCCTGCTTGCTCCTGTGCAGTCCCACAGTGGACACTTCCCTTATTCCAAAGGCAGTAGTCCCAGCACCTCAGCAGGTTCAAAACTGTGGTGAAGCCCCACAGCAACCTGAAACAAGTGTCTGCATCATGGCCAGCACCTGACTTCATTTTTAGCTAGCTGCAGTGCAGCTTCCTCCCAAATATGTCCTGGGCTTTACTGACATAGTAAAATGCTGGGAATTAAAGACAGGATTTAACCTAAGGATGGGATTTGCCATAGCCATAGCCCACAATGGTCTTGGCTCTTCTCACCCTGCACAAATACATCATCTGCACATCTGATACATATCACAGCAGGTGACATCTTCCCCTGCCAGCTGTCCTTGTAGGCAGCAGATCCCACAGGATGCCTGGGGCAGTGATAGATAATCTCCCCTGTGGTTCTCCCAAAGTTATAAGTGGGAATAAAAATTGGAAGTGTGTAAGAAGGTGGGCCTTCCCAGGAATCTGGGAATTCTGCTGCTGGCACCACTTCAAAGAAATGAGGGGCAAGGTCAGGGTCCACAGAGGGGGTTTTGTGCATGCAGACACATTTCATACAGCAGGGCAACCACAGAAATTGCATCCCTTTGCTTTTGGGTCAGCAGCTGCAGTGCTGTGCCTTGAATTGTGCTCCACCCAGAGGGCCTTTGGAAGAGGTGACATGGTGCTTATCTGAGCTGGCTTTGATGCTTGGCAGCTGTGCAGGGCCACCAAGCACAGGCGTCAGTGCTGGCACTGATGGCATTGGGACACACTGGAGGAAAGCTCACCACGGGAAGCAACACGTGCCTTGCTTGCACCTCCCACACAGGAGCAGGCAGCCCCAGGAAGAGGCGGCTTGGAAAGCCTGTGCCATCTCATACAGGAGAGCTGGCAGCTCCATCTGGCTCTGCTTTGGAGGATCTCTCCAAGGAGCTGCCAAGGGTAGCCAGAGCAGGGCCAGTGGGTGGTGTACCAGGACCCAGAAGAGGAGGAGGAGAATGAGAAGGAGGAGCAGTGGATGGGATACACATGCCCCACACTGCCAAGTTTCCTTTGTAGGGTGGTAATCCTTCATTAAAGCAACTGCTCTGTCCCAGGAGAAGGATGGTGGGTTTAGGGGCTCATGTGTGGTGTGATGCTGGTGTTCAGGTGCAGGGGAGGTGCTACTGCACAGTGACCCCACAGTGACTTGGGGACACACAGGGCTTTGTGCACAGGAGCTTCAGCCCACAAGTGCTCAAAGCCACCATGTGCATTTGCCGAGTGAGAAAGTCTCTGCAGTTTCTGCTCATTTTCACGGGTCTCACACCTTGCTTTTACCCTTCAGAAAGGCAGTGATTTTTTTTTCTTGAAGCTAATAATGTGATTGATACAGGGCAGCCAGAGTATTTGTTAGGATAAAAACACATAGGGTTGGCACTGTGTTCCTCACCTCTCTGAGCCCAGGCAATTGCGCAGCAAAATTACAATCCTTATCTGCACCCAAGTTTTGCAGCAGTGTTACTGCAGCCATTTGGTTTTTGGTTTCTTCATTTCAATCTCTTTGATCATGTGCCATGATTAATCTGATCTCTATGAGGCGGGATGAGTAGGAGTCAGAAGAAAAATTGTAATCGTCTGTGCCTTTGGCATTCGGGAACGGAATAATTTTGTAGTCTCATCTCCACGCTGGTATTCGAGGAAAAGTCTCCATCCCTTCATCAGCTAGCAGCATCATGTGAGGCTAAGGGATACTGATCTAAGTGGAAATATTCAGAGCTGGATCTTCCTTGTTCCCTCATTTTTGTAGGCTGCAGCATCTCTGTGATACAATTCATGTGGTCAGTGGCTGAAATCCAGCTGGCAACAATGAGCTCCAAACACTAAGATAAGTTCATTATAAGCTCCTTGCTGTTGTTTGCTCTCACCTGCCTTGTCATGATACCAGGCAGCTAATCCCCTGTGTTGTTTCCTTGTCTGAGTCCAATGAAACATGAGTTTTTGTTGGGCTGGGAGGAAGGGAGCAAGGGGAAAGGGCATGGGGAGGTGACATCGTGCTACCAGCCCTGTCCTAGCTTTTCTGACAGTTTTTCCTTGCCAGTTCCCACCAGTGCAGAACCAGCACTAGTTTTTGCTATCCTGACAGCTACATAGACGTGTTTTCCCCCTCCAAGCCTGGAGTGCCCTTGCCTCCACTGCAGAGCATTGCTTTAATTCTGTCTGCACCAGCCCTGCTGCCCATCACAGCCCTTTCTGTTTTGAAAGCCCACCCTTTCCTAGGCAAAATGATCCAAATTCCTTTACCAGCACACCTCATCACTTTACTCCCCATCTGATTGTCTAGCTCTCTTTGAGCATTGCTTACTTTTATTGAAAAGCATTACCAGCACAGAGCAGAGATAACCATGTAAGAAACCTATTTTAAACTGTCAAACAAGGAATTATTAACCCACATCTCAGATAATGATCAAAAGCATCTTTTCTATAGAAATTCTTCTTGTCCAACAGACTATTCCAGCAAAAACACCCCTCTCTGTTTTCCATTTGTCCAAATTATTATCTCATGTCATGTCATGCGCGCTTCTGTTGAATTATGTTTGCATTGGGTTTTTTTCCCTCCTCACACACCCTTAGGAAGTGAGTAATTCCTTTCCTAAGCTCCATCAGAGGAGCTGGGGAGGCAAGAAGATGCTGAGGCTGGAGGACTGAGGGCCCCAAAGGGCCATTTTTCTGCTCAAGTGCTTTTGATTCTGTCCACAGCACCAGGTTTAAAGAAAAGGCCTGGATGTGTTCTTACTGTGCCCAAGTCCCCTCACAGACCCTGAGGTCTTCTTGGCTCCTCAAGGAGGAGGAAAACTCTCAGGTGCTTCTGTTCTGGTGTAATTATGACAGGCAATTTAAAATCAGCCAAGAGCTGTATTGATGGTGTCATTTGGAAAATAATAGACTAATGTTCCCTTCAATTTAATTAAGGATTTTTTCAAAGGATTCAAATAACCTAAATTGAGATGGGAGTGTATACAGAAAGACTTAATGTCGTTCCATTAATTTAGATTTGTAGTCTTCATTATTTTGGATTAATTTTCCAAGAGGACACTTGACATTTTTATTGGTATAAAGACCAATCAGAAATGTAGCAGGTGTTTTCAAAGTGAAACAGTTTTGTCTTTTAAGGGGTGCCACTCTTGATAACACATCTTTAAGAATCTGTACTGGTACCTCCTTCCCAAGGAAGAATAAGGTATGGTGATGTAAAGAATCATGCTTCAATTTTACAGGTCTGTGTCGACATATATATGTGTCTGTGTGTGTGTCTGAGTGTGTATGTAGGCCTGTGTTTGTGTTTATGTCTGTGTGAAAAAACAATGACTGGCAAATTTGTTCCACTTTGATTGCTCCAACAGCTTTAAATCAATGTAACATCTGAATGGTAGCAAGGCTTGAAGCAGTGGCTAGAAGGTAATGACAGAAGCATCTGTGGTGGTTTATTACTTTTTTTTCCTCCTGTTTCTCCTCCTCTTCCTCCTCTATAAGCTCCTCACTACTCCCTGACTGCTCAGGACTGATGTGTCCATAACAGAAGCAGTGGGAAGCATTGGGAAACCTCTTCTCATCCCCACAGCACACCTGACTGGGTTTAGTTTGGACAGCCATAGTTCTGAAATTCCCTCACTGCCCAGCTGGATGTCTTTAAGGAAAAAAAAAAACCAAGTCACTTCTCTTTGTGGAGAAACTGCCCTGGAGCCCCCCATCCAGTGCAGCTGCTGGAACACTGCTTCAAAATGTGTACAGTAATTGAGTGATCAAACTGCCTTGCAGAAAGTTCCTTAAGGTACCATGTTTTGCTGTACTGGCCTTAACACAGTTGGTGAGAATGGGCGGTTTTGGGAGCAGGCCAGGGCAGCCTCTGGCCCTCTGCACAGCAGGATGGGGGGAAACAAGCTACTTGTGGTGTTTGAGTTGTGGTAGCACCCAGATGATCAAACAGAAACCACTGCTCCTTTGGGAATGTCACTGTCTCCACACACACAGAGGGGGATGAGAGGAGGGTGAAGACCTTTGCTTTGGAGAAGAGACGCCAGAACCCAGACTCAGTTATGCTTCTGCAATACAAGGAAATTCAAGGGTGGCTGAGTCAGGCTGTGAACAACACGCCTGGCATCTCCCAGGAGATCAGCTGCAGAGTCAGGTGCTGCCGCCTGCTTTTCTGCACACAGCTCAGGTGCCTGCAGACACTCGCAGTGCGTAGGAGTGAGCTTGTCCTGGGAAAGAGAGACCAGTGGACTCAGATGGGAAAAGAGCCATGGCTTGCCATTGCTACCAAATCCTGACACTCACGGAAAAGCAGCATCCAGTCTGCCTTTCAAACCCAGGGCAGTTTCCTTGCAAGAAAGGGAAAGAGACAGGGAAGAAAGGAGAACTGTCTTTTTAAAAATGTTTGCTTTAGGTAACCCTCCCACCTCGGGGTCTCAGGACTGAAAGGCAGGAAAAAAAGGGCTTGTTGACCTGATGTTAACCTTCAGCTGTCAGCCATTCAGCTCCATGATCCTCACATGGTGCTGCTTAATCCAGGAGGAAAAAAAGCACAAAGCCTGCCCAGAGCCTGTGCCATCTCATTAACATTTGGCTTGGCAAGATTTCTACCCTGCCCAGGGAGTGCAGCAGCTCCAGTTCGAACAGTTCTCCTCTGCTGTGGCCTTCCCAGAATGTCCAGGGTCAGGGGTTTGCCACAGATACTGCAGGGCTTTGAGGCTGGGGTCCTTGAACTGGCAAAATGTAATTCAGGCAGAGACACCAGCACATTTTGGCTTCATGAGAACTTGAAAAGACCACTCTGTGAGGTTGCAAGGTCCTTCTCTGTGCCAGGATGAAGTAGTTCCCAACAGGCACAAGACACAGACCCAACATGGGTTTGGCTGGCACCTCTTATTGGGGTTGGTGATCCCACAAGGCCATAAAAGCCAAACTGCAGTTTTTGGTTTGACATGACATCCCACATTCACAACATGTGTACTCAGAGGAGGGGAAGGTCATAGGGATAGTTGAGGAAGAAATAATATGGGAGGGAGAAGGAGCAGATTGGCATCTTGATCTACAGCCAGCCATCTACTGCTCCCAGGCCCTTGCAGCCTTCACTTGATTAAACATGAAAGCTCTGTGGTTGCCTGAGCTGGCAAATACAGTTCAGCACACCTGAAGCAGGCAGGGAGACCTCCTGCCTTGGGGTTGGCATGGGGCTGGCAAAGGTTTCCTCTTCCCATCTGGCAGGAGTGTGTTCCCATCTGACAAGCGGCTGGGAGGAGGAAGGTGGGTGGCTTTATGCTGACTGATGTGAGCAGTGTGCTTTTGGTGGTAGAGGAACACGAGCATGGCCATGGGCTGAGTGGGATCACATGAGCTTGGAGATGGAGCTTGAACCATGTGAGAGATGGATGATCCTCTGAAGGCATGGTGGGATTCTTCAGTGGGAGGACCTCTGTTCTAAGTATAACAAGTCACACTTTAGAAATAAGTTGGTTGAGGCTGTGGCAGAGTTTCTTTGCTGTAGGCTGAGGACACACACTGCAGGGAGAAATCACTCAGTGTTCTGCTTTCCTGTTTATAAACTGTAGGACTGCTCTGATCATGGAATGAGGCTGGGATCCATGGGGCTTTTTAGCCATGTGGAAATAGAAACTCCTGCACTAAGCCAGATCAAGGGTCTGAATTGCTGATCATCCTGAGGCTTCAGAGAGCAGTAGGTACTCCCAAGGGCATGTTGATTAGCATTCCCTCAATTCTCATCCCTTGTCATTGCCTCCAGTAGTGATGTCTATGTGGGCAGTATGTCCCATATGTTTCCTCACCATTTGCTACTAACAGAGGTCAAGAGTGTAGTCCCACATGCTTCCTAAACAGCATTTGTCTGTGTTTATTAATCCAGATTATTTTTTCTTCATCAACTGGTCTAATCCTGTCTTGAACTCATGCAAATACTCACAGCTGACAGCATCCTTGGGCAAGGAGTTCACCAGGTCTGACCCCCACCACATGAGGACTCACATGCTGTGAATTAGCCCCCAGTTTTTGCACTGGGAAGGGTCAACAATGCCAGTCCCTGTCAGCCTCCTTTGGGCCATGCCTGACTTTGCAGCCCTCTACCATAACCTCTCCAGCCACAGCTTTTCCAGATTGAGAAGTCCTGCTGTGCACAAGTCCTTGCTTGCAGGAAAGCTCCTCCAGACCTTTGATTCTCTTTCATCCCCTACTACATTTTGGATTCAAGGCTTCAAAGAGGTGCCTTTTGGGGCTCAGGTCAGCGCAGTGGCTTGGCAGGCATGCCTGCCCCACAGCTCCTGCTCACTCTAGATGCTGCTGTTTCTTGGCCACAGGCTGTGCCAGTTCCTGTGATCCCATTTGCTGAAGTAATTGGCAGTGCATACCATGCATAACCAGCTTGGAGTTTGTGTTGGGGTTTTTTTGATCCAGGGCTCTTTCTCCTCTGGAAGGGTAGAGGTGTCATCTGGGTGTTTTATGAGTGTTGGGTCTGTCTCCTGACTGCAAATCCATCCTCTCAGTGTGAAATCTGGTTGGTTTTCCTGCAGTGACCCTATGTGTGTAAGGGACAGTAGGTGAACGCTGGCACTATTGAAGATCTGAAAGGAACATTTTTGGGGCTGTTCCAGCTCTTTTCCTTTGCTTTTATCTCAGGTAAAATATATTTACATGATAACATAGAAAAGCAAAATAAGCAACAAAACCTCACTGTGGTCAGTTTGCTCCCAGCTTATTTCATGCCAATAAAACTGTGATGGACTCAAATTGGAACTTCAAACTTGTTTGAAGGCATTCAGCCAATTACAAAGGTGAGAACCAGCTGCACAGCTTGGGTCCCAAGATGAACTTTGCTGTAGGTGAGGCTGTAATGTGAATTTGTCATGTGAATCTGTCTTGAGGAATAATAACTCCTTGTATTTTTTATTGTTGTTTTTGCTACAGTTTTTCCTTCCTCCTGGCCCCACCACAAATCTGCTCTCACTCTAATCTTTTCTTTGGCAGCTAAAACTGTTATCTTTATTGTTTCAGGGCTTGACTTCTTCCTGTTAGATCTCCTAATTGGATTTTTACTCTCAGATCCATTTAGTCTCTCCTGTGCTTTCACTAAAACTCTTTAACCCTTTTGCACCCTCACTAACCAGTTACCCTGGAAGGTGATCCTCTCCACACACCACTCTGATTCACCTCCTCTCCCTGATTTGCAAGAGGACAGCTTTCCTAACCCATGGGTGTCACCTCCAGTGTCACTGTCTGTACACAGTGTGATCACCAGCTCCTTCACTCTGCAGGCTGCAAAGGCTTGTTGGGTTTTAACCAAGAATAACCAAAACAACGCACATCACCCTTTAAAAGGAGGTCTGAAGTCATCATAGAGCCAACATTATTCAGAAATGATGACATTTCAGCTATGGCTAGGAAAAGTCTGCTGCTTTGTCCCGATTTACCTCCCACCCAGACCAGATGTCAGTCCTGTGTTTCTGGCTGTCTTAAACATTATTAGCAGCTACAAGAGAGGTGAAACAGCAGTGTGGCTGTGACCACTTCTGGCACTGGGGTCACTTAACCGTTCCAGTCCTCTTCACCCTTTTTGGAAAATGCTGTTCACCAAACATGCTTTCTTCCACCTCCCATGAATTTTGTTCCTTTGTCCTGCAAGCTCTGCTGGACAGGGCCTTGCTCATGCAGAGCTTCTCGTAACAGTGCCAGAGTCTTCACTGGAGGCTTTGAGCATGCCAGGAGTGACCTGATTGCATGGCAGGTGCTTTCTGAACAGCTGAAAGGACCTCTGTCCTCCATACCTGCAATGATCTCTGTCCCCGCCTTGAGTAAATCAGTGCTTCGGTTTCTCCAGCTACCAGGTACAATCTAAGCTGTCCATGAGCACAGCAAGATGGTGATGGAATCTGGCATAGAGGGGGCTTGAGTACCCTGTATCCCAAGAAGGGGCTGCTGGTTTCATGGCCTGAGCCATGTAGCTTCTCTCACAGGCAGAGGGTGGAGCTGAGACAATGGCATCTCACCACTGGTCTGGTTTTTCCATCGGGCCACACAGTGATGCAGCACTGTTGATTTTTCAAGCAGCCAAGATCTTTGCTTGTTATATTTCTTTATAACAACTTGGGGCAAAAGGAAGGAAGCTCCCTTTAAGGTCAGCCAAGACCACTGTGGGCAGAGGTGGTGAAATAAGACCTCCACTAAGCAAGATGTTAAGTACAAAAGGAGATGTAAATACAAAGGGAGGAAAAGCAGGGAGAAGAGGTACCAACCCTACTAACTGGCTGCTCAACCCAGATCCAGCTGCCTAGCTCTCAAAGGACCCAGTCCCTCTCTTCCTTTTATTCTTTTTTGCAGCCTTTTTACAACCTCAGTGCCTTTGTGTTTATGTTACTGGAGTGCGTTGCCATGGTTAAAGCTGTTATTGTCAGCAGGCTTTGCATCTTACCTGTGAGACAAATAGATATGGAGATGGAGATGTGCATGATGAATATGTGTGTTTACCCTCGTTTCGGTTCCCACTGGCCATGTGGAAAAATAAATCTGGTGGGAATGGAGAACCCTTCAGGTGGAATGGGGAGAGAGGGAGAAAGCCTATGTATTCCTTGGAGAAACTCCTCTAAGGTGACAAAGCCAAAAGCGTGGGGTTAAAGAGATGATCACCTGAGAGCAGGGGTGGGCAGAGATGAGCACAGGTTTGTTGGAGGTGTTATTGGACTGAGAAAACATGCAAATTCAAGTCAAGTCTATTATAAGGGTGCAGAGTATGTGTGGAAAGGTGGGGATCACAGTTCCCTCCCTGCACACTGTTCCCACACTGGCAGTGCCCAAATTCCTCCTTAGCCTGTCATTTTCATTGGCTCTGTTTGCTCCAAGTGCTAAAAGGGGTTTTCAAGTGTTATTTTTAAATTATTATTATTTTTTTGAATGTGCTTAAGAGATACATATTTTGTAAATTTTAATTTATTCTTATTCTTCTTTTATAATATTATTTATTTGAGATACAGGGAAGGCGGGAAACTGAGTCTTTGGCACATTCCCATAGGTATTCCTGTCCAGAGAAAAACAATGACAAAATCTTTGGCTTTTAGACTTATAGCATTTTGGCTTTGGTGTACCAGGCCACAATAATTTTATTGTTGTTCCTCAGGGAATGATTCAGAATAGATCTGCTAGGAAAGACAGACTAAGTTTCTGAGTTTTTTAGCTAATGTTATTATGCAAGTTTTGATTGATGGAACAGTTCTGAATTGCTTCACTCAAACATGCACTGAATGAAAAATTGAATCAATAGTTGCTGGGCCCTCTTCCAGCCCCTCCAGAAACAACAGATTTATTTCTCTCCTTCCACCAGCTCTGATGGTGGTTAGCTGGGAATTCTGGGGAGTTCCCAAAGGAGTAACTGCTTTAAGGGAAATCACTCTGTGCTGCTGCATCTGGACATGGTCTTATCCCATGGTCAACACATGTGATCTTGGGTGGCTGTGGATGGGACACCTGCACCAAACACAGCAGAGCAGATCTTGCTTGGAGAAGCAAGCAGGGGCAAAACTGAGCCACCGGACCCTTTCTGCCCTGGACAGCTGACTGGTTTCATCCACTCTGCCCCACCACCGAGTTAGTTTAGCACCCACTGCTATCTCGTAGCCTTGTTGCCTGATGACTCTTGTGGTGACGTGGTGGAGGAGGCTTCTGCTGGGCCCTCCTTCCACTATAACTCTTTCAAAGGTTCCATGGTCAGATGTCCCAGCTGTCAGGGAGCATGTCCATTGTCCAGAGACATGACAGCTCTCCTGACAGCTCAGCAGCAGGGAGCTGTGCAGAAGGGGATCTTGTGCTCCCTCCCTGTGCTGGCAGTTTCAGTATCTTCAGCTCTTGAAGGAGCTGCTGAGCCCTGGAGGAGGGAGCTGAGCTCACTTACCCAATCTGCCAGTGCTGCCCATGCCTGGACAAAATATGTGGGGCTGGTCAGGGGTGGCTCCTAGCTGGGACGTGAGGCCCAGGCCCTCTGGAGTATTTCATTATCTCACATCCTTTGGTTCTTCCTGGAGGCAGGACTCCTCTCCCATCTAACATGAGGCACTTGACTGTGCCTGGCTATACCTGGCTCCTGCCTAAGCAGAGGAGGAAGATGGCACCTCGAGGGGCTGAATCAGTTGCCTGAGAGAGAAATCACTCTCAAGTGGGATTTTTCCATTGACTGAAAATCTCCCAGGTTACTGGGGCCCAAGATTAGCTGCATTAAAGCCTGAGATAAGAGATGGTGAATTGGAGGGCTGGAAGTTCATCCCTGTCTCAGATGAGGACCAAATGGGTTTGGGATAAAGAGGAACACTCCTAAATCATGTGCAAGAAGTACAGAAATAGCTTTTTCTCCATGGGAAAAATACTGGTAACCACCCCAGCTCACTATTTCTGGCAGCCTTATTCCCAAGTCCTACTGGGCCAGGTCTGCTATTTCCTTTCTCATGGGTGTTGCTACACCATGGCACTGTCCAGACAGCCGGGTCTTACTGCCTTGTTCAGCCCTTGTAACCTGCTGTTAAAAGCACTGACAGCACTGATAGGGATGTCCTTTCCCACCCACCTGGCTCCACACTGACACACACCTGATCTCCTGCCATGTTGGCTGTTCCCTTTGGGAAGGCTGCCAGAAATGTCAATATTTTCACCCTCCTGCTCTGAGTGTAGCAGCGGGGCTGCAGCCCTGCCTGACAGCTGACACCCTCCCCAGGCTTTGTAATTGGGGCAATGGAGCTAATGAGGGGGTAAAATCAATCCCATCACTTTCTGTGATTGTTATTTGCCTTCCCCTCCTGCATCGAGTCAGGGGAGAAATCTGGTATCTGAGCCAAACAAGAGACATCTCTAACTGTGGTCTAACCAGCACTGCTGGAGACCTGATCCTAAGGATGAGCAGAGAAGCCTCAGAGCCACATGGGCATCTCCCTGTGCTTGTCAACTCTATAAAGTCACCACAAATTAACTGCAGGTATGTCCTGAAAATAAATGAGTTCGAGACCTTTGCAGCATCACATGGGCCATCTTCTGCAGAAACAGTGTCCTTAATTAAATCATACCTCATTCACGAGGTGCTGTATTGAGCCCAAAGGCAAGGAAGGCAGTCAGGATGCCTGGTGCTATACTGGCCAGATGTGGGTCCACTGGAAAAGGCTGCTACAGCTCATCCACATCCACCTGCAGGGCAGAGCTAATTAATGGAGTGAAATGGGTGTTTGGGATGTGGTACAATGGAGAAGTGAGTCAGGCACAGCACCACATGTAGCTGATGCTATGGTTCCATTCTCCAGCATGCTCAGACCCCTCTTCTGGTAATCTTCTCTTGTGAGCTGGCAAAACCTCAGTGGTCTTCCTCTGGGGAGAATCAATGCAGGGAGCAGGGTTACCAGAAACTGGGTACACTTATCCCAGAGGCTCAGCATGGTCTGGGTTTGGAGGATGTTGTCCTACAACTCTGTACCTTGATCAGGAAGGAGATTGGCATAGAT
This sequence comes from Petroica traversi, assembly GCA_025920805.1. NCBI lineage: Eukaryota > Metazoa > Chordata > Aves > Passeriformes > Petroicidae > Petroica > Petroica traversi. The sequence goes on from JAHLSL010000007.1 coordinate 41,580,055, forward strand.
GCCTGGGCTGGAGGGTCTAAGTGGCTTGAGGGGAGAAGCTCTGCCAGAATGCCCGGGTTGCTGTTTTCTAGCTCTCTACCACCACTACCAAGGTGATGTGGAGGTCTCTCTTCAGAATCTACGCAGGCACTTGTACCTACCTCACCTTGGGAAGGAGCCTGGTGGGTTGGAAAGAACTCTCTCTGGCTGTGGGGAGTCAAGATGCACTTGACTCCCACTTCCATCACGGCAGGAAACAAGATGATGGCTGCATCTTTCACTCAGGTGTGCACCTTGGCACAGCTGCACGTGTTTGACCAGAGAAGCCAGCACCAAGGTGTTAAGGAAACTTTCCTGCCTGACCGTTTGGCAGACAGGAAAGTTTCCCTAACAAAGGATGGACTGGTTGCATTGTGCACTGGAGTCCAGTGTGCCAACGAGGGGCTTAAAGCTCCAGTTCTGGGCTCTGTAAAAAATATCTTGCAGGTGCTGGCTGGGATAAAAAAATGCCCCTACGACTGCAGCCAAGCCAGAAATCATCCCTGGAGCCCTAGGTCTGCGGGCCTGCACTCACGCTGCACCGGCTGGGGCACAGCCAGGAGGAGGAAGGGGCCACACCAGGGCACAAGGAGCGCACCCTCGGAGCTGGGGAAGCGCCATCGCTCCCGGGCACAGGTGACCCGGGCTTAGGCTGTCCCTGGTATGAGGACTGGAGTCGGGAAGTGGAGAAATGGGACATGCAGAACAACCCGGGCTTGCGAACGCGGTTCTGGCAGTTGGGGAGAAGTGCTCTTTTCCTTCCCCACGGCTCTTTTGTTTTCCGCAGCTCGACAGAGCGGCTTCCAGTAAGAGCAGGGGTAGGGGCAGAGCCCACCCGCACAAAGGCAGCTCCCCACGGGCTCTGTGACCGCTGTCACGCTTTTTCGCTCAAATCAACGCCAGCAGTGGATGACGTGGGGCTGGTGCTCCCCAGCCCCGGGGCTGATTGGTCCCAGCTCAGGTTTGAACGCCAAGGTGTCCTGGCAACGAGAAGCAGAGGAGCCAGACTTTCCCGTCCCCACTCGGCTCCGAGAGCACGGCGGCTGCTGGGGAGCGACGGCGAGGAGCAGCGCGCAGAGCCACCGGCCCTCCGGCAGGTAAATGTGCGCCGTCCCGGGCCGTGCCCCGCCCCAGCCGGGCGGCAGGGATGAGTTTCACCCGGTGTGGGTGTCAGGTGGCCGCCGGCAGTGACTCCGCTCCGTGGCTCAGGCGGCACCTGCGCTCCCGCACACACACGGCAGCCGGGCTGGTTTCAGCTGCGAGTAGGGATGGGGAAATCGCTGGTGTTTGGAGGGGTCTTGGAAGTGACCGTTCAGTGGAGTTTGTGGGAGGGATGCCTGGGGAGAAGCTGTGCAGGGAGGGGGGAGTCAAGGGGCCTTCCAACAATCGTGTGGTCAGCTCTCTTGCCCCAAGAGGACGGAGCAGGGGATTTTGGGTTCGCCTGATTAACCAAACTCACAAACGCCCTGCAGGGCACTCGGGGCTCTGAGATGGGCCAGAAGAAGATGGCTTTACATTGCAATGAAGCAGCTTTTCCTGCTGATAGAGAGCTGCTCTGCTTTTGCCTCAGCGCAACCCACCCGCACGTCCGTCCCTCTGGAGCTGGGAGATGAGGAGGGAAGGGCGCCGCAGGGCTCAGCTGTGTGCACGAAAGCAAAGGGCATTGCAGGGACGTGCTGTAAAGAAAAGGCTTTTTCCCCCACCTGGAAGATGCGAGCAGAGATGCGAGGAGCTGGCTAGGGGAAGGTGTTTGCCGGCACGGGGAGGCAGCACTCAGCACAGCCCGTTTTGCTCCTGTCAAAAGTATCAAAGACATGCCTGTGAAAAGATTTGCCAGCCATTAATGACAAGGCACGTCCAAGCTATCCAAGATGAGAAACCACCTCCATAGGGAACCAGCCATCCCGGAGGAGCTGCTTGGCTCGGTGGTAGGTGGTGAGCTTGTGGAAGGGCTGGTATCCTATGGATGAATTCATGGTATGCATGAATTCAGTGGCACACATGGAGGAGCAGCGCCAGGACTCAGGTCTTGCTGCTGCAAGTGGGGGACAAAGAGGGATAACAATGCCAAGACCTTTTGGATCACAGCTTGTGTTATTTATTAGAGCACAGGGCTGAGATCTGCCCTCACAGACCCAAAGGCATGGTGAGACTTGGAGATCCCTCCTAGTATCATGCTCATAGTAGAAGAGCAGTTCCTCAGCATCCTGGTGGCAGGGAAAGGCAGAGGGACATGGCAAAATGAGCAGAGAGGGTTTTGCTGGCAGCGTGTTATTGCTAACCTGGATTTGCACTGATGACCTGGAGGGGTAAGATTAGCACAGTCAGCTTGTCCCAGGGCTGTGGGGAGATTAGAGAGAGGGAAAGAGTCAGGCCTGTAACAAACATAATTTTTTACTGTTTAAATGTAAATATGTAGCACAAGTTGTCAGTTAAAAAAAATATCCTGCAAATTGAAGTGTTGCCAAAGTTTACAGTTTTGGAGTGGTGGGCTTACAGCAGTAGAGGCTTTGCCTATAAAACCCAGTCATTTGATTTGTGAGAATCAGTGATGCTTTTTGTATGTAAACGAAAGTTAAGAAAATATATCTGTCCCATGTAGTAAGAGGATGTTTGACCTAGATGAACCTGAAAACAAATCAACATGAAAATTCACTAAAGGTAAATTAAACAAGCTGGGAATTTTAATTGTTTTTTCAACAATCATGTTTTAAAATTGAGCAGCTTGAGGCTGGATGATCCTACTTGGGCCAACAGCTCTACCTGCTCCAATTAGTTCAAATAAGACTTGTTTCTCTGAAGGGTTAAGGCAAGTACATTCTTCAAGCTTTATTAAACCCAAGAACAGTAATGTCAGTCTGAAACCCAAGAGAGGGGAAAACATACCCACACCTTGCAGGCCATAAACAGGAATAAATTCAGCTCACTCTGTATCTCTCCTACAATTCAGCCAGGGCAGTTTATGATACTGAGAACATTAGCCCCAGTGAGACAGGACTTTCCCAGATTAAATAACGAGTCAGTCATTAAATAACTTGCCTTTCCTGGTATTTTATGGAATAAACAGTGCCTGTTGCTTGCTAATAGCATCTGCTTTTATTTGAGTGGGATTGTATTTTATAACAATCCTTCTGTTCAGTTTGCATGTTTGCAGTGACCCCAGCAAACAATCACTCTATGGCTGGTAGTAAATTCACTCCCAGAGGTTTAATGATGGTATTTACTGTAGAAGCTACCAGTTTTAGGGCTGTAGTGATTAGGGTGGGTTGATGTGACACAAGGCACTTGGGTAATTGCTAGTGATGAGCCAGTGAACTCCCAGGTAATTGCACCTTACCTGGAGAGGTGTGCTGGCATGAGCGGCGTTTTAAAGACAAAGCTGTGAAGAGGATAAAGGACAGTCATTGTCTCCACATGACAGCACTGAATCATGAACAGGAAATTATCCCTTCTCCTCAGCAAGGAAAATAATGCTTGATCTGTTTGCTTTCCTGTCGCTTTCTCAAAGAAAAGACAGTCGTGGTAGGACCAGTGTGCCTGTCAGTCTGTGCCCCTTCCTTCTCTTCATACCCTTTAAACACTGTTGAGCAGCAGAGATGCTCTGCTTGAGGACACCCACATGTGTTGTGAAAACGGGTCTTGAGGGAAGGAAAGACAGACATACTCACTCACTGACCCTGGGAAGGCCTGGCATAGACCAAATCTCTGTAAGACACCAGGGAGGCTTGGTAACAGAGGGACCCTGGCAAAGCTCACTCATAAGAAGGTTTCAGCATAAGCTCAGCTTTCCTCCATAGGTGTGAGGTCCAAGCAATCCTGATTCCTAGGACAGCAGACATCATTAATGATGTTATTAAAGGGAGACAGTAATTTTACTTTTAATGAATATGGGATCTACGTAAGTTGGTGTGGTCACTTGCTAGAGCCCTGTTGGCCCTCGGGCAAGATTTCTCAAGTCCCAGCCATTTCCATGTATGTTTGGCCTCCTCAGGATATTACTCAGCCTGCATCTATGTGGATTTGGTAGTCCTCATCTGGCCCTAGTGTTTGAGGCTGTCTCCAGTGCTGCTCCAGGCTCCCCAACACCTGTAGTCTCCAGCCTTGGCACTTTGTGTTTGTTTGCTCTGCATACCCAGGAGTGGAGAAGCCAAAATTGCTTTGCCCTCCCTGTTCATGAAGGAGAGCTCTGGAATCTTGATCCCTGTAATTGCCAGCCTCTCGTACCCCAGAAAGGAGTAATCCCCAAAGCAATGGTGACACTAGAGTCCTCTAATGCTGCTTGAGTCTTCATCAGCAGGTCCTGGAGGGCTTTGGGAAAGATGCCATATGCCTCACATCTATTTTAGATTTGGGAGGGTTGTAGCAGAGCCTTGACACACAATGACAGGAGTAGAGAAAATGGCAGGTTTAGGTAGGGTCAAAGTGAGTGATAGAACAAAGGGAGTGATAGAGCAAAGGGAGAGGTGCTCCTCGGTAGGTCTGATACCAAGGTTAGGTGGCTCTTTATCTTCGAGAACCTTTTCATTTTGCCTCATGATTAAAAGACAAAGATGAGGAGTGTATCTCTTCTCTCTGTCTTAATGAGCTTTCTTCTCCCTCTGTAGCAAGAGAGAAAGATTGCAGCAAAACCAGCAAAACAAACTCCAGTACAAGATTGTTCCACTGATGGGGTGAAAACAAGTAGTTTGTGGACCCAGAACCTCCCAGGAGAGGGGCTGCTCTTTGCCCAGCAATGATTTAAGGGCAAGTCAGAAGTGCTGACCATAAAGCTGTGGCAGGGTTATCAATATATTAAGAATTTTGGGCAACTGGACCAGGTATTTCCAGTCACAGGCTGATAAAAATGATAGTGCTGGTCCAGTCTGCTGAAGGTCCATTGACACGCCTGGAGCTGCTCTACTATTATGGCCAGTGATGGGAAAAGTATTTTAAGCTGTTCTCATTCTGCAGCCTGATCCAAGCACTCACTGCTCCACCTTATTCTTCATTGGCACAAGCATTAACCAGTCCGAAATAGAGCCAGGATGAATGGAGGAATCCTTTCCTTTCTCTTACCTTATGTTGCTCTTAAGGGAAATATGTGCTGATCATAGGTTTACAAACCACTGCCAGATGTTTGAAAGCATGTAGTTTAATCGTTGGTACTGGACCATTCAGTCCAGTGTGACCTGAAGAAAATCCCTTGACACCTTCTCTCTGGGATCAAGATGAGCACCAGACTTCACAGTACCAGTTTTGAACCTGAAGGTAGTGAGGTACAGGCAAAGATCAGAGCATGAGATTCAGAGACAGGAATTGCTGTGTTGATCCTGGATCTACTGCCAACTCTTTTTGCTCTGGGGCAAATTATTTAGCTTTCCTTTTCCCTGATCCCCTTCCATCCCCTGTCCAAATCCTTTGTCACATGAGGATTGGGAAGAAGCTTGCAAAACACCTGCTGAAATGCTTTGAAGACCGAAAGCAGCATGCACAAATGATAAGTTGTATGGGCAATATAAACAAACCTGGCTATATGTTTCCCAGGCTAAATGAGGAAGAAGGAGGGGTTAACTGGTGGGTGGCACCCATGTCCTAATTACAAGGCTTGTCTCTGGATCCCTTCAGTGTGAAGCATCCTCTTGGCTGAAAAAGAGCTGATATAGTCACACTTGAGCAGAGGTAGGGGAGGAAAAACTTGTCACACGAGTGGACCAGGGTGGGTGGAAATTTCCTTTGGGAGGAAGGAGGTAAATGGTGGTACCAGCAGTGGTATGGAGATGGTTTTCTGGACCACCTCCAGACTTACTGGTCCTGCTGTACCTCCTCTTTCTTCTAGTCTGGTGTGCTTTTCCAGATGGTTGCTTTATAGTCTCCTATAAGATCTAGGAAAGTCCTTCCCATAGCTGCCATTAGACCATGTTTATCCTCTCTGACACCTGATTCAGGGGGATAACTTCTGGCATTTCATTATTCTCTTTGTCCCACACCAGTTTGCCAACTCAAAAAGCAGCACAGCCCCAAGGTTTAAGAATGAATAAGTAAATTGTGAGTGCACTTTGCTTTCTGAACCTTTCTAGTGTTTCAGGGTCACATCTCTAACATGTCTTTGTAACAGTGGGAGTAAAAACCTGATGGTGCATGTGTATGTGCTAAGAAAAGTGAGATGTCCACACAAACAGCTACTGCTGAGGAGACAAGAAACACAGCAGATGCGATGAGGGCTGATGGATTTTCCAAGCTTAGCCCCAGACAGGTGTCTTTGGCCTCTTCCACAGCCTGGGTTCCCTCCTTACTGCTGCTTTTTGCATTTCACTTGTGCTTATGACCTTGCCCTAAATCTATTCTTGCGGGTGTAGCACACATTGAGGAGCACCTGGAAGGTTTGCAGGTCTGGCCCCTTGCTGTGGCCAAGTGATTTCTGCATGGGCAGGGAAGTGCAGATTTAGCAGTCTGGGAACAGGGAAAGCAATTGCAATTCATGCCTCTGCCTTTGATGCTTTGTAACTTGGGCAAAAAATCAGTCCAGTTGGGATCAGTTGCATGAGGATATATAAGTGCTGAACATGCAGGTTGATATCTGCATGCTGTTTATTTTGCATTTAAGTTGCATCTGGGAGTTTTGTTCCATGTTTGGGAAATAGGAAGAAGTCATTTTTGTCTCTCCTTTTATTACTGTTCTCCACCTGAAAGCTGCTGGGTGGGAGATGTCCCCATTCATGTGCAAGTGCATGCTGCAGGCCCTGGTCTCAGCTGGAGACTGGTGTTGATTCACACTAAGCCAGCCCTGGAGCTGACCAGCTGAGATGCTCTTTAAGCCCTGCAAGCCACTAGTAGTGGAAGGTATGTCTCTCCCCAACGTTTGATTCCTGCAGTACTATGGGAAAGGGGACATATCTGCACCACCTGGGTGTTCCTGCATCACTTGATGGGGCCGAGCAGCACCTGCTCACAACCAGTGCTGTGCCTTGGAAGCCTCTGAGGGCTGCTGAATGTATCTGATGCCTGGCTTCTCTCTTAGTTAGTCTGCATGTAACAGCCTGGGAGTTTATTGCTCCCACCTATGCAGCTTGCCAGACATATTAGAGAGGGCGATGGATATATCTGCTCTCAGATTAAAAAGCAGTTTAAAATGCATCCCTTGCCAGCTATGGCCCTCTGCCCTGTTAGCCTTCACGTGCACTCTGGAAGAATTCCTTTTTTTTTTTTCCCCCCCCCTACCCTTTCCTGCAGTCTTCTTGTGCTGTTCTCTGCCT
>JAHLSL010000007.1:41602957-41625670 GCA_025920805.1 Petroica traversi
CCCCACCGCGCGGCAAGCGCTGCCCAGAGCCCCCAGCGGAGGAGCCGAGGCGTGGGGGTCTCGGCTGCCCGTGCCAGGAGCCTCCTCCCTCTCATCCGTGGGCCAAAACCGGCCGTCCTTTCTCCCTCCAGAAACGTCTCCGTCTCTCCGAGGAGAGGGGTTAAATTCCTCGATAAGAGGCAGGCTCCAGCCGCATACTTCTGATGCCTTCTGTGAACTTTGCCGGCAGGTTGGCAGGTTGTTTCGTAACTCCACTTGTGGCCTGCTGCGGGGAGGAGGAAGGTGGGAACGGGACACCAAACTCCGCTCCTGGTTTTTTTTCCCCTTGCCCTGCAACAGCACCTTGTAATTGCAGGTTAAAAACCCAAACGTGGGTTCGAGGGTATTGTACAGAATAAGGGGTCACAGCCGTGCGCCTCTCGCCGCGAGCGGTTGCCCCAGGCACAGCCCATGGCACTCCCCCTTGGAGTGGCTGATTTCAGGAAAAATTAGGCGGAAACGGGTGAGAATTGGTGGAAAGAGGCGAGACAGGGGCTCTGGCCGCCCCTCGCCGTGAGCCAGGACCAGCTGCCCGGGATGCCGGTGCCGGTGCTCTGCCGGGACTTGCCGGGCAGGCACCGGGGCCCGGGAGCGTGTGGGAGCACGATTGCCAGAGCTCCGCTGTCAAATGGCGGGGCCCTGGCGCCCGCAGGAGCGGGGCAGCGGTGCTGCACACACACACCTGTCAGCTGACCTTGGGGGGCAGCTCTGTGGGGAGCTGCGCTTCTCATGAGGCAGGAATTGCAGCTCTTCGTAGGGAGAAGAGAGCAAACCGTGTGCACATGCTGTGTCTGCAGGGGGTAGGAGTGGGAAGCGTTTTCTGAACGCTGCTTGTTTTCCTTATCAGGCAGTGCCGGTGCTGTCTTCTCCGAAAGGGGCTGTGGGGAAGGGGGGATGTTCTTACCTTCTGCTGGTACCGTAGGAATGCCAGGAATCCTCCCACATCCCAGTTATCTGCTGGGGGGAGCCTGAGCACGGCGCCTGGACTCCCTCTCAGCATACCTCTGCTAACTTCTCCATGTCCTCTTAAAAGAAACGGCATGGAAATCCAAAAGCTCCCATAAGTGCACGCATCTTCCTGGAGCCTTTCTTCCACCGTGCTGTACAAAGTTGTGAGGTCAGGGAGTGGTGTTTGCAGCTCCTGTGGGTGCCCAGCACTCACAGCATTGAACACTGTGGTTCCGGGCATCCTGCACGGTTTCCTTGCAAGGGGATGCCAGTTGCTCTAAAATGTGAAACTCTTTGCAAATGAGTGTGAAAGGGACATGGAATTAGTTCTACCCAGGTCTTAAAGAGGCAGACACTAGCAGTAATCTGGCAACGTGTGTTGTCCACCTCCACAGTGGAGATGTGTCCCGTGGTTGCCTTCACTGTTGCCACGTGCTGTGGGGAAATATTGCTTGAGTGCAACTGCATGATTCACACTGGTTCATCCCTTCCATGTTTTTGAGTATCTCTCTGCCTTGTCTTGTTCATGTCATCTTCTATTGGAAAAATCACCAGTGGCAGCTCAGAATTTACCTAAGCCTGTGTTCTGTTGTTTCTCCATGTTGCTGGGGAGGGAATGCTTTGGGACCAAATCCAGACAAAGGGTTAATCCTCCCTGGCTGGGAGGCAATGATGTGTGTGCCAAGGCTTCAGAACAGAATCTTTTCTGGAGTCATGTGAGGTTGGGTGCTGTAGTGAGCTAAGGAGAAATCCAGGTGCTGCTTGACAATGGGCTGCTCTGTGCCCATGTTTAAACAAAGATGTGAGGGAGACTTTAAGTGTCAGCTCTGCGGGTGTGCATTGTTTTCAAGAGCATCTTTTTAAAGGATGTTCTTCCATCTGTCCCAACTTGCCTATGCCCTTGTAAACTTGTGTATTCAAATTAAAGCTTAAGCGTGGCTCCACTGAAGGTTTTTAACAGTGGTAGCAGTAAAGGACTGCTAACATTTTTATGTCTTTCCATTTTTCACATGCCAAGTTCAGGAGCTCCTAAAAGCCGCTGATTATCTGGCTTTTTGTGGGCTGGAGTCAGCACTTTCTTGAGGGTTGGGGTGCTTCCAGCTGCCCCAGGCTAGTCATCTAGGATAACTTGTTGCTTTAACAAAAAAAAAAAAAAAAGGGGGGGGAGGGCATGATGGGAAATAACCTGAAACACTTCTTAGCCAGACACATAGGTAGAAACTTCAGTACAATTGAGCCACTAAGGCATCTTTTGCTGCTGCTTCCTAACCCTGCTACAGCACACAGAACCTGCTGTGGCTCTTCATTTCAGGAGCCTCATGCTCAACCCTTCCTGTGTCCCCTCAGGTGCCTCCTGCATGGCAATGGAATGTTACAGTGTTCTCAACAGCCTTTTGGATTCCAGAGCCTCCCATGGATGTCCCCTGTGGTGTTAGACCTAGCATTGTGCTCCTGAGCACAGCAGGGACTTTGCAGGCACCTGGAGCATCCTGCAGGAGAGCAGCTGTGTTGGCAGAGAAGCCCGGCAACTGGCAGCTTCCCCTTTGCTCCCTGTTATTCCTGCGAGCCCGGGTAAACCATTGGCACCCAGATGGTGTTGTGAAGCTGTCTGACAGGGAGAGCGCTTGCAGGGTTCTTGCTGGTTTAATGATTCCTGCTGTGAGCATTGCTTCCCCCAGGAAATGTGAGTGTGCAGCAGGGAGCTGGTCTCTGCCTCTGGATGCTTGCCGGAGGCAACTGGTGGTGCGCAGCAGGTTGGATAAACACCACAGGCATTCTTATTCTAGATAAGAATAAAGATGGGTTGTGTTGGGTTTTTTTTGGAGGCTTTGTGGTTGCTATTTTCACTTGCCAAATTTTATTTTCTTTTCCAAGTTCTGGCAATGTTTGGAGGTGTCAGCACTTCTTTCTGCTAAGAGCCAAACATACTTGTGGTGGGAATGCTGGGTGCACCTCTTTGCATGTTGTGATCAGTGCTGGCTGGTTCCAGCAACGCAAAGACACACACAACACATTCTTCTCTGAGGAGCAGCTTAATTGTCAGAAAGCAGCTCATGGTCTCCCTGGGCTCTTCACCTGTATGCTCAGGTCTTTGGTTGATGGTTTGTTCCTATAGAAAGTTAGGTGTTTCCCAAGCTTGCTCTGAGGTCATCTCTCCTTCCTCTTCTCGCTGCCCTGATTCTTCTGGGATGGGACTTTCTCAGGGCAGCTTATCAAGTCCTCGGAGTCCTATCCCAAAGGAGTGGCTCTGCAGAGCTTTCCCAGGGCTAACCCAGCCTGGGCACAAGGCTGTACCACATCATACATGATCCAAGGTATTCCACCCTGCCCGCCATCAGTTGGGAAGAAAAGCTGTGTCTGCATAGGCATTTGTGCATAAAGGATTCCTGTAGTTGTTTGAGGGTTTTCATTGGGGTTTTTTTTTAAAGACCTTTTCTACTGCTCTTTCTAGTCTTTTAAAAATCTTGCAGACTTAGCCTCATATGTTGGAAAAGGACATTTGCTCTTCCACTCTGGAAAGGAAGCTTCATTGGGACTCAGGAGTGGAGGTGTGAGAAACATGGCTTTGAATCTTTAAGGTGCTGCATGCTGAGGACTAGCTGTCCCTCAAAGCTACTTCTTCTCAAGTGTTTTTTGGAGTGCCTTAATGCAGTTGGAGGATTGCCTAGGCTGAGACACTGGATTTGGTCTTGTCCTCTTTGAATTAATTCGGCTTTTTAGTGACCTGCTGGAAGTATAAGAAGTTGGGCTAGGAAGTTCAAAAGCAGATATTTCCCCAAGCAACCCCATGTGATGCTGAGCTCACATTTTTATTGAGTCTCCCACTCTATGCAGGCAGGAGCACTGGTCCAGTCCCCAGCATATGTTCCTATCCCATTTTGGTCCTTCAGGTATCATTCACTGCTATGTATGGAGCAGGAAATGGAGCCCTTTGCTGGCATTAAAACTCCTTCAGCTGAAGGTCCAGCAAGGCAGTTTGAGGGATTAGAGTTGATCATGCAGTCATGATTTCCATCACTTGTTTTAGAGCTGTGGTTTGTACCCCTGGATGGATGTCCCAGACCCCTCTCCAGAGATGTGCTGTGATTTACTGCTTTAAAGAGTTTATTGTCTCTGGGTAGGTTCAGGCAGGGATTGATAGCACCTCCACCTAATTAGTCATGTGCCAGGTAGTGTGAAAGCAGAGACTTCTAAAATCCCCAAGGATCTTACCAAAGGTTTCACCCAGGACTCATTCTGAGTCTCTTGTTTATTTGTCTTTGTGTCTGAGCATGTGAGAAAAAGGAGCCTGTTCAGCTCTCTGCAAAGGGTCATTAAAATCCTTTTTAATCCTACAAAGTTATAAATAAATACCCGTGACAGCATGCACCTGCATATTCATCTGTGCATCCTCTCCTCTGGACACCCAGCAGCGTGTCCTTGACATGTGGCTGCTTTCTGAAGCAGGGAAGGAAACTGCCAATTATTCTGGAAATGGAGAATAAAATCTGGAAGGTTTATCCCTGGTTCTGCATTTGCTAATTTGTTAATTACCCTCTCCTGTAGGAGAATTGGAATGGAAAGAGGATTGCTGGTGGCTGACACCAGCACTTCTAAAAGAGGCTGGAAGGCAAGGTGGAGGGACAGTTTTTGTAGGTCATTTGGCTTTTTTTATATCCCTGGTCCTACTTGCAGGAGAGCTGCAGAGCCTGGATTTTCCAGTAATACTATGGGGATAAAATTCTTGATGAATTTGACAGGAGACAGGGAGAATGTCTGTCTCCACTTGCATTATAGGTGGCCAAGGTTCATCTCGTCCTCTTGACTGGGCAAGCATCTCAAGGAAGCTGCTCTTTGAGGGCTGTTTCTGGCTCTTCTGGAGGCATTGGGAGAGAGACCTCAGTGGCTCAGTTTTCCCCATTTTGGTCTCACCCTTGAAGGTGGGGGAAATGGAAGTTCTCTTCTTTGGGGAGGAGTATTTCCAAGCCTTGAGCAGGCTCTTCCCTCTCAAAATTCCTCCTGTGTTCTGCATGGTGAAAAATACAAGTTGCATTCTGACTTGGGGAATGGATGCTGTGTAATAACAGGGAAATGTCCACAAATTGCATTGTGCTTTAGCTGATGATTGACTGCTGTGGAAGACGAACACAGCAGAGATTCTGGATCTGCTGGCATATGAGTGCCATGGTGGTGTTTGTGTGGATGCTTTGGCAAATACCCCTCACAGCTTGCCTTTTAGGAGCTGGATTGTGAGTCATCCCCTAAAGATGATGAACCTAACTAGATCAGCCTAGAGCCTCAAGATACCCAGACTTAGTCTTGCCCCTGTACTGGGGGCAAGCTCGGTCCATCCTGGGCATGGCAACAGGGTGCATGCAACTGCACAAGAAAAAAAGAGCTTGGCAGTGCAAAAGCCTTTTCTCTTTCCCCTCTAATCTACACACTTGCTAATTTTGCTTCTCCCCCTTGGGAAGAAACTACAGATTTACTTGCAGCTGCTTTCATGAAGTCACTCTTCACATGTGGGACTGGGGGTGATGGTAAGGGTTATAGGAATAGCAGGTGCTGCTAATGGTTCCCTTGTAAACCTTCGTGTTCAGGGCAGACTTTCCCTGCCAGCTCTGCCCCCATGGACAGTCGCCATTAGTGCTGCAAGGGAGAAACACGATGCGTGAAGGTGTGAAAGATGATCCTTCCGCTTCCAGGCTGAAACGCTGTAATGTGAGTGTGTGCAGTAGGTGCAGGGGTGGTTTTGCTGCTTTTAATTTATAATGAGCTTTTGGTTGGTGGCTCATCAGTGGGATGGACTGACTAGTAATCATCCCTAAAATGTTGCTGCCTGTGATTCTTGTTGTTTCATATGATTCTCAATGCTGATCTGCCATGACCACAAATCTTAATCTTGACTTGTCTAAAATGGAGAAGAGGTTTCCCAATTTCTTCACAGCGCTATTTCTGAAGCTTCTGTGTGGGTCTGCTGCTGTAGCAGACCCAAAAGCTTGGGTTAAAAGCTATAAATCCTGGCTGGTGGGGGTGGGAGGGAGCAAGTGTCTTTGATATCAGTAAGGATGTGAGCCTCCCTCCCCTAAATCCCTGCCAAAGGCTATATCTCTGAGGACCACCCCCATCCTGCATCACAGCCCTGGGCAGGATTTGTCCCTGACTCTTCCTGCCCTGCTTAACATTGGCCAACCTCCCCAGGCATGTTAGCATGGGTCTGTAATTTTTGGAAGGAAGTGGAGCAGAAAATCTCTAAGCCTCTATTTTTCTCTTAATGGGGGCTCTGGTGTAGTGCTTATGGCTCTCCAGAAATGTGTGTTTTTGGGCAGTTCCTGCAAGATTGCAAGATCTTCGTGGAGGACATGTCCCCCTTGGATTGCCAGAGGATGTTGGTGGTCATCTGTGACTTCTGGCTCAAGTCATACTTCAGCTCTCAAGCATGCAAATGCCACAAGACATGGATTTCCTTTGATCTCCTTTAGTGCAAAAAGCACTTGAAACACAGATATAACTTTTGCTGATGCCAAGTGTGCATCATGCACTGTAGGATGCCTCCAGCAGAAGCTGCTTGCCATTGAAAGGCTCGGGTGTTTGGGCTCGGGTCCATCCACACATCTCTGGTAAAAGTGCACCTTCAGGTTAAGTTACTGATTCTGGAAGTTGGCTAATTTTTAGGGCTTTCTGTCAGAGGAGGGAGCCAGATAGGGGATAATGGGTGAACTGAGGATATGGGGCTTTTATGGCCACTCCTAAATAAGCTGCTTGGGTGTGAATAAGAGCCTGCTGCTTCCTTGCTCCTGGGTGCTTGTGGCTGCCTTGCATAACAGCTGGTGGCTTCCTTAGGCCTGGGGGGTGAGAAGCCCTTGCACACCCTCCCTGTGATGGTGGAAGACTGAAGAGCTGCCTCTCTGGGCTGTGACCACTCTGGTAGGACTTGTTTGTCACCTCTTGAGCTTGTTTAACTCCTGTCAACTCTTTGTGCTGGGATGAAGTAATCCATTTGCTGCTCCAGTTTGGAGCTCTGTGTGAGCGTCTCCTGCCCGCATCCTGATGGCCCCCACACTGAAAGACCAACACTGAACTCTTCAGTAGGTGATACTCTTGTCTGCCTTGCACCCAGCCAGGGGATGTGTTTCTTCAGGATCCTGGGGTCAGCATACTCAGACCAAGCTGGAATGATGGAAAGGTCATGCACCAAGTGGCTGCAAGCAGAGGCTTTGCCTGGTGCTCCCAGCTGTGGTGGCAGTGAGCGGGGGTGGTTGCCAGAATCTGCTGCACAGACAGCTTGTTCAGAGAGCTGTGGATGGTCATTTCTGCCCAGCATGGGTACTGCCAGCCTGGGAAGTGCCACAGCGTCAAACCTTGCCCTAGCTGATCCGTGCTTGTCGTTGGACCTGCCAGTGGTCAGCCCTGAACATGGCTTCACCTTCTGTCCTGGGATGGATGTGGCATAGAAAGCCCAGCAGAACTGCTCGGTCCCTGTAACAGCTCAGTCAAGGGCAGGTGATGCTGGTCCCAAGGCAGGAGGACACAGTTCATGGTCTTGAGGGAAACGTGGACCATGCTCGTCCCCTCCAACCTGCTGCAGGTGTTGTCAGGAGGCTTCAGTTATTTATGGATCTTCTCTGTGTTGGTCACCTGAGTAACAGGGAGGCTTCTGCCCCACCAGAGGTTTCAGCAAGTGGGCAAGTACTATCTCTCCCCTTTGGTGCAGGAGCTGGGCCTGGTGCTTCAACTTGAGGAAGTATTAAATAGCTGCTGGATGTGTCACCGAGCAGTTGATCCAGAGCAGTGAGTCACAGCCAGCCTGCCAGCGCCCCAGCATGGAGGATGGCAGCACAGGGCCACCCCTTCCCTCCCACTTGCTGCTTACTCATGGATTGATTGGGGTTTTTTTATTGGTGTGTCTGCACATGGCTGTGATGAGCATCCCCCTGGCATTGGGTGGGAGAGGAGTCAGGGTCAGGTTCGAAGTAGAAATAAAACAACTGAGAGTACCCCAGCATTTTCCTGGACTGCATCCAAAGGAATGAAAAGCTGCTGGTCCCCATGGACGCCGTGGTGCTTCATGGATGGCAGGCTCATCACAGCCTGCTGTCAAGTACTAATGCAGTTTATTAACTATGAGTCTTTATGACCCTACCCTCAACCCAAACCCTGACACGAAAGGCTGGTCTTCTGGATTCCTTTCACTTTTAATTAGGCTTTCTTGGGAGCCTTCCCTGTGGTGCTGCTCTCCTGCCACCTGGCCCTGTACCCAGCTCCCTGCCAGGGGGTGAACATAGTGAGGGAAGTGAGTGAACCTGCAAAAATGGGTGAAACCTTAGTGCTGGCAAGTTGCCCATCCAAAGACCTTTATGCTGGTTCCAGATGGTCCTTTTTAGAAGCTGTGCTAAAGGTGTTTGGGGTGCTTTGGGATTTGGGTTGCAGCGGGCCTTGCTGTTGGGTACAAAATTGGTGGGTTTCTTCTGAAACAGAGTTTGATTAGTTATTTTTTTTTTTAATTCTTGTGTATGGCAAAATGTAATAGGCTCTTGCAAAGTGCTTGCAGTCCTTGTTGGAAGGTGCTGTCTCAGCTTCTGAGAGACCCCACAAGGGACACGGCAGGTGGCCCTATAAAGCAGGGATCATCCTCACTTCTGTAAGGAGGATGACTGGCCATCTTTCTTGGCTGGATGTATATTATTTCAGATCCAGGGGAGATCACCAAACCCTCGTGAGTCCCAGCAGCCATCAGGATGGCAGTTTGCAGGAGGAAGATGTGCATCCTCCTGCACGTGCAGAAATACGCCTTAATCTCCTCTTCCTTTAGCCTGACAGTTTCAGGGAGGCTGGGAGATAGCAGTGCCAGGAATCAAAATAAAGCTGCAAGATCTGAGATTTTTAATTTTAAAAAAATATTTTTAAGTGTCAGCATTTGAAATTCTGACTTTCAGATAGGAAATCTGTTGAAGTCATGGTATGAATCATTCCTACCCTCAATTTTAGGACCCATCGCATGGCAAAATGGAGCAGAAAAATAGTCATTTTGTTAATCTGCTTCAAATAAAAATTATTTTAAAATCTGTGCTGGGGCGGGAATAAGAATAAAATGAGAGCAGCCATCATGTGTCCTGGCACCTACAGCCACCTGCTGGCTTCCCTGGCGCTGTTTCGGGACAGGGGCAGGGCCTGGCACTTCTGGTTCATGATCAAAGTGTCCCCTTAGGGCAAATGCAAACAGAGGCAGCTGGAAACCTACCTTCTGATGAGACGCTGCTCTTCCCCAAGAAAAGTTATTCTTGCCCAAATAAACCCCCCTTATTTCTCCAACCTGGTGGTGTAACAAAGGCACCCACTATTAATGCAGGGGGGTCAGCAGAGAAACTCATTAAGAGGGGGGTCTATTTGTAAGTGGAGCAATGGGACTCGCCCCCAGCTGCTGTGGTTGTGAGTGATGGTAAAGAACTGAGTGGGTTACAGCAAAGATGATACTGGGAACAAGGTCAAGTGTTTTAGGTTTATTGATGGGTTTTTAGGATGGGTTTTTTTGAACTAGGGTGGTGCTGACATGGTGGAGTATTGGGAATGAGATGCTGACTGCAGCCTCTGATGTCTCTCCCAAGCAGGAACTGAGAGGTTCAAGGAGCACGGTAGCTTCCTTCAGATAAGGTTGAGCCTTCATCCTCTCAGCTTCCTTGTGAGGCCAAGCATTTGGGGGAAGAGGGGCAGCCAGGCTGCTTTTAGATGGCAGCTGATCCTCCCCAGAAAGCAGGGAGCAGCCCCCAGCCCTATTTAACAACCCCCTCCAAGGGGACAGAAAACACCCTGTATCTGGCAGCAAGCTGGAGACAACTCCCAGAACCCCCAGAAGTTACAGCACAGACCCCCTGTGCTTGCAAGGATCTAAGGAAACGAAAAAATCCATTGGATTTTGGGGTGCTGGAGAATGTGGTGAGGATTATGCCCTGGCTGCTTTTTGGGGGGGGTTTCTCTTACATGAGAACACAGCTGGCTGCCTCTCTCCCAGCTTTTTGGCGGCAGCGTGGCGCATGCTGGGCTGCTGGTAAATGATTGCCTGGAACACCAGCTGAGGCGGGGCCAGAGGTTGGTGCCTGGTTTGAACCCGGACAGGTGCCCGGGACCCGTGTGCCGGCAGCCATCCTGCTCCCACGGCCCTCAGCACTCGGCAGCCACTGGATTTTGCAGGCAAGGTGAGACTGTTTGCTGCGGCTCAACAAGCTGGGTTATTTTCCTTATTTATTCTTTAGCTCCTGGCCCCCTTACTGGGTCATGGCACAAGAAGCCGGATTTGAGACTAGCTTGGCCCCTTGCCAGATAACAGGGGCGGATAGGGAGTGCTCTCTTAATGTGTTGCACTCCAGTTTTGGTGTCAGGGTGCTGCTGAGGGGGAGGTTGAGGAGTGGTGAACAACAGTGGTTTCAGGGTGAGTTGGGTGGTGCCGCAGTGGCACCTGGACTTTGCTCCATGCTGGGGGACAGTTGTAGCCTTGAATACACAGGACTGGGGAGCAGTGCCAAAATGCAGCTTTGAATTTAAATCTTGCAAATTTTAGTGGTTTGGGGCTTACTGGGAGGTGGGCCGAACCCAAGGTGTCCTTCAGCCCCATGGTTTTCCCCAGTTGCTCAGCCAAGGCAAACATGAGCTCAGCACTGAGGTATTTGCGACGGCTGCTCTATGCCTGTTTGGGAGGTGGCACCAACAGGACCTGGCACCTGCGCAGAACGTTCTCACCAAGCCATGTCTTCCCTGGTTTCTACTTGCCTTTCTCACACCAGTATTAAAATTCCTCATCACCAGGGACAAGACCCTTCAAATCCTTCCTTTGATTACTCAAGTAGGCAACAAAAAATAATGGAGAAGTGGAGTTTAACCTAAGGTCAAGCTTTCTCACAGCCTGGCTGCTAACTTGGGACAGCTGGAGCAGAGGGATGGAGGGGCTGCAACCAGCTAGGTGAGGCTGGGAAAGCAGATTGTGACCCACAGGATAGAGGACCTGGAAATTTTCTGTATGCTGCTCCATTCAGGGCTTTCAGACAACATTGCTACTGTCAAAACCAATGTTATAGCAGGGAAAATAGATACAGCTTCGTGCCATGTTTAAAAACACTGTAAGCTCAAATATTTGAGTTCTTTACAGCTTGTGCTTAATTTTTTAAAATTTATGACGGTTGCAGTTGTTGAGCTGCTGGAAGAGGCAGGAGTTGGGTGTGCCCAAGCTCACAGGTGTTGGTTTAAGGAAGTCGTACCTACTGGATGGGAGCTGAGCTGTGCCCTGGTGTTGGTCAGAGCCTTGGCTTTGTCATGGGTGTCCTGGCCTGGCTCCCCCTCCTAAATCCTACCTTTACTCATGCTTTTTTTCAGAAAGAGGCTTTATTTTAATTTCTTAATCCCTCTCTGATAAATTGAGATGGATGTAAACATGAAAAGATTAAAATGTGCATTATCTGCACCTTCCCTCCATATCATTGCAAAAGCAGGCAGCCACCAGTTCCTCTGCCTTTTCCAATGTTGTTTAGAAAATCCCTCTGTACCACTCTGTAAAATTGTCAGAGAAATTGCAATGAAATTTCAGCAAACCCATTAAAAGTCTGTGCTTGCAGCAGAAATAACCTAGGCATCTTTTGGGCACCACACAGGCACACAAACCCCATCATTTCCCATTATGGGAAGATTTGGGCACACTGTCCAGACATGAGGGGGAAAAAAAATATTTTCTTTGCAGATGAATATCAGTGTTTAATAACATCAGCAAAACTGCAATCTGTGCACAGGATGACACCAAACAACTTCTTGGTCTAGGATTCACCCCATGGGATGATGATTTAATGACACTGCCTTTAAAGTTTCTTGTATTCTTTGTTAGCGGCTGGGGATGGAAACTCATTTTCTTTTCTCCCCACAGGCAGCCTGTCCTGCAATGAGCCAGAGCACCTGAGGCCCGGCAGTCGTGGGGATGGAGCTGAAGGTCTGGGTGGATGGGATCCAGAGGGTCGTGTGTGGAGTCTCGGAGCAAACCACTTGCCAGGAAGTGGTCATCGCCCTGGCACGGGCCATTGGTGAGCCATCTCCATCTGCTGGGGGGATGCCCCATTTGCAGGTTCTTCCTGGGAAGAGGAATCCTTGGGTGGGTGGAGGTCTTGCTCTGTGGTGGTGGGAATGCCACCAGCACTGCCCGTGGGCAGCAGGCTCAGCACACCCCTGCTGGCTTCTGCTTTCCCAATCTGATGTGCTCGCCTCCTCCTGGCAGGTCAGACAGGTCGCTATGTGCTGGTGCAGAAGCTGCGGGAGAAGGAGCGGCAGCTGCTGCCGCTGGAGTGTCCCCTGGAGTCACTGGCCAAGTGCGGGCAGTATGCCAACGACGTGCAGTTCATCCTGCGGCGGACCGGCCCCAGCATGGCCGAGCGGCCCTCCTCGGAGGGTGCTCCCCAGGCTCCTGAGAGGACGTTCATCCGGGCCAGCTTGCCCATCAAACCCAGGCTCACCAGCATAGATGGACCCCGTTCCAGAGAGCCGAAAAAATCCATGACCTTCAACCTAGGTCCTACAAGCTCCAGTGACCTGTTCACTGTGAGCCGATGGAGGCACCAAACACGGGATGGGATAGATTTGGAGGGTTGTGGTGTTGTCCAGCCCTCTAAGGAGGAGCTTTTTAGGAGAGTGCTGCAGCAGCAGGAGCAGCTACATTCCTTGGAGGCCCATGGGGACACCCTAGAAATGGACCTACGGCTCTGGGAGCGCAGCCGGCTTGCCGGCCAGGAGAATGAGATCCTCTATCTGGAGCAACTGGTGAGAAGGAATGAGACGGAGCTGGGTGAGGAGGAGTTTTGGCAGAGTGAGCTCCGGCTGGAAAAGGAGTGTGAGCGGGAGCGGCAGGAGCGGGTTAGGAGCCTGCGGGCCAGCCTGGAGGAGTACACTCAGAGGATCTATGAGCTGAGTGTCCGGACTGAAACCCTGCAGGAGGAGATCCAATGGGAGTTGGCCGAGAGGGCCAAGAGGGGGAAGGAGATCTCTGTGCCCAGCCCCATAGAGCTGGAGGACATGGCCACCAAAATGAAAAGGGACCTGGAGGCCAAGGTCAAGCAAAGCACCCAGCTGGAGAGCAACCTGGCCAGCGTGGAGAAGGCCCTGGAGGAAGCTGAAAAGAGCCTGCAGGTAGATAGGACTGGGCTGAGCCTCCCCATGGGGTGGTAAACCTTCAGGAGAGGGTGGGACCAGCTTTCCAGACACATTAGATCAATGGATTGAATGAGGTTGGTTACTCCACCTGCCCAGTGAACTTGGGGCTGGGTGCACAGCTCTCAGCAGCAGTGATCACTGTGAGAGGAACACTCTTGCCCTACTGGCATGGGGTCCCACACCCACTGCTTTCCATGCAAGCTGCATCTGGGTTAATGCTCCTCCTGACTGGTGCACTGGGAGCTCAGCATCACCCTGCTCCAGCACAGACAGTAGTGTTGGAGCAAGTGGTCCATGTGTGGGGTTGGTGTCATTGGCACAAGGGTCAATGTTGTCTTGGATGAAGGAGTCACAAAGGCGATAGCACAGATTCCCCTGGTGCCTGCACATGAAACCTTTTGACCATGCAGGGCTTGGGCTCATGGTGGGGGCTGCACAGTATGGAGATGGCAGATCTGGGGATGAGCTGTGATGCCCCCAGCTTGCCTATTGCAGCCTCCCAGCATCAGGGGGTCAAAGGGCTGCATGACTCCCACCTCCCACCCACAGGGTCCCCTTTGGTGGAGCAAACAGGGGAAGCTTTTATCCAGCCATGCCTTCTCCAGGCTGTCCATGCTTTCAGCATCTTTCCTTGAGCATCTCATTTGCGTTCAGTATCTCCCAGCACGGCAGTGGCCGCCGTTTGATGGCTGCTCGCACCCTCTTGTGGAGATGCAGCAAAGCAGGGCTGTTCTCAAACCAACGCCTTCCTCATCCCCGCTGCCTGGGCACCCCCGCTTCCTGCAGGCCCTCAGAGAGGGGCAGCTGAGCCACATCACCCCTGAGGTCCCCTCTGCTGGCACCGACAGAGTGAGGCCCAGCACGGGAGCAGCCCCAGGGGATGATTTCCAGCTGGCTTGGGGCATGGGGGGAACATGCAGCTCACCCTGTCCCCCCCTCGGTGTGTGTTTTGCAGGCCCAGACCCAGGAGCTGGAGGAGTTAAATAAGGAGCTGAGGCAGTGTAATTTGCAGCAGTTTATTCAGCAGACGGGGTCCACGGTGACCGTCCTGCAGGCCAGGTCCGAGGAGGACGCCCAGCCGGAGCCGAGCCCGTGCGAGCTGCCAGCCTACTGGAGAAACGGAGGTCAGCACGCTGCCGCTGGCTCGGCCGCGGGGGCTGCTCCGCAGGGCCCCTGCCCGCTCCCTGCCTCCTTCTCCAAGGGGTCAGCCCCAAAGCTGACCTGTTCTCCCCTGGGCACCAAGGTTAGGCAGATGGGGGTTTGTGTGCTGACACTGCCGGGGATTTCAGAGATTTGCCAGCCCTGGGGCTCCTTCCTCCTCCCCATTAAAGCCTGGGGGTTGCTCATAGACATGCACAGGAGTCAGATCCTGTTTTGCTGCTTTTGAGGCCGAGGTGGCTGCAGGGAGCTTTACTTCCCAGCCTTGCTCATGTCACCACAAGTGGCTGCAGCAAAAGGCAGGTGGCTGAAGGCCAGCGTCAGTCCCTGGGGGCTTTGGGCTGGTGGGGCCGTGCTCTGGCCACAAATGACCTTTTTGTGTTTGGCAAAGGAAGGGTGGTGCCCAGGGCCTTGTCTGCATCCTCACAAGCATAAGAGGAGGTGGCGGGGGGTTCTCATGGAACCTGATCATTTCTCCTCCGGAGCGGGTGATACGACTGCCCTGCAGCACTGCAGTGGCTGTGCCCAGCGAGCGTGGGAGGCTCGAGCCCTGCCTGAGCCAGATGTTTTTCCCCATCCTGTAGGTTTTTCTCCCACCACTGGTACCGACTCACCTCCCCAGGTCAGCACCAAGCAGCTCCTTGGCCATCCCAGGACCCTGCCGGAGCCCCTGGTGTCCAGCCTGAACCCTGAGGGTGCGTATGTCCCGATGGGGCCCTGGGAGAGCACGAGCCGGTCTGCAAAGGATGGGTGGGAAGAGGGGAGAGGCTTTTGCTGCCCAAAATGGGCTGCAGAGAGCAAGCATGTGCTGGTGGTGGGAGGCCAGAGCTATTTATAGATGCCATTAGGAAGCGCAAAGCTCACACTCCAGCACTCTCTGCTCTGCTGCCAGGGGCTCACACGCTGGCAGCCCAGCTCTCTGCCCTGCCAGGAGCTGTGGAAGATGGTTCTCATCCCCTCCCCTGCCACTCTGTATCCCCATGGTTAAGACCTTACTCAGTTAGGATGAGAAGAACTGGTCTCCTGTCTTTTACAGGAGCTACTTTTGTTCATCTTACTGACCAGTTTATCCCAAATCCCTTTCTACCGCCTGTGACTCTTTTTTCGCCTTGCACCCATTTTTTTGGGTGCAGCAAAAGCGAGCTGTGGTATGGACATCTACCTTCCATGGTGATGCTGCCTCCACCCTGGCATCCTACTCCCACCCATGCTACCTTTGCCTCAGCAAAACCCTACTGCCATCCTCCTCACAGCCCCATACTTCAGGGGTTCTCATCCTTTGGGACACTGTGGCAACTGCATTCCCATCTCCCAGTCCAGGCTTTTCTCTCACGTATGTCCTTTTTTCCACTCCCCTTTCTGCAAGTGCTCACCCACCATGGTGGGATTGCTCAGGTGTTTTTTTTCTCTTGTCTTGCAGTTGTGTCAACCAGGCAGAGCATCTGGAGGTAGAACGGCTCAGGCAGTGGAGGATCAATTGCCTTCAAAGTGTAACTGTATAAATAAACTATATTATATATATATATTTTATATTTTTTTTACTGCTTTATATTGTGAATGGATGTGGATGGCCAGACAGAATATTTTTACAGACTATAAAGTAAAACTAGAGACTGATGACACAAAGCAACCCTCTTCCCTGAGGATTAAAGCAACTCCCTTCTATTTTTTTTAAGCCGTTTCTATATTCAACAGAAAACAGCAATGCTGCATAGCCTCCTCAAAAGACCTATCGTGCATTCGCAGAAGTCCTTGTTCCTTTGACTAGGGGAGCGAAGCTGCAGTGGGGACCTGCGTGGAGGCTCACCTGGATGGAGCAAGTCAACAGATTTCACAGCAACTCATCACAGCAAGCGGAGCCATGACAAACAGCCTCTTCACTGGTGGCAGGGGGAGGCACAAAAGCAGCTCTAAGACAAATTTCTGGCCCCTCTTTTTTTATGTATATTATAAGAAACCTGTAGGAGAAACCCACTTTCCATGGCACCACGGACCACGCTTCAAGAAAGCATACAGCGGGAGCTTGTTTTTCTTAAATTGGTTTAATCTTTCAACTTCTTTTTGAAGTAAAAAATTGCAGAATGAGCCCTTCCCAGGTGGTGGTGTCAGTGGGGAACAGGACCAGAATACCCTTGGTGACATTTCCCTGATCTTTTTAAATTTTTTTTCTTTTTTTATTTTTTTTTACTTGATGGCCAGTAGTTACCATTTTGTTCATCTGTCCCAGTGGGTCACCTTGTATTTTAATTGCAAAATCAAAGTGGTTTGGGGTAGGGATGAGTTTGTCTGGGAGACCTCCAAGCCTTTCAGTGTGTCATATGCGAAAAATGTGACTTTGTCACTGTCAAACCCCACTTCCCCCGTGCAAGTGTAAATCCTGTGCGCCGCAGATCCAATTTTCAATAAATCTTTGGGAAAGGATTTGAGCAAAGCGAGTGTGAGCGTGCTGTTGTGGCCAGGGTGAGCCATCCCTGCTGGCGCCTGCTTCGGTGCCTGACGGACACATCTGAGCGGTTTACGCACCCTGCAGCCGCCTCTTCCATTTCCAAGCCATCTCTTTCTATTTGCTCAATTAAAGCTGTGAGTATTTTATAACCAACTGAATCTTATGCACATGGTGCTATTTTTCTTTTTCTTTCTTTCTTTTTTTTATTTTTAATTGTGAAGTGCTTTACAACCAGGGGATGCAGCTTGTCTCCAGTGAGACGTGGCCATCTCTGGGATGAAACATGGCAACATTTTAATAATGCACAGCAGCAGCGCGGAGCATTTTAGGACAGGAGGCGAAGGGGGTGGCACTCAGCTGCAGACAGGAGCAGGTAAGGGGAAATTTCCCATTTGCTTCCAAGCCCCTTTGTCTGAAACTGGGTAACACCAGCGAGGAATGTCAGCTCTTGCTGTTGACCACCATCTCACCTGAGATTCTGCTGGGCTCTGGTCCTTGGGGGCATCCTCCCCTCTCAAAGCTGATTTTCAAGGTGCCACCACAGCCCAGCAGGCTGATCAAATGATGTTAAAGGATTAAAGTTTGCTCTGTCGGGAGATCCACTGGTACCGCTTGTGTCTCAGTTTATGCCTGGAGAGCTGCCACAGTGGGGAGATGCAATTTCAAAGTTGCCTTTTTTTGAATCAGGGCTTTTGGATTTTTTTGGGCGGGTTGTTTTTCAAGCTCCTCTTCACCCTCCTCCTTATAGCATGTATCTCAAGGAAAATTAGTTAGAAATGTGTTTATTCCATGCAGCTGCATCTAGTTTCTGCCCTGATTGCTTGCTTTCTGGGCTTCATGAGCTCATCTTTTTGGACTCTTGCTTTTAAAAATTCTGCATTACTAAGAGGAGGGTGATGGAGATTGTAAAGAGCATTTCAGTGCTGCTTGAGGGGAGAAAAAGCAGGTTCAGAAAACCCACTTGCCTTGGACATGGCCAGATTTCAGGGTATTATAGGATATCCTCTGCACATCCCAAAAAAACTGACCTCCGCAGGTTTAAAACTGGATTTTTTCAATTTTGGGGCTACATTTGTAGCCTTACCTTCTGCAAAATAACAGCAATAAAGTGAAGAGCATCATCACTTACGGCACTTCAAATGGGGGCAGAAAATTAATGTCTGTGAGGGATTTATTTTCCCCCTCTGTTACGATTATGTATTATTTATTGATTTTGCAGGTTCAGTCATAATCTCACAGACCAAGCCAGCACCAGTCTTTCCTGGAGGGAGGTGTGGGAGGGTGTGGAAAATAAGGATTTAAAATATATATCTATATATCACAGCAGATATTGGCCCTTCAGCTGATGCCCCTTGGCTAGCATGCGGGATTTGGAAGTGTTGCATTGGGTGGGAGACAGAGTAACCCAACTGTGTTCTCCATGGATGTCTGATAACCAGGCATGGGGTTAGCGAGAGTGCCTTCACCAAGGGCTAACTGTTTTCAGCTCAAGACTGTGGCTCTCTGCAGATTTTCTTCATTTTGTGTCCTACAAACCATCACCCAGCTGCTGCCTGGGCCAGCAGTGTTTTGCTGCCTGGGCCAGCAGTGTTTTGCTGCCTGGGCCAGCAGTGTTTTGTGAGGTAATAAATTGCTTTGATTAACACCTCTGTCCCTGCCGTGGTGCTCGTGGGGGGGGAGGTGGTAATCAAAGCCATGTTACCTCAGGAGCTCCCCAGCCGAGGGTGACCTATATTCCTGTGGGCTCAGAAGGCCCGCGCTGGCCAGGCGAGCGCGCGGGTCCCCGCCTGTTATTTAACGCAGCAAGGCTCAATACCCGCTGCCACTGCCCCGCCTTCCCGCTTTTATCTGCTCTAAAGTCTGTGTCAATAATACATTTCTGCCATTGAATATTTTATTGATGGTTTGACTCTTTTGCTGCTCGCAATTCCCATTTCAAGGCTGCGTGATTGTTCCTAATTAAAATTTTATGCCCTGGGACAAGCCTTCTTGCTACAGTGGAGATGATGCTGTCCTTTTCTAGGCCACTATACAGTGGTAGGAAGAAATTACCATTATGCATTGTTATGAGATTAAAACAAAGCAAATAAATTATTGTCTTTTCCCTTAAAAAGCAAACCAAAAGCCCTGCGTACGGCGCGTACTGGAGAGGGAACAATTGGCTCGCAGGCAAGGCAGGGATCCAAGCATGCAGGGTGGTTCAAGGATGCTGTGCCTGCATGGGGACTCGTGTCCCCATGTCCCTCAGGCACTGTGGGCAGCTTCTTCCTTCACTGGAGTGGGCGGGAATGGACTTCAGAGCTTCTCTCTCCTCAGATGCTTCTCCTGGCTAGCTCCAGTGCCACCCAAAAATCGCAAGGCAAAGGATATACCTGTTTTTCACTGGTGAGCAACCCTGCTTTTTTGTTGTTTTGGTTTTTTTTAATATATCTGCAGGTTCTGTCAGCACAAGGCACCATTCAGGAGAGCATTTCAGCCACCTCCAGTCTCCATGGTGCCCTTTTCCTGGCTGCACTACCTGATTGATTTTTTTTTTTTAATACTGCATAAGGAAAATAGTCACCATCTCCTTGTCCCTCTGTCCTGGACTGTCAGCTCCTCACCAACCTCATCACATGGTCGTCTGGGTGCCAGCATTGCTCCAGGCCAGTGCAATTTCTTCAGGGCAACACTGCTGCAGACACTTGAACCATCCCTAAGTCACAGTTACGTATTTGTACAAGTTCCTGGGTGTTTGGGTTTGGATTTTTCTTTCCCCCTCAATTTCATCTACAGTGCTAGAAGCATTTGTGCTGTCTCCCAGCCCCTGGATTTGGCAAGCAGCTTTTAAAGCACACACTTCAGCACCAGTTACATAAAGAAAGGTGTGAATGTCTGGAGGAGAAAATGCCTGCTGGTTTTGCTCCCCAAGTGGTGTACAGATGCTCTGCTGCTTGCTCCTGGCTGCACAGCTTCTACCAGCATAGTGCGCTGCGGATGAAGAAGAGCAGTTTGAACTGGCATGCGTGCCCATGCAGGGAGCATTGTCCACTCTCCTATGGTGATTTTTCTTTCTCCATCTCAGAGTGCAGGCTGATTGCATTCTACCTTGCCCTGGAAAAAAAAAAAAAAAAAAACAACCCATAAAGCACTAGAGGAGGCTGGGAAATTTTCTCATTTATGGATGAGCAAGTTTCTCTCCCAACGGAACCTCCTGCCAGTAGAAGTCTTTTTTTTTTTTTTTTGGATGTATTATATAAGCCCCTGCTTGCATTTAACTAACTGACTTCCTCTTAAACAATTCATGTACTCCTTCTATTCCTCATAGGGCAGCTTGCTCCTTCAGTGAGGCTCACCTGACAGTGGGATATGTAATGGACTGAACACAACAGGCGCTTGTTAGTGTGGTGCTTGAAGAGTAAGGCCTGTTCCCTCCATGAAGAGCTGAAACAAGAACAAAATCTTTGAGGAGCACAAAGAGTCCCTTCAGCTCAACAGGCCTGAAATTCAGCATCTTCCCCTCCGGTAAGGCACGCCCCTGCCTCTCACCAAAAATCTCACAGTTCTGAGCATGAGCACACAACTACTCTTCTAAGCAAGCTAAGTACCATCCATTTATTAGCTGCTGAAAAAGAGGAAATCAAGGGACATCACAGCCCTGGTGTATTTTCTCATCATTCAGAAGCACCCTGCAGCCAGGCCAGGACAGAAGGGCTGATGTTGGGCTTTCTGCTTGAGGGACAAGCATGTTTCACCCTTCTGCTCTCCTTTTCAAGCCACCTTCCCTGGCCACAGAGGCAAAACAAGAGATGGGAGGAACCAGGCATGCAGTGCAATCAGACACATCACTGAGAAGGCACAGCTTTCTTCTTCACCTGCTCTAATGCCCTGGATTACAGTAATCAGCACTCAGACACTGGTTTTGCACGTTTATTAAAGACTTCAAGTGACAGTGCAGCAGGTTAGTTTTGAATCATGCCACAAGAATGGTAAAAACAGAAATTGAGCTGTATGCTCCCCCCCACTTACTGGAGACACACACAAAAAAGGTAAAACCAAACAAACTTCACTTCAAGCCCTTCCTTTTGCTTACTGGAGCTGAACAGGATGGTTCCATAGGTAGCAGGAAGTCAGAAGCATTCATACCATAGTGCTGCTCATGGGAACTGGGACAGGTCTGGCCGGGCAACCTGCAGAGCTGCTTCTGCCAGTGGCATCTCCCGGGGTTAAGTTATCAGCTAGCACAGTCCCAAATGCAGGGCTGTTTGTTCAGAGAGAAACAAAGCACATTCATTTTCAGACACAGGTTTGTTACATGCATGGTCACCTCTAAAATGAGGTGGCAGGGAACTGTGGCCTTCAGTTTCAGCTCTCAGACACACTTGCACATGGGTGGATTTTGCAGCAGGTTTCCCTCTCTCCCTCTGTCTGTGTGGCTACACTGTGCTTCTGCCTGCTCGGGACCAGCAGTGGGAAGATGCTGTAGGTGCAGCTAGGGAAGCAAAAAGCTATCTGGAGCTGAGACAGCTGCAAACTTGTCTGCCCCCACACACACTCTGCCTCCCTCCACCAAAAAAAAGGCCCAGTCGGCTTCTGAACAAACATGAAAACATCTTGGGTAAAATCAGTTGGTTTTCCCATCTTCCCAGATTATTGAAGCACCACATAAACACAGAGCACAGAGAGGGAGGAGTTTTCTTGTGAAGAGCACATGTTCCTCTGGGACCCAGAGGCAGAAATGACAAGAGCATGAAGGAGAGATAGGGGCAGGCAAAACTTCTCAGAGAGACACTTTACCAACAGAGGACCTTGTTCTGCCTTCAGTGCAATTAACTACTTATTGACCAGAGCACTGCCAATTCCTTCAGATGAAGCCTTTACAACAGCCTGGGGCTCCATGACAGCAGCCCCAGGAGTAGGGGGAATACCTAAGCCCTTTCAGAGAACCTCAGCAGCTGCGGTGATTGGTAGCTGGTTATTAGGAACTTCAGCCGACAATGAAGCTATGCTCCTCTTCAGAATAAGATACATTTCAACTACCCAGCTTCTTCACCAGCCGAAAATCACAAGAGATAACTTTGTAGGAGAAGCCATCTGCTTCGTCACTTCCTCTGTTTTTAGTGGCAGTCACCCTGGGTGGCTGGAAAAGTCCCTGCCTGGCTCGCCTTCCTGTTCCTTAGGGCAGTGAAGTCAGAGTCCCCTGCGTGACATCACAGCACATAGGGCAAGGCAGCTCTGCAAACGCCCAGCCAGGGCCGGGGCGCCAATAGAGCCCTGGCACAAGTAGAAGAAAAGAGTGAGCAAAGGTGAGGGGTGGGTTGGGAAAGGAAAACGGCAACAAAAAAAGGAAACTTGAGGCTCGTTTCTGCTTTTCCTTTAACAGACTAGAGAGTCTCTCTTTAAATGTGACTCATCCAGGGCAATACTAGGCAGAGTTTCTTCTATTAACACACCCTTGGCAATAGCAGTTCAGTTAGTCACTGACCGGGTATCAAGACGTCACCGGCCGGGATGATGCGTCTCTAACTTGGTACGGAGTCCGCTACCACTTATTTACTTTGGAGAAGAGCACGCGAACACAGAGGAGGGCACGCCATCCCTCTGAACAACTTTAGCACCAACTATTCGCACCCACATGCCGACACGGCCCGTTCCCTCCATCTCCGCTCCCGCCGGACACACCGAGCCCGGCCGCAGGAAGCGTTCAATCTTTCCGCGCTGCCCGGTGCGGCCGTGCCGGGGCACTCCCGGCAGCGCATCGGGCGTCCGCAGAGCCGGGGATGGGGGGCCGCTGGAGGCAGGACAGCAGCGATGGATGGGGGAGCCGACTCCTCGGCACGCCGGAGCCCCTCACCTGGCTAGCCGAGAGGGCAGGAGGGCGTCGAGGCTTCGAGGCGCGGGTCCGGGGAGGCGAGGCGGCCGCACAGTGATGTCCGAGGAGCAGGTTAGCCGCTGTCACACGCACAGTGGAGTCGCCGAGAGCA
>JAHLSL010000007.1:41630670-41736203 GCA_025920805.1 Petroica traversi
GCCGGTCGCTCCTTTAGCGTCGCTCCTATGAAGAGCAGCGGCGCCAGAGTGTTTATTGGGGTGTTCTCCCACGGCTCCGCGGGAGGGCAGCCCCGGGGCGGGCTCTCCCCGGCTGCTCCCGGGATTCCCGTGGGAACGTCCTGCGGGATGAGAAAGGGCCGAGCGGGCTCGGGAGCACCGCGGCTTGGGAGCTGTTTCCTGCGGCAGAGACCTAAATAAATGCACTAAGTACACGTATAAATATAGTAAGGGTACTAAACAAAACCCCAAATGTTTTCGGCGTGTTGTGTTGCTCAGGCAGCCTTTCCCCGTTCCCCCTCCGTTCTTCTTCCCACCCATTCCTGCTGGTTGTGGTGCGCACTCGGGTGTTGGAGAAGTTATCAGCTATTTCAGCCAGCTGGGCTGACAAGTACAAATGAGGAGCTGCGTGAAAGCTTTTTTTCTTTTCTTCTTTTTTTTTTTTTCTTTTTTTCTTTTTTTTTTCTTTTTTTTATGGTGTGTTAGCTTATCACAAGGCCACGTTTAGGCTTAAAAATTTTGCCTTGAGGGACATATGCGTACGGGGAGGTTCCAAGTTGTGTCGCTGGTGCCTTCCCTTGGCGCGTCCCACCTTCGGTGACAGTGGGGTGGGTGGGATTTTTGTAGTTTCATTTACTGGTTTTCCTGCAGATTGTTGCCATGCAGTGTGTTGCTGGTGTGTTTCGGGGGTGTCTGTTGTGTTATTTCCTTTCCTGTAGGCCGGTGCACAGAATGTCAGAGTGTGTGAGCTTTTTGTTTGGGTTTTCTTGTTTGTTGGAGTTTGTTGGGTTTTTCTGTGGTTTCTTCTGTTCCCACAGTCATGCCCATAAACAGCAGGGGAAGCTGTAGCTAAAAATGGGACTGGTGTGAAAGACTGATGCTGAAAGGGAGCTGGTAAGGGTGACTCTTCCTAAGAAAAGAAGCCTGTTAAGAAAGAGGAGGATGTGCAGGATTGGAGAGCAGTTAATTCGCAGCTGGAAGCAGAGCCAGTGGCTGCAAGGAATTGGAGGCTGGGATTTCCATAGAGCTTGGCTGCTGCTTTGAATACAGAGGTACAAAATGCCTAGCTGCTCCTCTGGGTAAGATGCTGTACTTCCAAAGTGGTACTTCCAAAGTGGTTTTGCGAAGCCTGTGTGTTGCTTTTTTTTGCATTACAAACTCCCCAAAGAGTGCAAAGTCAGCTCCTAGGGAAGCTTTGGTGGACAGTTTTCATCCTGGAATTCAGGGTGGCTAAATTTAGGGCAGAGCTAGGATGGGTGACAGATAAGCACTTCCTTACCTACCCCAGGATTAATTTTCTGTGCCTTATCTGTTAGGTTTTTAGGTGCTTCCATTGTTTAAATTGTTGCTTAGGCAGTTCTGATAGTGGTATTTAAGAGTTAAAATTTTTTTTTGGTAATTTAAACAGGGATCTAAATTTAGATTTAGGGGACTTTTTAAAGAGCTCCCTGTGTGTGCTAGATTGGCAGTGCACAACTCTGGGCTGTAGGAATGTCTTGTTAATCTGAATTATTTCACAGCCAAGTTGTCTTCATTTACCTTTGGAATGTAGTGATGACAGATAGTAGTCACAGCATAACCAGATTTTTTTCCAACTGGGTACAACAATGATTTTTGCAAGTCTTATTTTCTTTTCTTTGAATGTACACATGAAGTTGGAAACAAAGCTAAATGATTTCTGAAGTGTGACGTTGTTTTTCTGGAGAGAACTGAATTACTTAGTTGATTGGAGGAAAAAAAAAACAAAACCAAGAAAAAAACCACAACCAAAACTCCTCCCCCCAACAAAGCAGATGTGCCAATGAGAACTGAAAGCCCGTATGTTTGAAAATTTAGTAGGCTTAAATCTAGTTATAAGTGTTCTTTAGAACATGATGGCTTGGTAGTGGCCCATGAAATTAGATCAGCATTCAAAACCACCCTGTGAGAAAATTCTGTGAGAAACTTTTCTTTGCCTCTGAATAATCCTGAACGTTACCCAAGCAGATGAAAGTAAATGCCCTCTGTAGTAGCTCTTCTGTTTCTAAAAAGTGTAGAAATTCCGTAAGAAGTTGGTGGAGGAGGAGATGGGCTGGTGCTGGGAGGGAGAGTGCCCGTGGCTAGGAGAGGCGCTCGCTGTTGTAGCAGCTCTGTTGGCTCTGTCAGGGGAGATGGAGCTCCAGTGTCTTCTGCAGACTGTGCCTCCTCTGGGTGGCTGGAAACCTGCCATTAGCCCTCTCCCTGGAACAGACTCAAAGTGCATTAACATACTGATTTGTGGTAATGCATAACGACTTCAGTTCAAAAAACTAAATGTTTGCTGAAGTGCTTGTTTGATAAACACTTGTTCTGGAGGAAGCACTTAATCATCTCTGTTGTTGAAGCCGACAGAAAGCCCTGTTGCTAATACAGCTTGAAGAAAGTATTTGTAATTGCTCTTTGATTGTACTGTTAAAATTACTTAAGGCATCTTTGTGTAAAACTGTAATCTGTCTTAATAGCGAAGCCTGAGCTTTCAGCTTGTCCTGAAGCCTGATCCTACTGAGGCTGAGTCTTGCGGAAGGAAACCTAAGGTGGCGGCAAGCACTGGTGCAAGTAAAGTGATCTAAGACCTGCCATGCACTCGTAGCTTCTGTGGTTTGATGTTTTTGTGAGGTTCTTCTAAATGAGAATTTGAAAACAGGGGAATGTTAAGGAGGAGGATGGTGCCTGCCTTCAGCCAGCCTTGTGTGCAAGGTGTAATCAGGACACTGGATATGCTGTGCAGGTGGATGGTGCACCTGCCCAAGGAACTGAAGGGGGGCTTGCCATAAGCGTCTGTGGTATTGAGTGCAAAGACAAGGGATCTCTGGCCAGATAACCCTGCATCTGTGTTCCATCTAAATTCCCCTGAATAGACTTACAGAGTGGGTTGCAGAAGGGGTGATTGGTGCTTGTCAGATCTGCGTGCTGCTGAAGGGCTGTATGGAGAGTGCTGCACACCATGGGATTTTCCAAGTGACCAAGCAGTGAGGGGCTGGGTATAGCCATGAGGGCACGTCCTTCACAGCCCCAAAACTAAAAGCAGCTGTAGTTGCCCGAGTTAAATGGCTCTCAGGGATAACTGGTTACTTTTTAGCAGTCTGGCCTTTTGTGTTACAAAAGTGCAAAGTTAAGGTTTGCCTTGGAGGACTGACAACTAAGAAGTTTGGTTAAGGAGGAGATGGAAGACGTGATAGTAAAAATGCTTTCCTTCTATTTTGTATTTGCTAATTCTGACTCAGGGGGGTTAGAAAAATTCTGATGTGGTAAGCGCTGAAGAAAACAGGGCTTTTGTACAGGTGGTGAGCTCTGAAGTGTGTCATGAACGTTTTTGTGTTTCACAGTAGTAATCTGCTTGAAATATCTCCCATAAAAAAACTCCAACAACTTGGAAATGCTGCATATTATTCTTAAAAAGTAGAGGAGCTCTTACATTAGGTATACAGTCAACCATGGTTTCCCTCTTTTTTTTCTTAAGAGCAGCTGCCCAGTTTGGAACAGGTTGTTTGTAAAGTATTATTTGTGATGTGCTTAGAAATATCAGATTCACTTCATCTCTTCATCACTTGGTTTCTCCTTGACAGTTTCCAGCTATCCACAAAACAGACTTTTTTTACTGACAGGATTTGAAGACTTGATTGTTTGCTGCAATATCAGATTTTCTTTAACTTGGAGTTTTGCCTCTGAGCAAAGTACAAGCTTGCATTTGCAGCATAAATATGTCAGTTTAGATTGTCAAGTCACAAGTGCTGATTTGTTTGCGTCTGTGCCTAAAGGATAGCTTTCCGTGGGGTAGCAAGGCAGGAATTACACGGGTAGTGGTTTTATTCCACTACATTGAAGAAATGCATGCTGTTTGGAAATGTAGCTTAGTGTGTGTTGGTCAGAACCGTGGCTTGTAGAAATCACTTTTTGAAACACAAAGGTCTTTTTCGCCCTATGCTTATTGCTTTCCTTCAAGGAAGACTGGAGAGCCGGGAAATGAAGGTCATGGCCATGGTGAAGTGGAGGCTCACCTAGGGTTTTTACTTGCCTCCTCCATCCTCAGTGGCTCAGGAGTGCCGTGGCTGGCTGGGTGTGGCAGTGCCAGGTCAGCAGGAGCCGCTCTGTCCCCACAAGGTGTCCGTGGAGGAGTGGCTGAGGTTCTGCACAGCATCCAAGTGCACGGATGGAACACATGCCTGCCTCTGCCCTGCTGGGGGACTGGTGCTGCCAGTTCTTCCCTTTATGTAGCCTGCCTGTCACCTCACCACAAATTTTGCATTGCTGTAGCTAACTGAGCTTTTAGGAGGATATTATATAATTGAGTTGTAGTTTGAATAATTCATACATACGCACTGCTGAAACTTGAAAAATTCCAGGTGTTTCTTCCTATTTTTTTCACTTCCATCATGAAGTGACTGGCTTTTGATGAGTCTGCATGTTTTCAGCTAACATAAATTATTTTTAAACAGTTTTTTAAACACTCCTGTTAATAGCCACAAATTTAGTTAAAAATTTAAACCTCTCTTTAGGCAAGATTCTTACTGAAGCTAGGAGAAATCTTTACAAGAACTTACTTGGCTTGAAGCTCAATCTTCTTTCAGTTTATTTTTTTCCCTGAGCACTGAAGACTCCATTTGTAGTTTAGTCTGATTTAGCAGAATCTACATTTTTAAGGCTCTCTAGTGCAGAGCTGTGCTATGTGGCTCAAAGAGGGAGCATGCAAGCAAAGGTATGGATCAAGAGCACTTGAATAAAACATAGTGTTCTGTTCCAAAAAAATCTCTTAATATGCAAGATATGTAATGGGAAGCAGGGAGAGTGGGAGAAGAGCACGTGATTGAAACTTCTTTGCCACACTTCTAAAAGAATCCTTTTTTTCTTCATATTGAGATATGACACCTAGCTTTAAGTGTCTGTTAATTATATATTTTCATTACTTGCTTATAGAAGCTTGCCAGGGGTCTGTCTGCCTTAATGCTCTGTAGCATTAGGTGTTAAAAGCTCTGATTTAGTTGTCATTATGAGTTTGGATCATGCAACATTCTCCCAGTATCTGTCAGTTTTACTGCCAGTCTGTGGTGATGCACAGCAGTTAATGTGATTGCATTAATATGCACCAAAAATCAGGTGATATCTTTTCCGTGGAATAATGGTTGTGGAAGTCTTAGACTTCTTATTCCATGACAGAGCTGTGCAAAGGCCTTTTTTTTAAAGAAACTCTCTAAACTATATAGTCTTCATTCTTCTTTTCAGTTGGGCAAGGTGGATTATTTTGATTTGAAACACATATTGTCATCCTTTTGAGCCTTGTTCAAATGGCCTCTAGTCCTTTCAGTTTTGTACTGAATTGCTGGTCAATGGCATGGTGTTAGTGGGATTTCTATTGTTATTTTCACTAGGGAGTTCTGGTTATACCTTTTGCTGTCATCCAGGAGCCCAAGATAAAGCTGAATCTCTCACCTAAACTGATTTTCACAAGCAGCTGGCTTCATCCAGCTCAGTAGGGGCTGGGAAACCTCACAGAGCAAAAGCTGCTTACCTGTAGCCTCCTGTGAATTGAGGATAGGAAAAGTGCTCAGTGGTGTAGTGATCAATGTCCCTTCTCCCATTCAGGTCTCTGCAGATGTGTTGGCTGCTCTGTGCCAGCCTGGGGCCTGCCCTGCTGCTGTAGGTGCTGCGCTGCCTCCCTGCTGTCAGCTGCCCTGCAGGGATTTCCATGTCCCAGCATGGATGATGACAGCCAGGACGAGCTGATCAACAAGAACGCTGCTCTGGGAAAGGGCAAAAGGCAGTGTCTGGCGCTCCTCAGTGAAACAGGTAAGTGCAGCCCTCTGCATGTGCTCCTTTCTGCTTAGAGGCTGCAGAACCCATTGATTTACCCTCAAAAGGCTGTAAAATACATATCCGTGACCATTTGTCTCCTTCTCCCTGACATTTTTTTTTGTTTTGCCTTGCTTCATGACTTGTGTGTATCAGACTGCTGGCGTGCTTCCCTGGAGTTTCTCCAGATGGGCAGCTTTGATCCCACTGTGGAAATCTTTACATTCACTTTATCCATAATGGTCTGATTAGGACTTCTGGTACCTGTTCTGCTTATCTGTCTGCATCAAATAGGTATTTCCTCTACTCTTCTCTCCTCTTTTTAAGAAAGCAATGGTGAAAATAGCTGGGATTCAGAAGATGATACCGCTAGTGAAGAGGAAGACAATGGCACTGAGGAGGAGGACAAGGAAGAAAGTGAAGATGAAGAGTTAGAAGGTGAGGTCTGTTCATGTGCCTTAACAGGCATTTTTTAATAACCAGAAGGAAGACTGAGATGAAAGCTCCTCCTCCAGAAACTAACAATAAAATGTAAATCCACAGTTGCTGCTGTGGATTCTAAATCCTACAGTAATAACCAAACAAGTAATAGTCCTCAATTTTTAAGCTTTTAAAGCATTTGCATGTGTGAAGACTATCTGTTAACCAAAGTGGTGTAGTTGTAGTCAACAGGAGTAAACCGCATGAGGAGGAAAAAAAGTCAAAATTGTAGCAATGGCTCATTCTATTTTTTCACTTATGAAAAGCATGTTTGTTAGTTTGCTTTGGCATGAGTCTCTAAAGTGAATATTGTGATGGGGAATTCTGGAAATAAATTATTGTTGCTGTAATACCTAGGGAAGTTGGAAGAAAACTTGACTAATTTTTCTTTGAAAAGAGAGTGTGGATGTTACTTGAATTGGTTAATTTTACTGAAAACATACTGT
Organism: Petroica traversi; assembly: GCA_025920805.1. Lineage (NCBI taxonomy): Eukaryota > Metazoa > Chordata > Aves > Passeriformes > Petroicidae > Petroica > Petroica traversi. The sequence goes on from JAHLSL010000007.1 coordinate 41,637,420, forward strand.
GTGGGTACATGTAGTTCTGAAACTGCTATGCTCAAATTAATATTTGGATAGACAGATATAGATTTTATCAGATCTTAAAGCTTGTTGAGAAGGCAAGAGCACAGTTTTCCAAGTTACTAGTTAGACTTATTTGAACAGAGACTAAAAAACTGATGCCAGGTGCCAAAAAGTTTTATTAGTTCATCATTCAGAGTATTATCTGTATGTCCAGGCAGGAGAAGGGCCCCATTCTCATAAAAAAAAAATAGCAGCCCAACAACAACCACTCCCAGTTCCCCCCCCCGCCCCAAAGTGAGTGGGTTTTTAGGCACCTTTTTTGTTGCTTCTTGAAAATACCAACTTAGTTCACAGGTTTTAGGGAAAGTCTAACACATCTTTGTATGATGGACTAAAAATAAAATACCTTCAACAATGTGTTCTGGGTGTTTAATTTTACTCAAAACCAAGCTTCTTTAAGCAATCTCTAAGGCACTTAGATCCCTTGGCCTTCAAAATCATATTTTACTGGTAAATCTTTCATTTGCTGTTCTGCAGTAGAGTGTGTTGCTGCTGCTTTTCCTCTGGAGTATCTCTTAAAAAAACAAAAGGTGCATGGTAACTTTATTATAACTTTATTTTTTAACTTCATTGTTCAGTGGTAGCCTGACATATTTTAACTGTCTTGTTTAGATAATATTTTGCTTTTGTGGTGTCTGTGCATTTAACCTCTTGCAAGCCTACTCAATTATCAGGCTTTATTTTTCACCAGACTAATCCATTGCTTTTTAGTGAAGAGATTTAGGGAAGCAAGAAAACAGCAAGAATGATTGCCTTAAACTGGGGAGGCTGTGCTTGACCCCTGCAGCCTCATAAAATAAGCTTACTTGGAATTTTCTGTGAACTGGTCGCCTGTCCTGTCCACCCCCTCTGCCCTCAGTGCTGAAGCCCTGCAGCACACACAAGCTGTTTTTTTTATCTCTCTCTTCTTAAGATTGCGAAGATGAGGAGGAGGAGGAGGAGGAAGAAAGTGAGGCCACTATGGAAGGAATGACTGATTCTTTGAAATCAGAACCACACTTGAATGGTGCGAACATCTCTTCTGATGAGGATGGTGAAAACTGTCCCATTTGCCTCAACACATTTAGGGATCAGGCTGTTGGGACTCCTGAAAACTGCTCCCATTACTTCTGCTTGGACTGCATTGTGGAGTGGTCTAAGGTGAGCTGTTTTGTCTGTGATGTCTTGTGGCCTTCTGGTGTGTTCTGCTCTATCCCTGTGATCATGCTGCTGTGCTGTAATAAGAACAAAACACTGTAATATAGATATTTGCTTTCTTAAGCTTTTTAAACAGACCTGGTTTACTGCTCTGTTAGGCGGGATTCAGGTTTGAAGTTTGGATCTGTTTTTCTTGTAGCCATCCTGATTTGTTCTGTTCTGAGCTGTAAGGTCACAAGCGTGTTTGTAGGCGTCTACAGTTCTTTCATTTTTTCAAGCTGAGATACTAATATTTTTCTGTGCTTGGATATATATATATTTCTCTGTATATCTGTCTTTGTCTTTTCTTGAATTCTGTATTGTGACCATTAGATCGGGATCTGGTACAACACTGAACAAATAAACATAGAACAGATGTAAAAGAATACTGATAGTCAGCTGCTTGCTCTGAATTTGGTTTTCAGCCAGAGTTCCTTGCCACCTGTGTAGCTCCCATAGTCATAATCCAGGGTGAGAATTGCACCAAACTTATAGTGCATGTAGCAGAAGCAGTGGTGATTAAATTTTTAAGAAGCAAATAAATCACTCTTACTGAATATATTTGTAAACCATTTTTAGTTACTCATTTGTCCAAAGAAAAATAAATACCTTAAAACATGAGCACTATTTCAAAGCCATGTTTGGAAGAACTTTGATGTTGTTTGGCAATTGAATGATAATTAAATTGTTTCAGTGAAGTAAATGCTTCTCTAAAAGTGCACATTTTCTCCGATGGAACAGCTTGTTTGTAAACCAGATAAGTTCAGATTTAAGTACCTAAAATGTCAAGATCAGTAGCTATTAAAATGACTACTACATTTATTTAATGCTTATTACATTAATAATTTAAGATTTCTTTTTAAAAATTAAGTAAAGTGATGCACTTATTAACTGTATTGGGAATTTTTTTTTCCTAGAATGCAAACTCCTGTCCTGTGGATCGAATCCTCTTTAATTACATTAACATTCGGGCGCGTTTTGGTGGTAAAATCTTAAAAAAGGTAAGCCTGAAGCAAACCACAAGGCCATTTGGCACAAAATTCTTATTCAAAAGTTTACAATTCTAGGCTGTTTATGTAATACTTGCTATCTGAACAAATTATTTCTTTCCTATTTTCGATTTGCCTTTTAAGGAGCTGTCACAATTTTTCTTCCTCCTTAACCTTACTTCCTGCAATATTGTCTTGTGGCATTGTTTGTGGTGGCAGAAAAAGGGATGTTTTTCATAACTGCCTGTTTTGTATAATGGAATTTGACTGAAAACTCTTCTGCATGGATAAGCCTGTCCACGTGTGGAAACCGCATCACAACTGCCCTGCATTCTTCAAGTGCTGTTACAGAATGAATAGGAATAGTTTAGATAATCCATGATCTCTTCCTCATGTCCTGTTACCAGCAATGCTGTGTAGCAGTTGGACTTGTAAGGGGACAGAGGCAGTAGGAGAGCCCTGAAAGGCACTGCGTGAGTGTGCTAGTAGTTGTTCACAAAAGGGTTGTCATTGCTCTTAATTTATATCAGAGAGATGTTGGTTTCCAGAAGACATTTAGGAATTTGATGCTTTGTTTTCATAAACTGATAGTTTATTATTGTTTGCATTTTAACAGGGGTAAGAACTATCATTGAAGTAATACAGGGGGTAGCAAAGTTTGCTCTCTTTTTTAGTCATGTCCTTGGCATATTTTTGTTTGTTTGACTACTTTTGGTCTTATTTGTGGATTTTTGTTTTGCCTGTTCTTAAAATGCAGTTTTCTATAGTCATTGGTGACTGACAGTGGACAAGTGAAGTAGATGTTGTTAGGCATTTGATTGTGCCCTAGATTTGCTGAATGACCTGAGTAAAGGATCTGGTGTGTAATAGCCATTTTGAGTTCCTTCAAGTTCCTTCACTTTGAGATTTTGCTGCAGGTACTGCTGTTAATACGACAATGACTTTTTGAAAAGTGCCACATTCTGCATAAACTGTGAATCCATGTTTTATTTAGATTCCTGTTGAAAATACGAAAACTCAGGGTACTGATGGAGAGGATGATCCAACCTTCTGTGAGGTTTGTGGCAGAAGTGACCGCGAGGATCGCCTGCTGCTCTGTGATGGCTGTGATGCAGGGTAAGCTGGAATGGATGAAGCACCTGCATGATTGCACATGGCCAGAGTTTGGTCCACAGGCTGCCCCTTGTGGCTCTCTTGAGGCTCATCATGTGTTCAGGCATGTATCCATGTGTTATAGTGCAGACATCCAGCCCCATGATGTGATGGATCCTTTTCTGGTCATGTAGCAATGTATGCGTGGAGCGTCCTGCACACATCAGGGCTGCAGACCACCAAAACAAATGACCTTGCCTTCAATGATGAAGGTGTTTGTGCTCATCCATGCAACATCTGGATGTATGAAGGGTAAAACCACACATCCTTTATGTCTCCTTGAGGAGAGGATGCATGACTTGTCCCAGGTGATTGGGCATTAGTGCAGTGCAGGAGAAGTGCTTAAGATTTACAGTTTTGTGAAATGTTGAGGATTTTCTTTAGAGCCACACAGCTCTTGAATGATTCTCTTACTCTTGCTTACTTCTGTCTCTGCCCCCTCCTTGATTAATAAAATAAATGTTTAAGTAGAGTCATGACTCTACTTAATCAGTCTTCCAGCATTTTCAGTTTGAAGATGTCAAAAGTTACCCACTGAACAAAGGGAGGTGCTAGCAATGAGTATGTAATGTAACCTTTCAAAAATTACTTCTAGCAAGCTAACTAGACATCTGGTAAGTCTAGTTTTGTCTTTGTGTTCTGTGTCCATACACACTGATACACTGATTCACCTTCTTGAAAAAAAGAAAAAATCAGGAACACTAAATATTGTTAAGAGCATTGTCAGAACACTGAGTTTAAAATACTAAGCTAAAACAGTGTTTCATAGATCTTATCTGAAGTCTCACCTTTAAGTTTTTTCTGAATTTCCGTAAGCCTGTCTCAACTCAGGGTATTGCTTCAGATTTTACTTTGTGATCTCCCAACAGTTACTCTAATTTTTTTTTAATATATTTTTATTTCTAGTTTCATACGGCTGTTTGATTTTTGTCTTCTTTTCCTGAAGAAAGTTCTTTATATATGCTTAATTTCTAGAGTTAGCACTTCTAAAAGCACTTCATGAAAAAAGAACTTGCAGTCTTTACTAGCTCTCCATGGCTGAGATTAACTCTAGAAAAATGTGGAATAGCTTGCTTCAAATGCTCATAAAGTGCCAGTACTGTTAAAATTGTGTTGGTTCTCAGGAAGCTAATGCTGTTTCCGGGTTGTCTGTCTTCAGCACTTCTCTTGCCATCATCAGTTTTGGCTCTGCACTTTTCCTGCAGCTCAGGTTCAAATGGCAAGAGGTTCACCACACAGGGAGGGAAAAGTGCTCAGTTTTTCTGAACTTTTTTGAGCCTAAAGTGATGAAAATGCCATCTATAATTGAAGACCCTTGTATAGCTATCAGGTAGCATCATTTCTCTGGAGACTGGTAGAATTTCCTTGCTAAGAAGCACATTGTTTGGTTTTTCGGTTTATTTTTTTTTTAATTTCTCTCAAGGTATCACATGGAATGCCTTAATCCTCCTCTGAGTGAAGTCCCTGTGGATGAATGGTTCTGTCCCGCCTGTGCCCCCATGGGAGCCAGTGGTACTGCAGGTAAGGGTTTCGTGGCAGCCAGTCAAAGTAAATATTTTTCTCCCAAGTTAGATAATGTGAATCGTGTGGTGTTTTGGAGACATGTTTAACCTCCTGGTTTTATCTCTTTTAAATAATTGTTTTGATAAGCATTCTCTCTTGAACCTTAAGATCAGACTTGAATCTTGACTGATGAGAGGATCTTTTTTATGAAGACTTTCATCTGCAGTTACAACCTGTGGAGCTGCTTCTTGTAAGCATCCTTTAACCTTTCCAAGGCAGCCCCAGTGCAATAGTGTGACTGCACTGTGTTACATTGGAAAGAATTTATCAGTGTCCTGACTTCAGATTGCTACGGTAGCAGCAGTTTCTGTTACCTAGAAAAGCGTTACACCATGTAATAGTCTGAAGCAGTGATGTCTGTGCTCATGGCCTTTCAAGAGGGTAATGGCTGCCTGTGAAGTGGTTGGTTTAAGAAAAGGAATGCTGATTTTTTTTTATTTTTTTTTTAAATCTGAAATTCTTTAAATGATTTCACCTGTAGAAAGACAAGTGACCTCAGCCTGTTCTCATTCAAGATGCAGATCATGTCAGTGAGGAGGAGGTGGCTGCCCTCATGGCCGATGTTGTCCCCACCACCAGTCGGCTCCGGCCTCACGTCCGAACCCGGGCCATAGCCAGGACTCGGCAGAGCGAGCGCGTCCGGGCCACGGTGAACAGGAACCGCATCACAACCGCCCAGCAGATTCGGGTAACCATGGGGCTTTCTGAGGGAGCCTCTGCAAGAGCCTTGGGGAGGAGTTACTGAAATAAGTCCCCATTCCAGCTGCTCAGCTGTCTGTGTTGACTGTGCGTAGCACAGTGGTTAGTAGTTGTGGAGCTCTTTTGAACTGAGATGTACAGCATGTGCAAAGGGAGTACAGCACATGACCAAGATACCCTATTTTGAAATGCTGCAGCAGTTTCCTCTCTTAACCTGCATTTTTATCACCCCTGGTGTGAGCAAAATTATATTTTTATTCCTAGTGACTATCAATACACGGTTTGTACACAACTTCTGTTCTTTCAGCATGTTTGACAGTTGTTTATTGTACTTTGTCCTCCTACCTCCTTGCCCATAGCAGTAGAACATGTTGACTGCCTTCAGCCCAGTTGAAGAGGTTTTGTATTTTTAAGGTTTGTGTGTTTGTGAAAACCAGTCTCTTGTTGGAAGACGAAAAACCAGATGTTAGTGTCCTCAACAATGTGGCGCCATGAATTCAAACACATTAACAGTACTAGAGAATATTTGCAGGAGAGTATTCCAAATACACAGGATCCCTCTCTTACAATATTAAATATAGTTTGAGGTAGCTGCCATGAACGAAGATCCAGCTCACCTTAAGTTTTTATCACATGATTTAAGGACTTCCCAGAATGCTTTAGCAGTTGTTAAATTTATTATGTCCTCCATAATGGAGATGATTTTATTTGAGTGCCAAACCTCACTGTCTCCAAACCCAGCTGTTTCAATTTTAACTTCAGAAAAAATAATAAAATATAAGAAGTTGATTAATAATTCGATGCATTGTTGTTAAACAATTGCAACTGAGTAGTCAGGGCTATATGTTGAAAAAAAATAAAGGGAGGAAAATGTTTTTTGAATTTAAAGACTCTTAAAGGTAACTGTTACTTTTCTTTCTTTCCCTACTTGTTTTAGAAATAGTGTGGAGTCATCTCCTGTGGATGAGAGGGGTGGTGCCTGGGGACTTTACTATTCCATGATAGTGTAATCCTGGAAACCCAGCACTTCCTGTTCTAGAAGCTGTTCCAAGGTCCACTTCTCAGTGTGCAGGGAAGCTTACAAACTATACCTAGAAATGCACTGTTATTCATTGCCTTTGTCTCTGAACAAAAAGGCATCTTATTTTGGCTCATACCTTGAGTTGACTGAAGGGAGTGTAAGCTGTTGTCCTTCAAGCAGTGAGAAGCTAATGCAGGTAATTCTGAAGGGGGCTGAAGAGCAGGGTCCTTAATATGCCAGTCAGTAGACGAAAAATTGCTTAACTGGCAGCTTGGTGATGTGAGGGGTTTCCTCCTTTGAATCTGAAATCCATTTTTCATTGAGTGCTTTTGTGAGTAAATGTTACTGAGCTTTAGGTACCTTTGTCATGTAACTTCTAATTCCCCCCTACAGCATGTGCCAGGGTACCTCATGTCCTCTCTTCTGGATGAGACAATTGAGGCAGTTGTAGCAGGCCTGAACACAGCCATTTACCAGCGGCCTCTGGCACCACGGGCTCCTGCCAGGCAGAAGAGAAAAACTGGTAAGGACATCAGGCGCCTTAGGGGAGCCTAAATCTGACAAAATACTCTGCATCAGCTGTGTGTTGTCTCATCTGTGCACCTGTGGAGGCATCCACGTGCATTTTCTCCTTTCCCTATACCACCTCTGCCCAGAAGTGTCGTGAAGGTTGTTTTTAAAAGAATCCTAATGATGTCACTCTGCCTTTGGTGGCACGCTGAATGTCTCTTTGAGCTGCTTTGTGTGTCGTGGGGGATGAAAAGGGGAATACAGAGTAAAATACGTGGTACCAGCACTTAGCCAGATCATTGGTTTTTATCCCATCAGGAAGGCGGAAGAAAGTAGGAGGCAAAAGAAGAACTCAGACAAAATCTGCTAGCGGGAAGAAGGGTTCAGGGGCACAGCTGAAGAGACGCAAGCGTCTGACAAAGAAGAGAAAGGGTAAAAAGACAAGAGTAAGATCACATGTGAGTGAGTTTCTGCCAGTAAATATCTGCCATTTTCAGCCCTCTGTAAAAGCACTATAACATGGGATTCAGCTGGAACAAGTGCCATCTTAAAATCGTAGCAGGGACCTCTTTTTCTGGAGGCAGGGTACTCCAGAAAGATGGTGTACGTGGAAATGAATTGCAACTTTCAGACAGGCCTGCTGGCTTTGCTGACAAATCCTGTTATCTGGACTGTAGGGATCAGATTGTAAAGCATGTCCTGCAGGCTTTGTGTCCTGCCTTGCCATTAAGCTGTAGTGTTTACTTGGTACTGATGGAAGCTCAGTTAAAATTGCCAGCACCTATTCTTTTTAATAGGCTGTGGATGTTTGTGGCTATGTTGTTGCAAACACAGCTAATCAGCTGTAAGAGCTCTCAGAATTCCTTTCAGTTGTGGGTAGTGTTCTCTTGTAAATTAGACTGAATACTGTGCACCAGCTTGATTCTTTTTGTCACTACTTTATAACTAGAGTCTTCATCTTAGAGCCAGAATTGTCCCTCCAGCATTGAAGAAGGAACCAATTGAATTGACATTATTAAATATTTTTAGAAGCTTAATTTATCTGTTCACTTATATGTAATACATGCAGTTTGAAGTGACATATAGACCATAGTTACAAGTTTCATAAATGCTTTTAAACAAAGATAGACAATAAATGCACACCACTTGTGCTGCTGATGGTAGTAACCTGATGACTCTGTTTAGCCTAGGTGAAGAATTTGGGGCTTTAAAGACAAATTTACCTGCCCTAACATACAAATAACCCAATCTCTTTGTCTGTGCAGGGTAAAAATGAGGTTACTACTCGCTCCCGTATTGCAAGAACCCTTGGTCTCAGTAAACCTGTGCGTGGGGCCTCACTTCCTTCCATGTACAAACCAACGGAGCCCTCGCTTGGGCTGATGAGAGCAGATATTGGTGCAGCTTCTCTCTCTGTGTTCGGGGATCCGTATGAGTTGGATCCTTATGAAAGGTGAGAGATCTCTGGATTGCGATCGGGGACCTGGTAATTTAGCAGGTTGTTTGTACTTGTGCCTCCATGCAGAGTGTGCATCTCACATCTGAAGGCAGCTTCAGGTACACAACACATGATACCGTATAATGGCCTGTTCTTTCTTTCCTTCTGGGCTGAGTTGCTGAGATTGTAAGGAATCAGCCTCTTCTAAAGAAGGTTTCTGAAATAATCAGCCTTGTGAAAACCTTTAATAAGACCTATGGAGTTATTGAAAGGTTAGAATCTGAAGGAGTCTGATCCTAATCCATCATGTTTTACTTATTTATTTTAAATGACGACAGCTGGCATATTTGGTATTCAGTAAACACAAAATTAAATGGACCTCTGGAATCTTTCATGTTTCTCCTTATACTATCTTTACTTTTCCAGACACTTTAAATACAGGAGAAATCTTACTATGCCATAGTTTGTGTCAATCATAAACTTTGGATTTTTGGAGAGGGGGCCTCTAAAATTACTATTGGTGAAATTTAGTTTTCCACTGAATATTTTTTTTGATCCTTTCATAAAAGAAAAATGTCTATTTAACATTTTAGATACTAAAATCTACATTTGAGTCTCTGCTGTCTGAATTGGGCTGTTCTATTTAGGCAGAACAGAAAATAAGTATATTGCACAAATATTTTTTAATATATCATAATAAAATGAACTATGCTCTCTAACCATATCTGTCATAGCAGTATCATCTCTTTCATTTGAAAAACATTTCAGGCAGTTTCAGGGTTCATGTGTGTGTATGTTTATTGCAGCAATGAAGAGGTTCCAGCAAATCCAGATTCACCAGTGAGTGCCAAAAGGAGAGTTCTCTCCCAGTCAGCACTGAGGTCTCACCGTCCTGTAGCTAGACCCATTTCTGTAGGACTTCCCAGGTAATAATACGTTATTATTTTATTATTCTTAGTTGTCTAATGGCCCTAAGGTGATCATCTTTGTTTAACCCTTTTCTTACCCTGTCATTCAATAAGTGCATGTGTGTGTACATTCATGCCTGCACAAATGTACATAATTAACCACATCAATTTTTGCAAGAATTCTTTTCTTATGTTGGGCACATACTCTCCCATCATACCTTTAACATTTCCATTGAAATATAAAATTGGTATTTCCATCCTAATCTGACTCATCTCACTTTCTGTTTTGTGACTATTTAGTAACCCCATTAGCATATTTTAAATCCCAGTCTCATTAACCTTTAAAAAAACACTTGCTTCTTTGAGTGTGCCAGGGAATCCAGTTGCACATCCTGAGGAGGTAAGGGCTGTACCCACCTCATCCTGTTCTGCAGCCATTTGTTGGAGCGCAGAAAATTGAGGAAAAGCTTTGTTAGACATTGCAGTTTGAGAATTGCTTTGCTGTCTGTGTGTTGAAAGCCTGCCGAGGCCAGGGAGTCCTGACTGCCCCTCACTGGCAGCTACAGTGAATTTTCAGGATTGAGGGGTAGGACACAGGGAATCGGGAGCTTGATGAGAAGAAAAGGGATGAGGAAATTCACTGAAACAGGTACCAGCTGAGTCACAGAAAACTGCAGTGCTGAGGGAGCTGAAGAGAAATGAAGGGAGCTCAGTTTAAGGGGGTTAAAGGTGCAAAAGGTTTGCATAACTCATCTAATGCATCTGGCTTACAGTGAAGGTTGGTTTCTTTGGATTCAGATAGTACATTTCTATGATTACTTGGATTATATCTCTACCTTTCCCATCGCAGTCCTGAAGGAAGCCTTTCAGGAAGCTTTCCATGTCCTCAGAGTTATTTGAGTAGCATATTGTTTAGAAGGTAGAACTGTTTAGCTGACACTCAATTTTTCTAAAAGCTCCATTTGTCTGTGCTACCGAGTGTCCTGGTCTAGCATTAGCAGCTGATTCTTTTAGCATTCCCATTATATTTCTCTGTTGTATGTTATTACAGGTGTTTTGGGGTACATTATATGAATAAAGTTTGCTTTATTGTCATACAGAAATGAAATGTAGCTCTCTCAAAGAAACAGGTCTCTTTGGAAATTTGTTTTTTTAGCAAACTCAAACAAAACAACCTCCCAAATCCTATCAACACAAAAGCAGAGAAAGAAAAACTAAAAAGCCTAACACCAGAAACACCTTTTCAGTCCGTATTTCAAGAACTGAGAACTTAAACCATCTTCATAAGATTGAGCAAGGCATAAAGGGGAGTGTTTGTGCTGTCCCATGTGTGGGAGCATTGCAGTTGTTTTTCAGTGTTATTACTCTATGCCATGCTCTTAGCTACTCTACCAGTGGCACCTTCTGGTTAAACACTGGTTCAAGCTCTGTCATTTTTTCAGATCAAGGCATGGGCCTTGAGGAATACATTTGTGTTTGTTATTTAGTGGGGGTAAGAGAGGCATCTGGGATAGAAATATCTCTGAAGTGATAAGCAGTGGTTTATCCTCCAAAAATGTCTTTTAAATGCACTGGAAAATTAAATCTTTATACACCACACAGTGGACACTAGCATTTGCTAACCAAAAGTCTTAGGTATGATTACACGCTTTCTTATCTTGTGTTGTTCCTGTGGGAAGTCAGTAAAATCTTCATCTTCTGTTTGTCAGAGAAACTGACTGAATTACTCTAGTGAAGCCAAAACTACAAGTGAGCTTCTCTGGCTGACCTCTGTTTATGCCCTTGACTTTGGTTTCTTTTTAATGCAATGTGTGTGTATAGAAGAAGTGCTGTAAGAGTAAAGGAAATGTAACCCCTCTGAAACATGCAGAAGCAGTGTGCCTGCCTTGAGTCCTGATCAAGAAGCAGAAGCTGCTCCTGTGCCTGATCTCTTGGGAAGTATCCTGTCTGGACAGAGCCTTCTCATGATGAGCGGTTCAGACGTGGTCATCAACAGAGATGGTTCACTGACAGCAAAGAAGGAAGGTAAGGGCTTGGCACCTCATAGTGCTATTTGCCTCTTTGCTTCATCCACATCTGCCGTGATCCTACAGACTACATAGCTTTAAACTTAGGGATGCTCTTACTGAGCACTGGAATGTGTAGGATAGATTCAGTAGCTGCCAACAGTAATCTATTTTATAAGATGGATGTTCTGAAGTAATGTTGCTTGTCTGTGTTTTAATTGCAGACCTGAGATGTTACTGGAGGATTTTAGTTTTAATACATAGTTTTCATCTTTCAAAAGAGCTGCACAGTGGTTTCATGCTTTGCTATAAAAAATGTAGGACTGGATAGACCAAAGTTATCTTAGTACTCAATTTTCCTGGCACATAACATGCATTGTTGCCATGCCTGTGATCTGTACATCAGTTGAAGAGTAGGGAGAAGGGCCTTGGCAAGAAATTTCTTTGCAAAAGTGGAGCTCTAAATATGTGCTATCATCTCCAGCTGTGTCTTCCCTTGGCATGGCATGACTTGAAAAGAATCTCTTCAAATGAAATGTAGAGCTTTATTCTTAAAAGTTCCTCTAACATCCTTGGTTATAGTCATTTCTGTCAATCAGCTGCTATAGCATAATAAGCAGTAATCTGGTGATAGCCACGGAACGGAATGGTTTATTTCCTAAACATTATTGTTTGCCTCAAAGATGTGGTTGTCTAGCACTAAACTGTGAGTATCTGACAAAAAGAAATATTGGACTCCGTTATTACTGCGGCGTGTCTGCAAACTACAGCGGAACTTAAAATAATTAGCTTAGTACTTCTGTTAACATTGGCAGAAAATGTCCGGATGTGTCCTGAAAAACTGAATTGTCTGTTTGTGTGCCACAGCTCAATTTCATAGAAAATCAGCAATTGACTCGAGAGTGGAGGATGGCTCAGGGCACAGCACCCACCCAAGTACAGCGCACTCAGGGACCACAGCAAGCTGCTCCATGGCTGGACCTTCCGTTTCCTCGGGGCTCAGTACTCGCTCCAGACCCTTCTCCTCAGGCTTGCTCTCATCGCCTCCCTCGCTGAGCAGGAGCGAGGCTGCAGCAAGCCCTGCACAGACTGCACCGGAAAAGACAACTGTGAAATCAGAATATTCAATGACACCCAGGTCTGTCCAGACTCAGAATACGGCGGCTTTGAGCAGGCATGGCTCAAAGTTAGATGAAATGCCCAGATTTAATGGAAAATCTAAAAACTTTGTACTCACTGATTCATCTTCAAAGCCTCTGAGCTGTAAGTTGAATTCTGGCTCTAAAGCTGTGACTGTGAGGCAGCCAGTAAAACCACCTTCCCAGAGAATTGACATCTTTGAGCTTCCCAGGATACCAAAGATTAAAAGAGAAACCAGCAGCAAGCAGGTGGAGCCGGAACCCACAGGAAGCCAAAGCTGTGACATCCCCAGCTCCTGTATAACCCAGCTGACTGGCAAAGAGAGCAGTAATCAGCCAGGAAAGGGTAGCAGGGTGGAAAGTCAGAAGTCAAATTCCAAGGAACATCAGCAACAGACACGTCCAAGTGGGGTATCTTTCTCCACCAATCCCAGTGGCTACAGCAGTTCATTGCTGCTGGGCACTTCAAGGGGAAAAGGCCCAGGCTCTTTTGAGAGCTTTAAAATCAATATTCCTGGGAACACAGGGCATCCCATCAGGCTGTCTAACCCAGGATTTTGTAATACCTTCCGCCCTGTGGACAATGAAGTGCAGCAGAAGGAGAGTCCTTCACCTCTTTTCTCAGTAAAGAAAAAGCAGGTCAAAAGTGAGATCTATGATCCCTTTGAGCCAACAGGATCAGACTCGAGTTCAACAAACAGCAGTCCTGAAAGGCTTGGCTCAGGGATCCCACTAACTAATATCACCAGGACTATTTCCATTGAAAATCCAAAAGTTCAAACATTTCAAACTGTCCGTCGTTTCACTCCTTACAGGGTAGAAAATATATTTGGGTCTGGGACTGACTCTGACATGCCATCTAGTAACACACAGTCTCGTGATGATGTGACAGTAGCAAGCAGGATTGTAGAACAGATCTCTGACACAGAGGAACTGGACAATGTGGATGAGGAAGATGTCCTGAGCAGTCCTTGCACTTCATCTGCTGTTAAGGAAATTTCTAATACAAAATGTTTAAAAGAGGAAAGCAGAGAAGGACCTAATGTGTTCTTTAACGCCGAGGAATTGATTAGACCTAGTATTAATGTGAAACTAGAACCAGATAGTCCCTCAAAGAGTGATGGGCAGCAGAAAGTCCAAAAGGCAGAACAAGCAGAGAGGCGATCACGTTCCAGATCCTGTTCAAACTCCAGCTCCCGAAGCAAGAAGAAGATGAAAAAGAAAAAAAGCTCCTGTCAAAGAGCATAAGAGGTCGCGTTCAGGGTCAAGAGATAGAGCACACTCAAAGGACCGAAGCTCCAGATCTACCTCTTTGTCAGGTGGAGAAGAGCACAGCAAAACACACACGTTAAAGTCCAAGAGCAGGAGGTCTTCTACTGACCGTTCTAGCAGTCATGAACGATCTAAAAAAAAGAAAACAAAGGATAAAACCAAGGATAAAAAGGCAAAAACTTCTTGGTCTAGGGACAGGAGGAAATCTAGGTCACGTTCGGGTAGTCCTGGAAGTAATTCAGAGTGTTATGAAAACAGGAAAAAGAAGAGATGGTCTCGCTCAAGATCAAGGCGGAGGGACCACTCCCGGTCGAACAGCACAGAGAGGACTAAAAGGCGGAAGCACAGGAGGGACAAAAGCTATGAGAGGTATGATAAAGAAAGTAGCTTGAAGTCAAGGGACAGAAAAAGATCAAGATCGAGATCTCGGGAGAGGAGGAAGTGGAGGTCTCGGTCTCGGTCTGCATCTCGATCTTGGGAGCACAAAAGCAGCAAATCAAAGGAAAAAAGACTGCGATCCCGATCACGTTCCAAAGAAAGGAAACACAAATCAAAAGAGACCTCGCTTCCTCCTCCACCAGAAAACGATCAAAAGCTTCCAGCTGAAAATGTGACCAGGTGTCTGGAGCAACCCCATTCTCTGAAACAAGAGCCAAAAGAGGAGCTAGTACTCGAAGGGCTTTCCATAACCATCCAACCAAATGTCAAACTTGAGGAAATACATACTGAGACCCCAGTTCAGCTGAGGGAGGTCCAAGAAACCATAAAGGTAGAGCCCATCTGTCAGGAAGTGAGCTGTGAAACTGCATTCCCTGTGCCAGAGATCACAAACATTCGTGTCCCAATTGGTGATGTGGATTCTTTTGCTGAAACAGAGTTAATGGATAGTACTGATCCAGCGGTGCTTGGTAGCTGTAGCAATACAAACCTAGAGATTACAGTTAAAATAGAAAATACTGCATTATGTCCATCTCTGTTGGAACATCCCCCAAAGAAGGAAGTTATCATGCACGTTCCAGCTGAGGCTGCAGCCATTCAAAGCTCATCCAAAAGCAAAGTTGTGGATTGCATGAGGGAGGTTAAGGAGGAGTGCCTTGTCTCAAATGAAAATACAAGTAATTTCACTAAGCCTGAACTGGAAGTGGTACCTCAGGGTCCTGCCTCGAAATCAAAAGCACCAGTGAAAAGAGTTACCTGGAATCTTCGGGAGGAAAAAAGTGGCACGTTGTCTCCTGGAAAAGCTCCAAGTAAGTCTCTTTTGGAAAACAGACAGCAGTTGTAACAGGCTGTATAAGGCTTAGGGTTTTGGTGACTGGCCAAACCTGGTTGTAGTGTAAGAGCTCTGTAATCTGAGCTCGAATGATGCTGTGGTTTGCAGTCCTGAGAGCTGACATTTTGCAGTGGTTGAAATCACGAGGTGAGTGGTGTTAGTGAATTGGAGAGGATGTGCTGTCAGCACAGCTCAGCCAGTAGCAGCTTGTTTGCTCATGAAACATGTGCCACAACCCTGTCTCTGATCTGGCAGCCCATGTCCCACCCTTTCTGCACTTAACTAGAATGGTTGCTTTGCCTTCAGATTTTATAAATGTTTCTCAGAACCTAGGAGCGTGACAAGTCTCTGTAGCTCACTCCTGTGAGTGCTGCTAAACCAGAGCTGCTAGAAACAGTTTGGCTTGGGAGCCTGTGCTGTTTGTGTTGACAGAGTTGCCTGTGTTGTTCTTGTTGGGTTACTCTGGACAGATAAACCCAGTAGAAAGCAATTGCTCAAGGGAATGAGAAGCTCTCTATCATCAGAAGCTTTTAAATACGAATGACTGCTAAAAAAATCCTTTTATAGCTAGCTTTGTTGTTAGGTGCTTTTTGTAGAATTGGGTTTGAATCTTTGACACATTATTTTGTTCTTAGATGTTTTCTTTTCCTTCTCTTGGGATACCTAGGGATGCCATTTTACAAACTTCAGCGAGCAAAAGAAGGGGCCTGGAAAGCAGAGGACTTGAACCAAACGTTAAATCAGGTGCAGTTAAATGAGCCTCCTCCAACCAATTATATGATTCCTGAGCCTATGTTTCCTGATCTAGATTCCTCTCAGGTTGGTTCCTATTCCAGCACTCAAGTGTTGTGGAAGGCATCCCATCTCATCTGTACCTTGTGCAACACCCTCCTCTCATGGCAGAGTTTGCCTTCCTCTGCGCGTGGTACATTTCATGTAGCCCATACACCTCAGCAATCCTCCAATCATTTAATCTCTCAGGTGCTTCTTGCAATTGAAGAAATGTGTTATCTTTTAATAAGATTAAAAATTAAATTTTTAATAAGATTAAAAAATTCTGCTCTGTACATGCAGCTTCTGCTTTCAGCAGTAGCTTGCAGAAAGATGCTGTTGCCTGATCAGAAGCTGTGAGCTTCTTCCTGGCTGTGATCAGGCTGAAAATGTTGGCTTGGTGGCCTTGGTCTGAGCCATCAGTCTGTGCTGTCCACCAGTTAAAAGGCGATTGGGGTTGGTGGTAGCTCCTGGTATATAAAAGGTGCTCTGAAAATCCTGTTCTGATGTTGTATCTTGCCAGCACAAGCATTTACAGAAGGTGTCTGTTTCACAGGTGTACTGCCAGAACATCCCCCTGGCACCAGCCCTGCCCTCCAGCCTGCCCCCCCTACGCCCCAGTGAGCCAGCCCACAGTGCAGTTCATCATGCAGGGAAGTCTTCCAGCTCTTGGCTGTGTGGCAGGACAGAGCCTCACCCCGGAGCCAGGCAGCCTGGCCACGGCATCTGAGCCAGGAATCCAAGCTGCTTCTGTTGGAAGTGCAGAGGAAAAGATCAAAGCATCCAGACCTCCAGCGGATAAAACAAAAAATGAGGAAGTGAGTGAATGCATGAAATTAATGAGCTGATTATTTGAACTTTTGCATTTGGGGAATTTTTAAACTTTATGTACTGTATTGTCCCTGCTGGTTTTGGTAATACCTGACTATGCTGGCCCAGGAGCAGCAGGCAGTCCTCTCTTCGAATTCGTTAGGGATTTATTCCATTTGAGGGTTCTGCTTTCTATTGCTTCATCACAATCGGACAGAGAGGGATTAAAATGTCTAAAAAAACGTTCTTAAAGTTCTGAAACTTTCTTGCATGAATATTTGGAAGGGACTTTCCAGAAACCACAATGTCCAAGTTTCTCTAAACGCCTGTTTCTCTCATTTCCCCTCCAGCTTTGAAAGTAATGTCAGTTCTCATAACAATCCTACGGAGAAGTAGGACTGTATCTTGTTGCTTATCAGCACTGAAAATGCAGAGATAGCAGAAGACTTGGGAGATCTTTCAGTTCAAGTCCCTTTCGGTTGAGTTTTGGCTTTGCCGCCCAGACCATCTGCTCGTGGAACATAGTTGTGTGGATGCTAACACAAGAACTAAAACTTCCTAGCCCATTTCTTTGCTTCGTACCGTAGAACCAGTAAGATGCATTTCCCACTGAGTCTCCATTTATGAGCAACAGTTTTTATGAACTTTTTTGGTGGCACCTGTAGTCATTACTTCATAGGCAACTATGCGATTTTCAGATTGCCTTTGGAGCTATTCACAGTTACGGTTTGCTGCTTTTAGAATCTGATGCCTTTTTTGGTTGTATGTTTACTTCAGAGCTGTTGGAAGGGAAGGAGGAGACCAAAATCAGGAAGTCCATGTAGTAGTCACTTGCTTAAAACACATTCTTTAAGAATAAATGTTACATAAAGCAAGGGCTCCTCATAGTGCAAAGTGATACTTGTTTCAAGACAGTAACTGACAGTAAAGGAAATCCCTTCGAGGTGATTACTTGTGTTGTTGAAATGGTGAAATGCGAATTTTTGTTGTTTGAGCGTTTCTGAGAAAAACAGATTCAGAAACCATTCTAAGGTCAGAACAAGGTAATGAAGTTCTCTTTCCTGCGCAGTACATGAAGAAGCTTCACGTGCAAGAAAGGGCTGTGGAAGAAGTGAAACTTGCCATCAAACCTTTTTACCAGAAGAGGGAGATTACAAAGGAGGAGTACAAGAGCATCCTTCGGAAAGCAGTGCAAAAGGTGAGGCCCAGTGAAAGGAAGTGGAGAGGAGGAGCTGGGCAGATCATTAAATAAGTGGCAGTACTTTAGATTGCAGTTTCCATCTCAGCAATTACATGCCATAACTGGGTTGCAGATCTTTGGATGCTGACGCATACTCTGTGGTTGCTTTAAGCAGGGCTGATTGGTGCCATTGATGAGACCTGTCAGTGTGTTTCTTTTATGAGATCATGTTTTCATTGGGCAAGATCATTGCTAAGCTTCAGTTGCCTGAGCTTCTGAAATGGTATCTGCCCTGGGTGAGAATCTCAAATTCCCCTCTCTAGGACCTTCAGCCAGAATTCTAGCTGTTTCTGATAAAGTGCGAAAATACTTTGTGCAGTCCTTGAGCATCTGTGGTGTCCCTGAACCTTGGAGGAGGGCCTTGCAATTTTGCTGATACTGTCTATTGTTTCAAATCTTAGTGCAGAGTAACGGCATGGCTAAGAAAGACCTGATCAGCAAGTAAATGTTGTCTGGTGGGGGGGAACTATTGCTCCTGTGGTCAAGGCAGTTAATTGATAACTCAGAGAACTGTATTTTCTCCCTGTTCTGCATTCTTGCTATCACTGAGAAATTCCATCATAAATAGAAATTCCCAAGGTAATGGCTGCAATTTCACGTCTTCTGTGTGACCCATATTGTCCTGGGTTGGCCATATAACCTGTTTGTATCCCCAATCGTCCTCTTACTTATACTGGACATTAAGTTCTACAGCTTTAAGTTGGTCCCAGAGAGACAGAGAGAGTGAAAGTGGAGGGAAAAAAAAATCACTCGCCATTTGTCTGCAGAATACCTTTTACTCCTACGAACCAAGGCCTCGAGAGAGCGGAGAGGCTACATTCCAGCGGGACGGCGTTATCTTTTTTTGGTTTTTTTTTCACTCTCTCTGGTGTGGGTGCTGGAACAGCTCACAGCGGAGGGTTTCCTCGGATTTTTCCCAGCTTTGTTGCAGGGAGGGACTTTGTTTCTTTTATTAAGTATTTTTTTCCTTTTTCCTCTTCCTGGGACTGGCTGGCATTGCGTGGGCCCAGGACACCAGGGAACCCCCGGGGGGCCCCCCCTCGCCGACTTCTACAGCCGGGCCCGGCAATCGGTCCCCCCACTGGAGAACTGAACCGGACTCAGACGGACTCTGAATCTACCATCTCTTCAGAGGAAGAAGAGATTTCATTATTTTCATATTATCCAAATTTATTTTCTATACTTGTAAATATTCTATTTGTTAAATAAATAGTTTTTTCCACTTTTCTCTAAGGAAATTCTTCCCGGACCTATAGGGAGAAGGGTACTTAAAATCAACTCTTCCTAGTAAAGACCCCCCAGAGGTTTCCTCCTAAATATTTACCCTAAACCAAGACACATATGAATCATAAGTGTTGTTTGCAAGAGAGCTGAGTAGTGCCAATTGCTACTGAAGTCACTGTGAAGTCCTCTTTGAAGAGAGATGAAGTTCCTTGTGTAGGGTCTGTTCTTTCTCCCCTGTCTCAAAGTGGGTTCTCAAAACTGCCATATTCTTTTAATATGAGCATTGCTTCCTCAAAAACATCCCAAAAATGGGATATCAACACTTCATTGTTACCACGTGTTGTGTAAAACTGGCTGGATGGGTGAAATAGCCTGTAGTAAAAATGTGTAATTTTGCTTTGAGATGCCTCTGCATTCAGTTGGTGCTCTGTAGATAAGCTCTGGGCCATTTCTGGAGTGCTTGAAGGAAAATGCTGCGCTTGTCTTTGTTTTCTGCTTTATGTACCCTGCTGTGAGCCTCGGGGGTCTGTGCAGGAATTGGCTGCCCTGGACAGCCTAGGGCCTCTCTGCCACTTGCCTGAGCTGCTGTCATTGACCAAGTGTCCTTTCTGATCCCCTGCAGATCTGCCACAGCAAAAGTGGAGAGATCAACCCTATGAAGGTGGCTAACCTGGTGAAGGCATATGTGGAAAAATACAAACATATGAGGAAGCATAAAAAAAACTGATGGAGAAGACTCACATGAAGTGGAAAACTGAGGGCAAGCCACAGCCAGCATGCCTTGGACTGAACTTGTCCTGACTGTGGACACTATGGGAATAACAGACATGTAGTTGCATCTCATTGAAAGCAGAGTGCAGAGAAACAAGATGATAACAGACTTTATCTACGGAACCTTCTCTTGAATTGTTTCCATATGGGAATGACTTTCAGGATTTTTTTGGAGAACTGAAAAACAATCAAATTCCTCAGACCAGCAGAGTAATTCGAGGGGAAACACAGAAGAGATTAATGTTCGGAACTCCTGGATTGCTGCAGTTTTCAGGGTTACTTTGACCACATTTTTGGGCTGTGCACTTGTCTTGCTAAAGTTTGGAACTGGACACCACTTTTCATACAGTATATGGAGAGCTGTATGCTGTTTCTCTTGTGTTTATTTATCGAAATACAGATTGTCTTTAGAAATTTCTGATTTAATACTTGAAATGTCGTATTTTTAGCCCGTTGGATGGTGAGTGAAGCTTTACTCGCTCTGGCATTTGGGGATTGCAGAAACGAGCTAACCTTTATAAACTGATGTCAGAAACACTGCTCAAGGCGTGGTGTTTAATTACCTTCTCTTGGAAGTACCTTATTAGTGATAAAAATTAATTTTGGGGTGGGAGATTGTGTTGCACTTGTGTAAATAATGTACTGATGGCTGGTTTTGTGTCTGCCTTTCAGGAAAAAGTGAAACAAAAAGCAAGCATTGTCAATTTTCCGTAATAAGCCTGAAGGATAAGGTTGAACTGATGTACAAAGCAGAAATGTGACAGAGTTTATAAAGTTATTTTGAATTGTTTTTGTCCTATGGCAGGTGTCATTTGTTTGTCTTGCATCTGCCTCTTGGCCCGGCTGTTCCATGTGAACCTGCACGCTTGGCTCTTGCATAAGGAATGCTGTGTTTGTGGAAGAAGATTGGAGTTGGAGTAGTAATTGTCCCTCCTCCTCTGCAGGAGAAATGGTCTTCCTATCAAGAATCAAAGGAGTCCAGCACACATTCTGACTTCATCTCGATTGCTTTAGCAAAACTCCCTGCCTGCAGGTGCTGCAGAGCAGCAGATCTTTTAAGTGACCATCTGAAATATATAGTAGATGGTCACTTAAATGATATTTAGCACCCTTGAACCCCATCAAACCCTGCTAGGGAGGAAATGTTTCACAGAGAAACTGAAGAGAATGCCAGTAAGTTACAAATCAGAAACTGGCTTTCTCTTCACAGGAACTGCTTTGGAGAGTTTATTTTTTTTTTACTATTTAAACAAAACAAGCCTATATACCAGTAGTGTATGGACTGGCACAGTGCTTCACTCCCATCATTCACTGAGCTAGAGGAGTGGTTATGGATGAATCCTGAGCATTCTGGAGTTTATCTTCCATGGTTCTGTTCCTCTATGGAACATATGCTTCCTCTATGGAAGTGCAGCCTGGATGGACGATAAGGAAGTGATTTGGAAGATTTGAAGATTTTTGTAAGAGACACAGTACTGACTACAATAGAACAGCTGGAAGAGAAACTAGGTTTCAAGCTAAACTTGTAGCTAGAATACGTACCTGGAACATGGTGGGGGGGGCTTGTAAATCCAAACTCTGCTGATCGATTTCTTGACAAAAATTCAGAAACTTTTATGGCACTGTTTGCATAAGGATGAGAGAATGTGATCTAGTTGTACATACGCTTAGGCTGGAAATGGGACACCTCTGAATATCTCAGAGGAGCAATTCTGCCATAAACTGTCGGGATGAGTGAAAAAGGGTAGGTGGTGTGAAAAATAAGGCTTGGCCAAATAATAGAAGTAACTACACTGTTTACCAGGAAGACAGCATCAGTCTGTTTCATTCCTCAGGCTGTCTCACTGCTTTAAATTCTTGTTTAATGCTACCCTTGAACTGGCAGTAAAGATAGCAGCCTGTTGCAGGGTGTATTAGGAGTGCCTGCACTGTCAGGCCTGTTAAATTTGTTACTTCTGCACCTGCCATTGCCTGAGGACTACTGAGACTGAAAACTACACCATCTGCTTTCTGCTGAAGTTACATGAGCAAGAATACTGGTTCTTTCATTCTGTCTGCCATTAAAATTAAATTATCAAATGGTAAGCTGCCTGCTGGGAGAGGCAATGAGAAATGTACCTAAAAATGCCTCTTCTGGTATGTTCTAGAAAACAGTTTTTCTGGTATACTGTGAATACTATTTGCCTTTTTTTTTTTCCCCTTTCTGGTTGGCCCTTTTGGATCCGATGCTGCTACCTGTTTAAGGGAAGAGATCTTATTTATTCAATACATGCAGTAGTTTGGTAACAGCATAACCTCTTGTTAATGTCCTTTCATTCCTGTGCAAGAGTGGGATGCCCATCAGCTCGTTCAGCACAGGTGAGGAGGGATGCTGCACCAGGAATTTGCCTCGGGACCTGTTCTGCCCCCATGCTTGTCCCATAGGTGACCTCCAGTACTGCTTTTGGGACATAACCCTGGCCCTGCCATCTGGCCAGATATTCTTGGGTTCTTGAGAGCTTCTCTGAGGTTGGATGGAAAAAGAGAGGGCGGGGTTCCCTGGCCGAGCTCAGGGAGGTGGGAGCGACACAAGAGGAGGAAATGAAAGAGGGAGGCAAGCGCCCGGAGCATCCAGCTGGTGCCACACTGCAGGGTCATGGCCCAGCCCAGAGCCTGTGAGGAGCTGGCTCTTCACTGATCTGGCTCAGTGGTGGTGGGAGATCTTTGGCTTGTCTCTGATGGAGAGACTGAGCATTTGGGAGAGGGTGAAGGCTTGCTTTCCTGCTGGGCTTGGAGCATGTCCCATGTTTCAGTAGTGATGCTGAGAAATTATGATGAGTCAGTCCTGAACAGGGTGTATTGCATAAGGGGATGCCGTGCTTGGCATCATGGGAGGAAGTGAAACAAGGGAGAGGAAAGCAAATCTAACCATGTTTTGCTCTGGTATTGTGTGATTCCCATCCTGCTGGCACTCTCCTCACCTGCAAATCTCTCTGCTCTAAGCACCCTCTCTTAGGGGACATTCTCAAGCCATCACTGAGTCCCTGCTTGTGTGCCCTGTCCTTCGGGGAGCACCACCATCCCTGTATTTCCCCTGGTCTTCCAGGGCTAGGAACATCCCTGCAGGGTCTGGAGGGGGAGGATGTGAAAGAGGAAGTGTCTGAACTCACTGGCCGTGGCCTCAGTGCATCCCCATAGCTGTGGTCAAGAGCTGAGAGTGGGCTGGGTGAGTTATTTGGGGAACAGCTGTCCTGATGTCAGCTCTACCCCTGCAACCCACAGCTGGGATTAGAAAGCTCCCAGTTTGGGGTAGACACATGTGGCTGGAGCTCTCACAGAGCTCAAAGCATGAGAGCAAAACTCTTAATTTGACACTTGGGCTGCCAGTCAACATCTGGTGGCAATTGTTCCTGCATCTTTGGTCTCAGCCAAGATCCTTGGCTTCAGTTCCTCTCTTGAGAGGACACAGGAGCTGTTTAAGCAGCAATTGTGATTGCACTGTTCAGCCAGCTCCTTTGCTTTTTCTTGCTAGCCAAAATTATCCCAAAGTCATGAAAAAAAAAAAAAAAGAGTCAAAGTCTCTTTTAACCACATTCCCTGTCCAATGTGTGCAGGTCAGGAGCAGGAGGACAGGTTGCGTAAGGTGAATCTCTTACCCAGAGACTGCGTGTGCTCCTGCCCGCAGTCCTGAGCAATTCCATGCTGGAGAGCCTGGACCTGGACAGGAGCAAGCTCAGGAGCATCACCAGCATTTCTAAGCTTTGCCACCTCAAGAAGCTGATACTGTCCAAGAATGAGTTTGTAGAGTTTCCTAATGAAATCTGAAGCCTGGTCTGTTTGGAGAGGCTTGAGCTGAATCAGGATCATCCCAGAGGGGCTTTTCTCCCATTTCCCCTGGCTTAAATACATGCAGTTGAACAACAACCATGTCTGTGCCCTCCCCAGGGACCTGGCAGCTTGTTGAGGCAGCCTCCAGTACCTCAACATCTCCAACAACCTGTTCTGGACCTTCCCGCAGCCGGTCTTGCAGCTGGCACACTTACAGGAGTTCCATGTGCAGAATAATGCCCTTTGCCAGCTCCCCAAGGAACTCTTCCAGGGACAATCTCTGAAAATGTTTGAGGCCAGTGGGAACCCCCTCCATGAGCTGCCGAGTGAAGTGTGTGCTGGTGGCATTCAGCAGATCCAGAATTACTTCAACCAGCTTCAGCTGGCTGGTTTGGGGCAGGAGGACAAGAGGGTCAAGACCATGTTCCTGGGGGCCTCACTGGCAGGCAAGTCCACCATCTGCAGAAGCCTGAAGCAAGGGCAATCCAAACTGGTGCCCAAGGAAGAGCAAACAGTTGGGATAGAGATTAGTGAGTTCCAGATCGAGGACTTCACCTTTCTGTTCTGGGATTTTGCTGGCCAGGTGGAATACTACATGACCCACCACATGTTCATCACCCCACAGGCGCTCGTCATCCTCATCATCAATCTTCACATGTAAGTGCTGAGCGAATTTGGATTCCAGGTAGAGTGGGGAAACTAAAAAGGAGCTGTGGAAACTTTGCCGTGCACAAATTCACACCATTTCCATTGGACCTTGAGGCCTGGTCTCCTCACCGTTGGCATAGCTGGCTCTCCCTCTCTTCCTTTTTGCAGATCACCCTTTTAATCCACCAACTCTTCCATCACCTTGCCAAAGTCCCTGTTTAAAGGGGTTGAATTAGCACCAACTTCTTATGTGAAAACTGAACCCCATCTAAATGGACTTGCTTTCTGCAGAAAGCAAATCCCTACAGTCCCTTCTGTATCCTGTGGTGTTCCCTGAACATGGAGGTAGCATCAGGCTTGGGTTTGGTACTACAGAGGAATGCTCCCATCCCCTGCAGGGATCGACTCTGCTGCGCCCCATAGCTTAAGGATGGGGACGTGAAGGATGAGCTTGGATACAGCCCATGTCACTTCTGAGATGTGAGCTCTTGTTCAGTGAACTCCTGGGACAGCACAGAGTGTGTGTGGTCAGGCCTGTGCTGGTGGAAGCTGGCTGGAGGTCCAGAGGTGAGATGCAAATTTGGGATTTTCTTTTTTTCCCTCCCCAGGTACCAAACTAACGACAAAACTTTCAAGGAGCTCGTTGGTTTCTGGATCAACAATCTGTCCATGCAAGTCCCAAACTCAGTGGTGCTTCCTGTGGGAATTCATGTAGACTGCTGCCAGGAGCAGGAGGTAGCAGAAAAGACACATGACATGGCCAGGATTACAGCCATGCTGGCGGAGAGAAAAAGCAAGTTCACCTCACTTCACTGACAACCTGGAGGGCAGTGAGGAGCCCAAGTTTTATGTGGACCAGTGGGAGAAGCTGAAAGAGATGGAGAGCTGCACATTAACCGTAGGGCTGAGATTATTCAGGGTTTTGGCTGGCAGAGATTACCTTTCTGTCTCTGGCAGCTCAGTGTGCTACTGGCTAAGGTGACCTGGTGCTAATGCATGAGGGCACTGCTGCAGCCCCTCCCCAGACTGGGGTAGACATGGTAACCCCTGGCTGTGACCTGCAGGGTCCTTGTTCCTAGTAGGTGATGGGCATCTCTTCCTGTGGCTTGTAACAAGTGCCTGAGGAGGAGTGTGAGGGGTCATTTACCATCACCAGGTGCTTTTCAGGAACTGCCACAGAACAGAGGTGTGAAGAAAGAGCCTTCTGAAGCTGAGCCAGTGCTGTGTCCCACCCTGAATGACCTCATTGGCATTAGGTCTTTCCTTTACCTCACAGGCTAAAAACTCCTTGGATGTGCTTTTGTCAGGTATGTGCTTCCTCTTTTCCAGATCTTAAACTTAGTTGCTCTCAACTGCCCGGATCACCATGACATCAAAAAGCTTGAGGCCGCTATTTTGGGGCATGTGAAGAATGAGGAGCTCTTCCCCGAGGTCATCCGAGTGCAGCCACCCAAATATAGGCAGGTGGAAGCTGCCATCGTGAATATTGCACAGAGTGAAGAGATGGCAGACCATGGTGAGAGCTCTGTCACCCCTACTACGCCTTTCTGAGAGCAGCTCCTGTCCCGTGCCTGGGACAGGCTCTCTCCAGTGCTTTCCTGAGTTGGGGATGGGCTCTCCAGTGCCTGCTGCACCTCCTAGCCCTGTTTGTGTGGCAGTGGGGTTGCTGCTGAAGACCTTGCAATGTCAATCCTGAGCAAACCACGTTGCCTATTTTCTTGCTTTCCAGTGATGTTTTTCTTTCTCCCCTTTCCCTGTATAAGCAATTTTATAAATCTTGCTGGAAAGAGCTCCTCAGCTTTAATGCAGCTATGGGGTTTTCAAATCTACATCCTCCTAACTTTATTTAATGGCCCCTACCGTTCCCTAGACCCTTTTTCCATGTGTCTTGTAACTTACCAGGACTGGCAGCTCCAGCTGGTTGCTTATATACCTAAAGCAGGTATAAACATCATCAGTTCCCCATGACATCTCTGGCCACTGTAGGATTAGAGAACAAGGAGCAAATTATTTTATTTTGTGGAGATAAGCCAGATTTTGTTGCCTGTCTCTCTGGATTACTGTCCTGGGTTAGCCATATGACCTGTTTGTATCCCCAATCGTCCCCTTGCTTATGCTGGACATTAAGTTCTGCAGCTTTAAGTTGGTCTAAGGAAGACAGTGAAAGTGAAGGTGGAGGAAAAAAAAAAACACTCGCCGTTTGTCTGCAGGATACTACGAACCAAGGCCAAGAGAGCGGAGAGGCTGCATTCCAGCAGACAGCGTTATCTCTTTTTTTTTTTTTACTCTCTCTGTTGTGGGGGGTGCTGCCCGAGCTCACAGCGGAGGGTTTCTCCTCGGATTTTTCCCGGCTTTTTGCAGGGAGAGACTTTGTTTCTTTTGCTGGGAATTTTTTCTTTTTTTTCCTCTTCCTGGGACTGGCTGGCATCTCGTGGGCCCAGGACACCAGGGAACCCCTGGGGGGCCCCCCCCTCCTCGCCGACTCCTACAGCCGGGCCCGGCAATCGTCCCCCCCACTGGAGAACTGAACCGGACTCAGACGGACTCTGAATCTACCATCTCTTCAGAGGAAGGAGAGGTTTCATTGTTTTCATATTATCCAAATTTTCCCTATACTTGTAAATATTCTATTTGTTAAATAAATAGTTTTTTCCACTTTTCTCTAAGGAAATTCTTCCCGGACCAGTAGGGGGAGGGGCGATTGGAATCGGCTCTTCCTAGAGGAGACCCCCCAGAGGTTTCCTCCTAAATATTTGCCCTAAACCAGGACAATTACTGAATGCCAATCTGAGATTTTTCTGGCTGGAAGGAAACCTGCTTCCTCAAACAATTATTAAAAAAAAAAAAAAAACCAGCATTAGCCTCGTTTTTCAGAAAGTCCTGGCAGGTTGTTGTCACTGCTGAGGTAAGGCAATGCTATGAGAGCTGCAGGGTGGCAGTGGGACAGCTGAGAAGAGGCAGAACATTTTTGGTCACAGTCACCAAGCCTCACTCCGATTCCAGCTACTTCTCAGGGATGGCAGAGGTGACATGGGATGCTGCTGGTGTTTGTTGGCTGTCTGAAGCATCTGCCTTAGAATCCAAGGCTGTGTCTGATAGATAAATGCTGAGCTCCTGCATCTCCCTCTGTGCATGATGGACCTCCGGTACCTGCTCAGGAAACTCTCCCAGCGTGAGCACCTGGCCAGCCTGGCCAGCTCCTCCAGGACATCCTGCGGTACCTGCACTGCATCGGACTTGTCTTGTGGGATGAGGAAATCAAGCACTTGGAAAGCACCACCTTCCTCCAGCCTACCTTTTTAATAACCATGTTCAAGGTGAGCATGGGGATCAGGAGCATCTCCTCTGTAGACCCCAAGCTCTGCAGCTCTGCTGGGCTCCTCTTACTGCCACCTCATCTCTTCCTCTCTCCCTATGCAGTTCCTGGTGCGGCACCACCTTGTGCAGCAGCTCGAGAGCATCCCTGCAGAGACGCTGATCGGGGAACACGCCACCATCAGAGACAGAGCCAACTGGGTGTGGACCTTCAAGTCCAAGGCACAATGCTGTGCCACCAGGCTGTGCACACCTTGGCAAAGCACCAGCTCTGTTCGGAAGGGATGAGGGATGTCTTTGAGGAAATCATGGGACACAGGCCTCACAGAGGGAGAGGGAAGCTCTTCAGCCTCCTGGAGCACTTTGAGCTCTGCTTGGAGGTGAAGAGCACTGAAGCACTCAACCCACAGACCAAGGAGTTTGTGCCTGGGAAGCCGTGGGAGACAACACAGAGCCAAGGCGAGTGTCCTGGTACATGTTCCCAACCTATCTGAATCAGACAGAGGAAGTGTCTGAGGTGTGGGGAGATCACCCCGAGGACCTCCACATACGTGCCTACTTCTCACCTGTAATACCTGAGGGCTTCTTCCAGAGGTAAGCACTGGTTTCTGGCCATCAATGAGGTTGTGGGATTGAGATTGCTGGGTGCAGTACCAGGATGACTGTCAGCCAGCCCTTGGCTGTTGAGACTCTATCTGCTGAGGCCTGAGGCTGGGAGTCAAGACACCAGGGCAGCTTTTCAGCTGTGCTAGACACGTGTGGTGCCCTGGGTGAACCCTTGTGATGTGGAGGTGAGCAAAGGCCACGCTCCTTCTAGTTCACCTTTCATCCGGGGGAATGTTTGGCTAATCTGTGCCCATCCAGGCAGGCAGAGGTCTCACAGTCCCACCCTAGAATGTTCTCGTTTCTACAGGTGTTGGAACTGTACCAGTTTTTGGAACTTCTCCTGGCTCTTTGTACTTGTGTCTAGAGTTTTATCTGATAGTGTTGTCGTTAAGCCCCAACTGGCAATCAAACACCACAGAGCCACTTGCTCACTCTCCTCAGCTCAACTGGGGAGAGAATCAGATAAGTGAGAAAACTCATGGGTTGAGACAGACAGTTTAATAGTTGAAATAAATTATAATAATAACAGTAATAGTGATAATAATATTGTAATTAAAAGGAAATAATCAAAGAGAAATAAAACCCAAGAAGAACAAGTGATGCAAATAAAAAGCAATTGTTCAGCACTAACCAACTCAGGCCCAGCCTGTTCCCAAGCAATAGTACCCTAGCCAGCCTTCCTCAGGTTTATATGCTGAGTGTGATGCCACTGGCTGTGGGATAATCCGTTGGTCATTTGTCCTCTCTCAGCTTCTTGTGCACCCCCCAGCCTCCTTGCTGGCAGGGCAGCTAGAGAACCTGAAAAGTCCTTGACCTGATGTAAGCCCTGCTCAGCAGAAACTAAAATATCAGTGTGTTATCCACATCATTCTCATCCTAAATCCAAAGCACAGCACTGTACCAGCCACTAGAAAGAAAATAACTCCCTACCAGAAAAAACCAGGACAAGATGGCCAGCTCTTGAAGGATCTCTTGGCTTAAGAGGCTGATCCTGCTGCTTGAGTATTCGTAAGGAGAAGGTCCTCATTTGGGGTCTTCCTTTTTTCTTACTAAAACTCGGTTCATATTTTCAAGTCCACCCAGCATTAGGGATAAGCTAGAAGAAAAGTGGTGAAAGCCATGGGCAATCTCCTTGCAGGTTCCTGGTGAAAGCATGCTCCTTCTATTCCATGCACTGGGTGGCCAAGGTACCTGCCTGCTTGTATGCAATGGCAAACCTCTGTTGATCAAAAAGGGCCTACAGGTACCTGGAACTCCACTGCAGAAAGCCATCAAAAAGAACAGGCAAGATCCCTGATCCCTATTTCATGACTCACAACTCCATGTCTCTCCTTAGCTCTGCCCCTGCCACCTCCAGCCCTCTGGGAAGTGTCTGAAGAAGCCTCTGCCACATGTCCTTGTCTGGTTTGGGTCCACCAGCAGTCCACTTAAAGGGTTCCCCTTTCTCCATGCAATTCTGTTCAGGACTCCTCTAGAAGTATCACATGAAAGTGGAAAGTCGTTTTCATTCTTGTCATGGAGCAAATGGGTCATCCTTCACCTGAAAGCCCCAGCAGAGTACAGCCTAAGGCTGGCTTTTCAGGTGATAAGCAGAAGGGCCACCCAGGTTGGGGAACTCTTCCAGCATGTTATTTTCCTTAGGGAGGTTTGGTGAACTGGAAAAATGGAGCTGGTCCGACAGCTGAGGCTGTGGGGAGGCAATGTGTGGGTCACCACAGAATCTCCTGGGCTGCCATGGTTGGGGGCTGTAAGAAAGCAAGATGTTCTCCTTTTGCCTGGAAGGGTTCCAGTTTGCCTGGGACTTCCTCGTGGCAGTTGTGCTCATCATCCAGAAGCTCGCTGAGGAGTGGCCAGGGCTACACGTGAGTGTGAAAACTCCCTGCCGGACGTCCGGCTGTCCCGCAGAGTTCCTCTGGCCAGACACGGATGGCAGAGGTGCCACGTACGTACACACTGAGCCCTCCAAGCCAGGGTGGGACCTGGGTGGTCATTACTACAGTGCTGGTGGGGCTAGTCAGCTCCTAAAAGCCGCATGAAATTAGTCATGAAACTCAGCAGGCACTAAAGTGCCCATTTCCTGACCATAGCAGTTTGTGTCCCGTGTGGTGTTAGCTCTTACTAGTGTGGGAAATTAGAGCATGGAAGGTGAAGAGGCTGACACTCCAGGGCTCAGGCACCTTGGACACGTGCCTGTTTCATGAAGAGCTGAAGGTGCTCAGGCACCTGGGAGGGCAACAGCTGTCCCACCAGCAGCAGCACCTCAGGTCAGGGTGGGAAGAGCAAGCTTCTTCCACTGCCTTGCTTGTCTTCCATGGAAAGTGCTGAGGGCAGCTCCTGCTTCTTCTTTCCGGGCTTTTTCCTCCATAGGACAAAGAAGACGATAAAACCTGCAGGACGTGTGGGCGCCATTTTGGTGCAGAGCTGTTCCTGCCCAAAGGTGAGACACGTGTCCTTAATTTGTGCCACAACTGCACTCAGGGGAAAGAGAGCTGAGGGTTTCACAGAGCTGAGGTGCTAAGGTGTCCCATTTCTCCAGTTCCCAGGCCACTGGAGGAGCCCCCAGTACTGCCCTCTGCTCACTGTTACGTGACAAGCTACAGGACCACCACCTTTGTACCCAGCAGCATGCAGGTCACTAGACAGGTAAGGACACTGCCACCTCCCCTTGCCCAGGGACCAAGAGTTATGGTCAGGCTCCTGAAATGAGGGGTTGCTTGGACCCTGGGAAGAGCACACCACATCATCAATCAGCCCTCTGCTTTCCAAACTCCACCCTGAGATACCACTCCCTCTGCACCTCTGAGCCAGTGGTCTGGGAGCCTCATGTTATAGTTACTGCCTTGTTTATCCAGAACATCTCCAGTGAGTAACTCTGGGGCAGTGCTCAATGAAGAATTACTTTTGCTTAGCCCAAGCCAAGCTGTCCTCAACACATTCTCCTTGCAAGACATGTTTGCAGCCTTAATGCATCGAAATAAATGCATTGATAAATGCATCCCTTCATGTGTGGGAAGTCACCTTATCTATTCAAACTTAAGGGGGAGAAGGCACTGATAAGCTCTCTGATACCAGCCCACCCTTGCCAGCAGGGATTTTGCTGGGACAAGGCTAGGCACAGACCCCTGTAGTGGGGGGGGGGGGGGGGGGGGCGGCAAAGATTTCAGACTGGTAGCAGAAGCAGATGTCCAGGCAACAGCAGCCAGAGAGAACTAAGTTTCTATACGTATATATTTTAACTTGGAAAAAATCAAGAAAATAAATCCATAAATTACCACAGGCCACAAAAATACACACTAGAAGCTGACGGTGGGGAGAAGCAACGTGTGAGCTCCAGGACTGGTCAGTGAAGCTGTCCTTGGGTTGGGGGGGTGCTGGTTTGCAGAGCCTGGGATACCCAGTGGTCCTTCTGCCTGTGCCAGGGGCATGGGGAGCGGGGCAGGGGTGTCAGCCCAGCTCATGTTGTACTGCTCGATGAGCTCCATGAGGTCAAAGGAGTTGGAGAGCTGCAGGCTGATGGTGTGGCTATCCAGGGAGGAGGCTCCCTCCTGCAGCACCTGCTCGTAGTAGTACTCGCAGAACTTGGGCACCAGCTGCAGTGGCAAAACATCGGGGTTAGAGGCAGCTTAGGGGCAGCTTTCTGACATGGCTGCAACACCTGCCATGGCCCTGTCCTCCTGGAGTGCAGGGAGGAGAGGGCTAGGGCATCCTTCGTCTCCTCCAACCCTTGAGGGTCCCTATCCCTGGGCAGCTGCCTTTCACTCCATCCCATCCAGACCCCAAGTGTCCTCTGTCCCAGGCAGCTGCCCACCCCTGCCCCATGCTTCCCCTGGTCCCCAAGGGTTCCCTTTCTGGTCATGCAGCCCCCCGGCCCTGGCATTTAGTTCCCCCATCTCTCTTAGCCCCCCTCCTTGGGTATCCAGATGTCCATCTGCCCCATATCCTGAGGGCTCCCAAATCCCCATCTCCACTGCACACAGAGGGTCTCTCTCCTTGTGCACCCAAGCACTCACCTCCCCTGGCCCCTGAGGCTCCCCCTGCCCAGTCCCTGAGGAAACTCCATCACCTCTCCATCTCCTGTGAGTCCCAGTCCCTGGACACCCAGAATCCCACCTGCCTCAGTCACTAAGGATCCCTTCTTCAGGCACCCAGACCCTCCACTCTCCCACCCACCTTGACCTCAAGGGACTCCCTCCTCAGGCACACAGAGTCCCAGCTCCCCTGGCCTCCATGAGGCCTTTTGCAGGGCAGCAATGAGATAGTGGTGGGTTTCGGCTACTGCACCTTGACCAGGATGAGCTTGGACTCCTTAGGCTTGGCCTTGGAGAAGTCCTGCCCAAAGCAGAGGTAGATGGTGAAGTCAGGGGATCGCCGCCTTTGGCCATTGCGGAAGTCCCTCAGCTCTGTGAGGCAAAACAGGGCTCAGTTTTTGGGTGAGCCTGGGGAAACGGAGGGGCTGGGAGGGTCTGAATGTCTGTAACATCCTGGGGCTGGCTCCCATGAGCCCCAAACCAGGCTGGGCACGAAACAACACCCAGGGAACTATGTGACACCCCTACCTACCTGTGCAAAACTCATTGAAGTCAAAGATGGGCGTTTCCTGGTC
This sequence comes from Petroica traversi, assembly GCA_025920805.1. Lineage (NCBI taxonomy): Eukaryota > Metazoa > Chordata > Aves > Passeriformes > Petroicidae > Petroica > Petroica traversi. The sequence continues at coordinate 41,670,415 of JAHLSL010000007.1, forward strand.
CCGGTAGAGCATGTTGGGTGGGGGCTCCTCGACCCCCTCGAGCTGCTGGGACAAGGCCCAGAAGACCCTGCACTTCTGCCGGCGGGTGGCAAAGACCTTGTTGGCGCGTTGCTCCAGCTGCAGCCCCGCAATGCCCAGCAGATCCTCGGTCATGCGCCGCTGCTTGCCATCGGCCATGCTGGCGGGGCTGGGGAATTGCACCACGTGCCAGGGGCTCAGGGCCCCGGGCAGCCCAGGGGGCTGGTACGTCAGCAGGCAGCGGCTGCCCCCAACCACCTCCCGGTGGAACTCCTTGCCCCGGTAGTAGATGGTGACATCCAGGATGGAGCCGGTGCCATCTGCACCAGGAAGTGGTCAGCAGCCACACCCTCCAAACCAAAACGACCCCCCTCCCCAAAGCACCCCCAAGCATATTTGCTGTTAATAATGGTAATAATAATAATATATAGCTGTTAATAATGAATATCTCTCACCTACGTTATCCAGCAGCAGCCGTGGCTGTGGCATAGGGCTGGCAGCAGGCACGAGGAACGCCGCCTCCGCCGCGTACTGCATGGGGACCGTGCCCTCCGCCAGGTGGGACGGTGGTGCCATGGCCCCTGCAGCTGGAGACAAACAGCGTTGGCATCACCATTCCAGATGCAGCAGGGTGGGGACTGCATTGGCACGGGGTGCCCATGGCAGCACCCTGGCCTTTTCCCACCCCATTATGGCATTCCTACAGCCAGGGCTGGATCCTCCCCCACAGCACCCACCTGCCTGCTCTGGCGGCATGAGGCCCGTTGGGTGGTAGGTATCCAAGGTGGGCTGCTCTCCCGTGGGCACCCATTCTTGAAACGTCGTGAGAGGGAAGCAGCTGTTTTGGCTGGGGTCTGCGTAAGGCTGGAGCAGGGTGTCCTGGTGAGGCTGGAGCACCATGTCCTGGTGGGGAGTGTCACCTGCAGGGAAACCACCTGTGGGAAGGTGCTGGGGTCACCCACCGAGGCAGTCACCAACTCTGCACCCCGCAAGCAGAGCTGCTCTCACCTGTGGGCACCCAGGATGGGGCCAGTGAGCCAATGTTGGGGGCAGGGGAGATGTCACACTGCTGCAGCAGGTGCTCCAGAATCGAGAGCTCTGCGGGGTCGGTGCTTCCTAAGGGGGAGCACAGTGGGTAGGACATCTCAGAGCCACAAAATCAGCCCCAGCTGAGCCTAGTGGGGGTCCCCCCCCAGAAAAAGATTGTGGGACTAGTGCTTACCTGGGACAGTGATTCCTGAGGCCATGTCTTGGGGGTGGACCTCCAGCTGGGAAGGGAAGGAGAATGGGATCTTACTGCTGTGGTTGCCAGGCACCCAGCCTCCCCCAGCCCACATTTTGGCCAGGTGCTGGGCTGAAGCTTGGGAGCAATGCTTGCAGAGCAGCAGCACAGCCCCTCCCCGCCTGCTGTGCCCACCCAGCTACCTGCAGCTGCTCTTGTGCTGCCTGTTGATCCACCACAGGGTTCGGGATGCTGCAGTCTCCCTCCTTGCGCTGTAGGAGGTCAGCTGAAAGGAGAGCACCAGGAGTGGGAGGTCCTGAGATCGCCCGCTCCACCCAATGCAGCCCCTCCATGGGGCGAGGCTCACCTGAGACAATGGAGAAGACCTTGTGTGGGTCATCGCCACGCTTGGAATGGTCCTCTTCCAGCTTGAACATGTGGGTGCTGCTCAGGGCACAGCGGAAATTTGTCTTCCACTTGGCTGGGTCCTCGGAGCCTTCCTCATAGCGCCCACTGACCTTCGCCCAGGCCTGGGGGTGCAGGGAGGTGAGCATCCCTGGCTCCACGAGCACAGAGCTTTCCAGGGATGACTGGTCTTCCCTCACCTTCCCAGCTCCCTCATCCCACCCACCTTGAAGACCTCAGCTTGCTGCTGGTCACCATCCTATCCCACCCTCCCTTGAAGACCCTGAGGGTGCTGCTGGTCACTCAAACCCTCCTGCCTTGAAGACCTTCAGTGAACTGTGGATCGACCCCATCCCACACACCTTGAGGACCCTGAGGTCGCTACTGGTGACCCCCCCCACACCCCACCCACCTTGAGGATCTCCACGTCGCTGCCGGTGACACGCATCCCACCCACCTTGAAGACCTCCAGGTCACTGCTGGTGATGTCCTTCCTGGCGTTGTGCTTCCAGGGGACGCGGAAGATTGTGTGGGCAGAGTCGATCCAGCGCAGCCCCCGGTAGCTCCCGCTGTTGATGGCGCTCAGAAGCCACTGCCCGAACCGCAGCTTCTGGGCTTCCCTGCGAGCGCGGAACCGTCACCGGGGGCTCCGGCGCCACCCGGGAACGGCGACTCAGGGAGGGCTGGGGGTGCTGAGCGCCGCTTACCCCTCCTTCTCCGGGGCTGCCATGGTGCGGGTCCGCAGAGCTGCCCTACCGTGCCGTGCCGTGCCGTGCCGTACCCGGCGGCCGCGTCCTGCCCGATCCTTTATCCGCCCCTCCCGTTTTCCTGGAAATCACGTGTCCCTTCCGAAAGTGAAAGTGCCGTCGCTCCCGCTGCGGGCGGTGCCGCCGGTCCCGGGAGTGCCCGCGGGATGCTCCGTCCCCGCGCAAGCCCCTCCCCAGACTATCGATAATTAAAATAAATAAACTCCACCTACAGCTGAGCGTGGGACACCTGGAGCGCGGGGGTTCGTCCGCACCCGCTTCAGCCGGGGCTTTCCGGGGCTGGAAACCCCCGGGCCATGTCCACATGATTGTTTTAATCCTTCTTCTCCCGGTTGCCTTGGCTTGCATGCTAAGGCCGTGCTGCCAAAAATGACAAACCAATAAAGGCCAAAGTGCGGCTCGGCACCAAAGCGGAGGCGAACCAGCCTATGCCCCGGACAGGAGGCGGCTCAAGGGCAGCAACAGCGACTGCCCGGCTCTTTCCTGAGCCCTTTGAGCTCTGCGGGGAGCAGTAAAAACAGCCCAAACTCCCTGAGAGGTTTTTCGAGTTCCTTACCCAACGACCAGGAAGGGCTGATGCACGGGACTGCAGCCTCTTTCCCACTGTGCTGCTTGTTTTTAAGGAAATTTCTTCTTCTTTCCAGGAACTCCCTACTGCCTACTAGGCGCTCTGCGTGGATTTTGAGAACACTGCCTTTTGTTTCCCAGGAAATTTCCCACTTCCTTCCTAAAAATCCCCTATTGTTTTCCAGGAAATTTCCCAGTCACTTTGCAGGCTATTTCCTCCTTGTTTCCTGGGAAATGTATATTTTGCTCCCTAGGTTCTCTACCTCTGTCTACGATTTTCCCCTCTGCTTAGAGGATCTCAACTGATTTCCTGGGAAATCTTCTCATGACTGTTACTCTGTGGTGAGAGGAAAGCTTATGTCATTACAATTTGATGGGTGAAAGTGGGGGGTGTTAAGGTTTTTGAAGTGGATCTTAATGTCTCTGCTAACTCTGGGCAGTGGGTTTGTTACAGAGCCCAGGCAGCTCGGTCCTGAAACAAACAAGTGGGTCTGCACAGCCTGAGTTTCTGAACTTTGGGGTAAAATGCCAGGTTCAAGGGGCAATAGATGGTAGGTGGTTGATGAAGGCTGTACCTTCCCAGTGCCTCAGCCAATGGGGAATGGAAGAGGGCAACACGTGGCAGGGAGTTTTGGATAAAAGGAATCTGCTCCCTGTGAAACCTTGAGAGAGAAAACTCCACAGGTGTGTGCCGCAGTGGACTCTCTCCCTGTATTTGAATAAAATTGCAGGATTCCTCTGTGTCCTTTCTGGACATAAACTTCTGGTATTTGTGAAATTTTCCTGACAACTGGGGACTCATCTGGGATCCTTCTATTGTCTGGATCCGGCACGTGGCAGGAGGAGCTGGAGGTGCCTCACCCAGTTTTGGTGAGCAGCTCCCTTCGGTGCTGGCCGGCACCAGGCCATTGCTGGGGGACCCGAGACTGTCCAGGAGACAGATGAGAGGCAGACAGGGGGGTCCATGAAGAATCCATAGGAAAGGACCGCTGGACATGGATGCCCAGCAGGGGCAGTAAGGGAAAGTCAAGGGTCTCTGCAAATCTCACAGGTGAGTACAATTTTGGGGAGTAGACTATAGCAGGATGCCCAGCATGGACAACAAAGGAAAGTCAAAAAAAGGGTCTCAACTATAGGGATGACAATCCCAAAATACCTCCGAAAGGTCCTTTGGGAGAATGTTGAGATGGCTTGCACATTCTCCCAGAGGTAGTTAAGGACATGGATGCCCAGAGGGGGCAATATGGTGTTGGTTTGGGAAAGGATTTGTTGAAGGGCACTGTGGAGAAATATGGTTAGGGCAAATAGCAGCAGGAGGCTGTGTCATCAGGAAAAAACCAGTGAGGATTGGGAAGTTCTCTGCCTTATTTTCAAAATCTGCAGGGCCAGCTGCAAGTTCTTTGTATTCCTGGCTTCCAGGACAAGGAAAAGAGGGAGGTGTTGTTCCTACATTCCCACCCTTCCCCGGGCCGTTATGGATCCAGAGTGGAGGACTGGGCTTTGTCCACTTACTGCTCAGGACTTCAGGAGGCTTCTCTGTGGTGAGGAGTGCCTAGGCCAGGTGTGAGAGTACAGGAGCAGCAGCACAGGCTGTGGGGAGGTGCGGGTCTGAGCCAGGGCTGTGGCTCAGCACCGGGCGGTGCCCAACGCCGCCACCCCCGCGGGCAGGGGCTGCAGTGACCCCAGCGCCCTGAGGCTGCAGGGCGTTCTGCCCTCCTGCCCATCACTGTGGCACCGTCTGTGCCAGCGCCTGGTGCTTCACAGAGCTTGTGGGGCTGGAGTAAGACACAATGTGTCACCAAAGCCTGGCCTGTACTCGAAGGCATTTTGTTTGAGTCACTGGGGAGTGAGTGATTTTGCAAAGAATTTGGCAGCTGTGGGAGGGTAAGAGCCCACGGAGGGAGCAGGGGCTGGAGAGGAGGCCGAGTGGCCCTTCCAGGAATTGGTCAGAAACGCATTTCAGGTATATAAAAGATATGAAAGAAGAGATGAAGAAAAGGTAAAGGTACAGGCAAGGATACGGCCACAGCTTTTATGACCCCCCAATGAGAAAAAGTACAGGGAGCCCCAGGACCAGAGGGAAGGGTGAGGCCACCAGGACAGTGATTGGGAAGGAATCAATGTGTAAAAACCATTTTTAAAAAAGAACATTGAAAATGGATTGTTAAGGGTGTCAGCATCTGCTCTTGTACCAGGGGCTCACCACAGCAGAGCCCTTGCTGAACTGAGAAGTGTTTTCTAGCAGACATGGGAACTCCTCTGTCTGAATCGAGTCTTATGCCAAAGGGGGACCAATTGTTTAAATGTTTTTTTTGGAAGTGGGAAAGATGAGCAGGTGCATTTTATTCAACCACTAATTGAGAATATGTGTGTGTGGATGTGAATTATCACTGTGTGGTCTTCACAGCTGCCTTTGCCCATTCCCTTCAAACACATTGCACAGGGTTGGGAGAGGCCAGGAAGAATGAGACATGAACAGTGAGTTGGCTTCTGGCCACTGAGTTGTTTTACACTTTTTCTCTGTGTAACAATATTCATTGCTTTTGGTTTATTTTTTAACCCAGTTTAAGTTGCTGGCCAATAGAAAAATAAAGCTTAAGACTCTGTACTGACTGTGCAACACAACTGAAGGGCTGCCATGAGCCAGGTGAGTTCTGTGGCTTGCTCAGATCCTGCTGCTGAGGAGAAGATGAATGGAGGGACAAGGCTGGAAGGAAGCTGGGGAGAGTCCGCATTACATCCCTGCCAGCTTGGTTATGATGTGCTGTGGGTGCGGCAGGCTGCCCCCCCCCGAGAGCTGAGGGTGCAGAACCTCAGGGGCTGCTTGAAGTTATTTGAGACCCTGGTGGGGCTTACTTGAGGTCATTGATACCCTGAGAGGGGTTACTTGAGGTCTTTGGGGGTTACTTGAGGTCACTGAGGCCATGGCAGAGGTTTCTCGAGGTTATTTTGGTTGAACAGGGAGCCCATTTAGCACAGACTTTGCCTTTGGCCTTTGCTGTCCATCCCATCCAGCCCAGGCTGCAGACACAGCAGCCAGGACAGCTGGACATGGGAGGACCCATCACTCGGGCCAAGGTCTCTAAAGCCTTGGAGTTCTCAGCTGGAAGACAGGATGGGAGACCTCAACTGTCAGCAGCCACAGACAGGAACCTCTGGTGATTAATGGCTCCTATGAACTGGCCTTGTCTGCTTTATTCTCTGGCTTTACTTGCCACACCTGGGCAGGGACCAGACATGGAAAAGTCAGGAGGGAATTCAAATATTCCAGGTTGTTTAAAAGGGAATTATTAACTTAATAATAACTAGAGTGTGTAAACACAAATTGAGAAATAAGAGGAGGGATTGAGAGGAAAGCTCATGTTGTTACAAACAATTTGATGGTGAAGGAGTGGGTGTGTTAACATCTCTGAAATGGCTGACTTTGGGCAGCGGGTTTGTTACAGAGCCCAGGCAGCTCGGTCCTGAAACAAAGATCTGCATAGCCTGAGTTTCTGAACTTTGGGATAAAATGCCAGGTTCAAGGGGGAATAGATGGAAGGTGGTTGATGAAGGCTGTACCTTCCCAGCGCCTCAGCCAATGGGGAATGGAAGAGGGCAACACATGGCAGGGAGTCTGGGATAAAAGGAGGCTGCTCCCTCTCTGGAAGGCAAAAAACTCAAAAGCAATGAATATTGTTACACAGAGGAAAATCTAAAACAACTCAGTGGCCATGTTCATGTCTCATTCTTCCTGAGGTTTCCCTCTGTGAAACCTCCAGAGGGAAAACCCTGCAGGTCTGTGCCTCAGTGGAGTCTCCCCTTTACTCAAATAAAATTGAAGGACTCCTCTGTGTCCTTTCTGGACATAAACCTCTGGTGTTTGTGGAATTTTCCTGGCATTGAGAAGCAAGAAATTATTTCCCAGGAAATATCATTCATCCTCTCCAGGCAATTTCCCTTTTGCTATCCACCAATTCCTCCTTTGCATTCTGGGAAATTTCCCCTCTCAGAAATATCACTGTTACTTTCTTTAAAAATGTCACTTCTGCTTTTCAAGAATTTCCCAGGTATTTGAGACAATTTCCTCCTTGCTTTCATGGAATTTTCGTCCCTTTATTTCTAGGCTATCCCCCCTATACCCTTTTATGAAATTCCCTCATTGCTTTCTGGAAATTCCCTGAGTATTTCCCCCTCTGCTTTCAAGGACTTGCCCCTAGTCCTCACATGGAAATTCCTACATTGCCTTACAGAAAATTTTCCCTTTGTTATCCAGGATATTTAGCTTTCTAGGATGGTTTCCCTTTGTGTTGCAGGAATTCCCCTATTGGTTGCTAGGATTTTTCCTTTTTTTTTGCAGGAATTTCCCCCCAGGGTTTTATGAAATTTCATACTTCTATACCAGGAAATTCCACAAGCCAAAAACTGATTCAGGCACCTGGACAGGGGCATTTGACAGATCCAGCAAAATGTATTTAAGAGCAGTGAACACCATGAAACCCAAAGAGGAGCCAGGAGAGCAGGGTCAGGGTGGGAGTAAGGGACGAGGCTGACATGGACAAGGTACAACTGGGGACTGGGAAGGGCCTGGGGTGAGTGCAGGACTCTCTGCCAGAGGAACAGGTGGGAAAAACAAGGACTGGTTCTGGCTGCTGGTTCCTGCCCCAGGGACAAGCAGCACCTGGAGGGAGGGGAGCAGAGGCGTGTTTATTTACTTACATTCCTCAATGCTGCAATCAATGCAGAGCCGTTTCAGTTAATAGGTGATTAATTAAAATGATGGGAATTCTCCCATTTTAAAGTTTTTTAATTTTTCTTTCTGCAAGCGGGACCCTGTCTGCCTGGAGAGGGGCAGTACCTGTCCTGCACAGCCACAGCTGCTATCCCCTGCCACCTCCCCAGGTCCTGCTGACTCAGGGACATGCCCAGGAAGCTAAAAATCAGCCTCATTTAGGTCACCAGCTCCTGCACGGCAGAAGAAGAGCCGAAGATTTCAGCAGGAAGAGTCAGTTTTATAAAGAGGTTTTTAAAAGCATCCTGAAGGACAAGGAGAGCCTTCCTTGAATGTCAGCCCTCACTGCACCAAATTTTCCTCTGAACTTCACCCCCACCATACAAACCTGCACCCCACACACATCCCTGCAGCTGCAAGTCACTCAAGTTTCAGGGGAAAACCCTTGCAGGCAGAAGGGCAAGCTGAAACCCCACAAGTTTTATCAGCAAGGTCTCTTTTGGGGACCCTCCCTGTAAATCAAAAAGCAGCAAGGAATGGGGTACCTTAAAGAAAAAAATAAAATAAATCTTTCTTTTTTAATCCACCCAAGGGAAATCCAGAGGAAGAGCAGCATCACAGCACTACACACGGCACAGACATCTATCTTTGCCTTTGCACAGATTCCTTCCCAGATACACAGAGAAGTCATTAAGAAAAACTTAAAAAAAAAAGAAAATTATTCACATATGCGAAGTGACAAGTAACAAATCAGCCACAGAACAACTTTTTCAAAGAGAAAAAGGATGCATCAAGGAAGAAGGCTCTCAAAATACAGGCTTCACAAAAGCCTAACCCAAGAATGGTGAAATAGAGGTGTTTTTCTTTTAAACATTAAAACCAAGGATATTTTTAAAATTAATTTAAATACACATTCAAAACACAAACACCAAGCAGGCGCCTGGAGAATAAAGCAAAAAAAAAAAAGGAATGAAAAGTGAATTCAACCAGTTTAATTTCAACACCAAAGTTGGGTAGATTGCACCAAATGGAATAAATAACGGGGAAGATCACACTGGGTTGGTAGATCTCACACTTAAGATCATTTAAACTAGAATTAATTACATATTCCAAAGAGTACTGAATGAGGAACTCCTCTGACAAGTGAGACCAGCTGGGGCAGTGTCCCTTTGACAGAGCAGGTTGTAGGTGTGGATTTGCCCCCTGCCACCCACCACCGATCCCCACCCCAGGAACAAACAGGATGTTCTTGTGATGCAGAGGACTCACCCCCACAAGCGATGGGCACAAAACCAGCTCCTTGCTCAGGGAACCGGAACCCTCCACCTCTTCCACACCCCCTGGCTCCAGCCACACCCAAGGCAAACATCAGAACACACCAGACCTTGTGTTCTCACCTGGCAGGGTGAGCCCACAGGTGCAGCATTTCTACCACGGCTCTGCAAGGCTGGGCAGCGCCAGAAATGGAGCCAGAGCCTCCTTCTGGGGAGCACACCCGGGGTCAGGCTGGGGAAAAATCAGAGCAGCTGAGCTGCACCTGCAGCCTCAGCTTTATCACTCTAAGGGTGAGCAGGTTGAAGGAATGTAAGTGGTTTCTTGTTTGGTTTTCCCTCCCCACAACCCTGTGTAAAAAGAAAATAAAAAACCCAAACAAAAAACAGAACCAAAATAGAACTAAAGAAAACCCCCACAAAACAAAACAACAACAAAAAGCAAAAACAGAAAAAGAAACCTCCTAAAATAAAACAACAACAACAAAAAAACCCTAACGTCCCCCTCCCAAAAAAACCCCAAAACAAAAAAAAAAACCAAAACCCACCCTGAACCAAAAATAACTTGATCCCAAGTTCCTCTCCCTTCCGTGCCTGTAGCCAAGCAGGGAAGCACCTTTGAACATTCGTGTGATCCCACAGATATGTTCCCTACAGAGCAGACACCTTATTTCTGCACCTCACCCAGATGTGCCCGTGACACCTAGTTAGGAGGGACATCCCTTTGCTTTAAAACAAAAATAATTACAAAATCACTAGGAACAATCAGAATTCATTGAAGTCCAACTTGTTTTTAAAAAGGGAGAAGGGAGGATCAAAGGTTTCCAGGCCAAGGAGCTTCAAGATTCAGCATTCCCCCAACCCTGCCTCCAGCAGTAATGAGATAAGCCCCCTTTGTGCAGCATTTGCTCTTGACCCGAGGTCAGCAGAGCCAAGGAGGTGCTGAGGGGACACAGTTGCCCCTCCAGCTCCTCCTCGGACGGCTGGCAGCTCCAGGAAGAAAGGGAAACTGAGGTGGATGAGGGTTGAAGTTATTTCTTTCCCATCTCTCCTCCTCCCCAAGACTGAGAGGAGACTTCTGAGTCTGCAAGCCCAGTCTGTGCTTACCAGTGTCCTTAAGAATGACAATTTAAAACCAAAGAACGGGAAATTAAAAAGAGAGAGATGCATAATTTACTACTGTCCGTGGAAGGAGCGGGAGGGGGCAGGTTCCAGACTGCGGAAGGGAAGGGACTCTCTCCCTCCCCACGTTTTCCCATCTGGACACCGGGTCCCTTCGCGTCCCTGCGCAAACCCTTTGTGCTGTTGCTCTGACATCGATGGACACAGATGGTGAACACGGGGATGAAACCAGCGCTGCAGAGGGCGGGACGGCACACGCAGCCGCTCCAGCACTAGGCCCGGCGCTTGGGGAGCATGTCCAGCAGGAATTCCGCAATGCCGATGAAGTAGACGACTTGTGCAATGCCGAAGAGAGGAGCAATGACCAGGGCTCGGCAGTAGGCCCCTTTGAAGAAGGCCGTGGGCCCTTCCCTCTGCCAGATCTTCCTGGGGAGAAATGGCACAGACAGATAAGTGTCCATCTCACCCCTCTACCGTGCCAGGAGAGCCCCTGGCTATGCCCTGGCTTTCTGCCTCCTTCCCGGGACTAAGCCCAGGCAAGCGCTGCTGCCTGGCACAGCCTCCACAGCAAATCACCCACCATTGCCCAAGCGCTCTGTAAATGGCCATGCAGAAACTTGCCCCATCCCTGCACCTGGCTAGATGCAAGAGTGTCTGCCTGTGTCTGCCAAGTACTGCTAAGACAACCCCATGCTTGCATCAAGCGGTCCCCCTGCTCAAAAGCTCCACCCTCAGCATGGGACAGAGCCAGATGGCAACAGATTCTGGCTACCACAGAAATACAAAAGCACAAAAAGTCCCTTCATGTTTTGAAGCAGCCAGACCATAGTTTAGCAAAGGATCAGAGGATAATGCAGCTGGGGACAGCCCACTCTGGCAGTGCTCCTGCAGAGCAGTCCCAGGAGGGATATGAGACTAATACTGCAGGATTTTCCAACAGTGGGGCCTTGGGAGAGACTATCCCAGCATTGCCTCCCTTTGCAGAAGCAAAATCTCAGTGTGATGACTCCTGGGGTTTGGACAGAAGTATTTAAATATAAATGCTATGTTTTTCTTGTTCAGTAGGGGAAGAAGTTCTCTTTTACAAAACTATATATATACATTTGCTTATGTATCTATATATGTCTCCTGATAGATGGATAAAAGCACAGGTTCAGAAGGAACCTGAAGCAAAGGCGTTGGTCGGGTCTAGAAGCTGCACTGCCTGGCTGGCAGCCGGCAGGAGCAGCTGCCAAACACCTGATGTGCTGCCTCTGTTATGAGGAGTCTTACTTGGTGCAGTCCAGGATCCCCGAGTAGGTGTCCTCATTCACTCCTCTCTGCAAGGACTGCAGCCGCGTTTTGATCACTGGGGAGGGAAAGAGAGGGGAGACACTGGTGAGCACTGAGGGTAGAGCGGGCAAGAGCCACCCTGAGAGCAATGTCTTTGAAATGGTCAAAACGAAATTACCAAGAATACAGACCATTTTCATACATTTATCAGGGAAAACGAACCCATTCCTTTAGAAATGGATAAAAGAAACACAAAGCGACTCCCAACTCAACCCCTTCCTCCCTCACTGTGATCAGGATTTCAAAAGCTGACTTAAGCTTTAAACCTTACAAATTCAGATACCTCTCTGCAAAGTGGGAACTTATTTTCAAATGCTCATCTCCTTCAGGAAGAGGTATCTAAAATACATAATTCTGCTCCTACATTTCTTCACACCTTGGAGTATGTGCAGTGTTGAAGAGAGAGCAGTTACTTTCTGGTGTTTTTCACAGGAGAGAAACTGAGGTCATATTTAAGGCAGATGCTGTGGAGCAGGAGAAAAGGCCACAGGTCTGAGGCTTTCCCTGTTTGTTCCAGACTATACAGTGATAAGTGTTCTGCATATTATCACTCCACATGGAAATGTGCCTTTCCTGTCAAGAATAACTGAAATTAATGACATCCTCTTCCTGACATACCTAATGAGTACTGCAAACCTCTGTGTAAGCTGTGGCCAAAGTTGCAGCTCAGCTGAACTTACACCATCAGAGCTGGAGGCAGCAGAGCTGTCCCTGTGTGCTCATGCTGCAAAGAGTGTGGCACAGTCACCTTCTTCATTATCTGGCCCAGCTTGGGCCTCTGCCTCCCGTCACTTAGGACCAGGCCACCACCACAGGCTCCTCAGGACTCACCATCACAGGGATTGACAGCCACTGCAGCTGTGCTGCCGGCCACACATCCAGAGAGGAAGGACACGTAGAACGGAGCCTTGACATTGGGGTCTTTCTGGCCCAGCTTGTTCAGGTTTGCAAACAGTGGGAAGTAAACAATGGAGAATGGGACATCCCTGCAGTGGGGCAGGAAAGAAAAGAATAAAGAAAAACAAGGGTGAGTGAAGTCAGTGCAGGACACCAAAAAACTGAGCAAAGGAAGGGCTGCAAGCATCACATTCTGGCAATACAGCCACAAGTGCAATGCAGCCTATGCTGGTTCTGTGACTGCAGTGCAGACAGAAGCTGAAACTCAGCGGGGCAAAAGTGACTGCACAAAGGACAACAGGCCCACAGGAGGCATGCAGTCCTGCAGGAAACTCGCCCTTTTTTTCAACACTCAAACCAAAGACACCAGCACATTCAGCGGACAATTGTTTTGAACATTTTTGTTAATTACAAGAGGTTCCATCCTACCCTCCATCCCACTGAGTACTGCTTTAGCTCTACCTTTGTTAAAACTGGAGAGTCACTCTGTGAAAGCCCAGGCAAAGAGTGTCAGAGCAGGCACTGGTCCTTGCATCCAACGTGCTCCGTGAGCCAGATTCCAGTGCACACTCTGGGGTCTCAGGCTGACAGTTTTACTTCGCTAGCTCACAAGGACTTCTGTACAGTGTGAAATACAGACCATGGGGCAAACAAACACTTTCCACAGAAAGCAGCAGAATTAAATCTTCCAGGAACAAAAAGGCAGCCTCCCTCACTTCTCTGACCTTCCCTCCTTTATTGTACAAAACCTGTGCATGCAAACGGAACCAAACCAAGCCCCCACCCACTGAAGCCAGCACCTCCTTTGCAGGCCCATCCCTGGGATGGGCGGTGCCTTAGGTCCGAGCCTGGGAACACCAGTGCCCCGTGCTCAAGCCCACTCCATCCTACCTTAGCAGCGTGGCTCCCAGGCCCTTGTAGAGTCCAGCGATGCCTTTGCTCCGCAGCAGCTCCCTGGTTATCTGGGTCGCCGTGGTGCGTGTCTCCACCGCCGGCTCGGCCGCCGCCGCCGCGGAGGAGGAGGAGAGCTGGGCCTGTGCTGCCATCAGCTTCTTCTGTGCCGCTGGGGAGCAGAGCGACAGCAGAGTCTGCGGGGTGCCCGACAGCAGCCTCCTGCTGCCCGGGGCCAAGGGACAGGCACATCTCCGGGGCAACACAACATGCAGACAAAGGCCAGGCAGGCCCTGCAGGCTTTTCCCCCAGTGTCCCATCTCCCTCAGCCTGTCCCAGTCTCTGCAGTGCTGCCACACCCACAGGGCTGTCGGCTGCGCTCTCCCCACAGCTGGTCTGCCCAAGCAGGAGCAGCCTGTCATGCACCATCTCTGCAGTGCAGAGAATGGCAGCTGCTGTCGGCAGGCAGGGGACAGTCCCTGCTTCCAGGTGTGTCCCTGAGCTGCCAGTACAAACAAAAGCTGTTCATAAACGAGACAGGTTCTGAAGTTCTGTTCTTTGCCTCCGTCCCCTGAAAGCAACCATTAAGCTGGGGAATTTCTCAGTCACACTTATGAACACATCCTGGTTTCTCCCACTTTTCCAGTGGATGCACTTCGGCCCTTTGGCCAGAAGATGGAGAGCGCTTCACTCTGTAAGTAATCCCCGGCACACCACAGCCCTCCTGCCACACAGAGAACAGGCTGTTCACAGCATCAAAAACCTCTCCTGAACCCTCAAACCATAGCTTAAATTCTTTTAATATTTTAAAATAATACGCACAAAGAGGATAAGGTCTGCAGTAAAACCAGTGAAGAGAGAAAAGAAAAAGTAAATCCGTGATTATTCAGGAATGCCACATCAAATGAGAGATTAAAGGACAAATTGGCCCATTTCCCAGGAAGGGCCATACACATCTAACAGTGTCATGCAGGGCTCCTGGGAGGTGAGGCCATAGCCCAGACTGACCTCTGGAAGAAACAAAGGAAAGAGCAAGCAGCTCTTTCCCCCAGAGTCTCCATGCCAGACTCTAGTCTCCATTCTCACCAGAAACACTCCTCAGTGTTTCAGCCAAAAGGCTCACACTCCCTCCTGCCTCTGCCTGCCAGCTCACGCCCACAGTCCCAAGAGCCTGATCCCAAACCTCGTTCAAATCCAGTGCACTGGGAGAATTTTATTTACTGTTTCAACCAAGACAACTGCTGTTTTTGTCAGGGAGAAAAAAAAAGTACAAGGGGAGACAAATCATTTGGAAATAACACATCCCCTTGGGAAGCTGTTAGGGAGGTGCTACAGGGGGTAGAAGAGAGAGAAAACAGACCATCAGAAAACATGGAGATGGAGGAAGCAGCACAGGAAAGGCACTGGAGGATGCTAATCCCTTTTTGGGTGCTCAAGATCTACCAAGTTTGAATCACTCACAAGCTGACCACCTAGGCATCTCTCCTGTCTCTCTCCCTCCACCAGCAGCATTTGCTGTTTTGCTTGCCAAGCCTATTGCTTTGAGAAAAAAACCCACCATCTTTGCTGCAAGGGCCTCTGCAAAGCCAGCTGAGCAAAGTGTGAGAGGAAGTAAGCTGGGAAGAGGAGGAGAAACTTCTGCTACGTCTGTGTTATCTCTGACGTGGGAGAGTAGGGGAGGGAAAAGGGTTTTCTCCACTCATTCTCTCAGCTCTGCCTTGAAAGTCCAGTCCCAGCTCTTTCTCCCCTCCCTGCTCAGAGCACAGGGAGGAAGAGTCCACCTACCAATGCGTCCTGCATCCTGCAGCTGGATTTTGAGCATCTCCATGGGAGTGGTGACAATCACCTGGCAGGTACCCGCGCCACAGCCCGCCAGCATCTCCTTCAGCAGCGTCAGCTTCTTCCTGCCCAAGAGAAGAGAGGAAGCATCCATCAGAGCAGGTGGCCTGGAATAACACTTGGGCAGCTGGGTACAGGCTTGGGGCACATCTCAGACCCTGGTGGTTATAGGAAAGGCAGCCAAGGGGGCAGCAGAACCTGCTAGGTCTGACAGTTCAGCACAGCCCAGGCCTGGCGTCTTTGTCAACACCACCTGACCTGAAGAATAAACTCATTTTGGCCCCAGAAACAGAACATTCAAAAAAGCCACAGTTCAGTCAGAACAGCTCCAGGCAGGAGCACACAGCCCCCTCCACATCAGGCAGAGTACTGCAGCTCTCTTTCAGCCTGAGAGTGCCCCTGATCAGGACACAGCTTTCAGAAAGGGTATCACTTCAGAGGGCAGCAGAGGACCTGAGCATTAAGGGGGATAAGCAGCTTTCCTCCTGCCAGCCTAGTCCTTTAAAAACTGTCAACAAACATAGACCACAGGACAAGAAGCAGTGAGGGAAAATATTCCACTTGCTGCTTTGGAGTTCTCCGAGAAAAGTAAAGTAAATGAAGAGTGAATATGAATCAGGGAGGCAGTTCCTCTGTGGTTAGGAGCTGCTTCATCTTACCAGGTTTTCCAAACCTGAATAAACAGCCTTTGCACTAAACTGGTCCACCCTGAGAGACAAGGGATGGGATGGACCTCCAGCAATGAAGCTTTGTGCATTCTCTGCACTACAGAGCAGGGATTATCAGCAACATGTTCTCACCTAGCAAAATGCAGTATTTCATCGTTCCTGCCATTCCAAAGCTATGAAAGAGCCCAGCTAAGACTAAAAAGAGGAACTCAGGATGCAAAACTTCATAAAGTTCCAATTTTCAGAAAGCAAAAGCCTCACACCTTGGCACCAGAAAACAGTGACATGATTAAAAAGTACATCTGACCTGCTATTTTCTAAAAGGGTTAAAACAGAAGCATGTATAAATCACACAGCCAGAGAGAAACAACCTCCTCTTTTTCTGTTTTAAATGCAAGTTCTGTTTTTACCTTCCCCAGGCCTGCTCTGTAGCAATACCTCATCTTAACCTGCTTAAGGCGCGTCCCTGCACTGTGGCAGAAGCATCCCACAGTGATATTCCCCATCCCCTTGCACAGCCCAGGCACACTGCCCTGCCAGGGGTCTCACAAGCACACAGACACAGCACAGCTGTAGGGCAGTGGGCCAGCAAAACAGTTTCAGTGCCAACCCTACAGGAAAGGGAGGGCAGATGCACTGTAATCCGGCTGGCCCACCATGTCAGCTGGGCCGATTTCTCCACCTCTCATCTTCTCCAGGGAGGATATGGGAGCAGAGGATTAGAGGCACAGAGCCACAACAGAGATTACCAACAACTAAATATAGAGCTCTCCTATGAGGCTGAAAGAAGGAATATTTCAGTCTCCACTTTCCAAATTTCCCCACAGATGAAGAGCTGCAAAGAACAATCCCTCCCACCGAGTTACCCACAGAGGCACTGAAGCATGCACAGCAAGCTTTCCTGGAGGTATGGGGGAACTAGGGTATGCAAATCCAGAGGTTCCCTCTGCCACTGCCACTTGGAGGTGGCCAAGCCTTTTAGGTGGCCTGAAGCACAGCACAAGTCTCTGAACAGCTCAATACAGTCAGCAGCAAGGCTGCACAATCCCCAGCCTGGCTGTGGGAAGAAGCAAACCAAAGGAGCTGGCTGCCAGAATCCCTCTTTGGCACAGCAGAGCACCCCCCCACTTTAGCAAGAGCCCTGGGGCATCCCTGGAGTACATGTCTTCTGGCTTTCATGCAGGGTGACTGCTTTGATACCCAATTCAAAAGACCAGGAAGATTTGGCCTATATATGCATTTTGAACCATTATCCCAGCCAACTAAAGTCAGCCTTGACTTGACTGAAATCCATGGAACTGTGCCAGTATGACCCAGGGAAGGATTTATGCACATGGGTGTATTTTAGAGATGCCAAATAGGTACATCAAAAGCATCTAGAATAAGGGCTTTCAACTTTTGGTTTGCACATCCTGGGAACTGGGGACAGTCCAAGAAAAAAAGTGGCTTAAGAGAAGCAAATCTTTTGACAGGAGGTTTAAAAGTTGCTATACAGGGGTCAAACTGCCTTCGCAAAACCTCACCAGTCTGCACATAAACGGAGTTTGAAAACTGCTCAGTGTTCACTATTAAACTCAATGGTTTAAAAACTGGCACATCTCCACTAACTTCAAAAGCTGCAACACCAGCAAAGATCTGGTCCTACAAATGCAGAAACCGCTTTTTATCACAAGAGAGTGTTAAATATAACATACACACAATAGCCCCAAATCCTGCACTGGCAGAAATCAGTTGTTCCTCATTTTTAACTGGCATACCACTAATTTGTGACAAATTAAAAATGTCAAATGGGAAAAGGAAGAGATTCATGCTTGATTTAAATTAGAGTTTTAAACTAGACTGAAAAAATAAGTCAAAAAGCAGGAACTAGAGGTTTATGGAAGGCTTTTTGAGAGCAATTAATTTAAAGGTAGGATCTCTGACAGCACTGGTATATTGATGTCATGTGGGAGTGGAGTATAATTATTTTATGTTTCTGAAAAATCTTGGCCACATGGGAGTTTACTGTGTTTGGGCAGGGAATAAAAACTGCCATTCTAGAATCAGGATGACATTTCCAGAGAGGAAAGCTCTGACCTAAGGGAACATCCATACAAAGCCATCCATTTCTATTTCCTACCCAAGAGGCTACTGTCCCCAGCTTGGACGTCACCTTCCTCACTCAGAAAATAACCTCTGCCTCTCTCTGTCAGCCCAAGAGGTTGCAGAAAACACCCCAGGAGTTTCAAAGCAGACAGAATCAGTTCCTTTCAAACAATTTAAACAGTGGGTCTTTGATACAGATTAGAAGACCAGCACACAGGAGCTGTCCTTCAAAGGAAGAGCACCCTCTCTGCCACAGTCACAGGGGGATGTGCACACAAACTGCAGTCAGTCCCTTTAACCCAACCCCTGATTTTCCAAGGGGGAACAACAAGCTACTGCAACTGCACTTCAGAAAAGCTGCAGCCATGATACGCAAAATGTAAAAGCAATAAAGTTCCCACTACAAGCTCCCTCTCACTTCTAGTGCCAGCTCAAAAATGCCTCAGACAAGCAAAAAAAAGTACTGACATGAAACAGATACACCTCAAAGTAACACTGCCAGATTAAACGTTGATCTGGAAGTCATTATTCCAGGTATGTGCAGGAGCTCTGTGTTAAATGTTTGGACTAAGTCAATAGGAAGCTGACTCTGTACCTGCATCAGGTTTACCCTGGCAGGAAATTCCAAGTGTTTTGTTCCAATATGAACATTTGTGGAAGTTAACAATGGACAGGGCAACAAAATTGAGAATGCTGAACACAGACAACAGCCCACATTTTGTCCCAAGACATGCACCTGGAATGGTGACAAGGACAATGCTCCTCCCATGGGTGCATTCTGTGATTAAACAGCCCATCTTTATCTCCCTCTAGATTAACAGCTGAAAGTGCATTTACTTTTTGGCTGACCTTTGATATCAGCAGCCTCAACCCACTGCAACAGCCTGGCCTCTGCATGCTAAACAAAAAAGCCCTCCCCAAACAGCTGTCCCTGAATTGGCACAGTGACATTATCAGCTCCTATCTCCTTCTCAAGGGGAAAGGAGAGATTTCCCCACTTCCACGTCTCAGTGAGTTGGATGATGGTTACCTACATGAAAGCAGTGCCTGAGTGTCCAGTGGATAACTGCAGGAGAGGCTGCCTGGGCACACAAGTGGCAATGAAAAACCAAGCACAGTGCATGCAGGGTGATACGGCAGCTCAGCACCAGGACTAGCAGCACCATCCCTTCTTCCTAAATTGAGAGTCTCACTTTACAGCCTGACTAAGTGTGTTCTGCAGCTCAAGGATTAACCATGCAATTGATTCTTAAACTCATGTCTCAGAAGAGATGGTCCAAGTATTTTAGGAGAGGCTGAAAGAAGAGCTGATGAAGGAAAGAGCCCTGGGGAGATGTATCACCTGGGAAGGCAATGGATGACAACAAGCTCCAGTATCCACATCTTTGTAAGACTGAAGGGAAAGTACTCTGCTTGTCCCAGGATTACCAGCTGTCTATTTCTCTTCCCTGAGCAAAGAAACAAGTCAGGAGCACGCAGAATGGAAGAAAATTAGCTAGCATCAGCAAAGGTAGAATTAAGTCAGTCATGCTGGTCTTCCTAGGGATCCAAGCTGCTAAGACAGCAGATTGCCAGCCTTTGCTTTAGAACAGCAAACAAAATAAAGGTCAAGATTAAAGGGGACAGGATAAGTAAGGGACTAACACCTTGGAGAAGAGCAGCAGGAAACTCATCCAGGGACACTGGAAAGTTTTTATGAGCAACAAATTTTTTATGGAAGAAGGCATGAGACATTTTTACTGCAGCCAAGGCAGAATATTTAACCAGGAACCTGAAAAATGAACAAAACCTGGCAAGCACATACTCAACAAAACAGCAATCTGGCACTCCACACTTTGGAGATTAACATAAAACATGTAGGACACTTTAAAGGGACTGATTTTATTAAGTGTTTAGCACCCAGATTCAAAGACGATATAAAAAGCAGGCAATAAAAGAGGCCTCACACTTTGAGCACCCAATAATCAGTGATGTACTTTAAATTCTGGTGTACAACCAATCTAAATTTCCCTCTCAGCTTCATACTCAAGTACTTCACTTAGCCCTGGTGCATCCTGCTATCCTCTGCTCTGGACAATGAAACTACTACTATTTTAACAGCAGCCATGAGACTGAGTGTCTCAACACATGCAGCTTCAAAAACCCAGAGTTAAAAAAAAATCCCATCTGTTTCCAGTAGCCTGAAGACTGAAAGTTTCTCCTCTCTCCACATTCTGCCTTCCCTAGCCCAGTGGAAACTCTTCCCCACAGCATGACATAGGAACAAGGACCTGCCTGAAGACTCTCCTGTAGCTCTTCTCTTCTAGGAACTGCTGAGGCTCTTAAGTGAAAATCATCACAGGAAATCACTTGACCCTTACTGCCTTTTCAGTCATGGTCATTTCCAGCGTCCTGGTGTCCCTCCTTGCCTCCATGGCATAGCAAGCATGTTTTCAGCACTCACACAACTCACTCAGGCCTCCCTAATTTCATAAATGACCAGGACAGCTTGGGAGGACCAATTCAGTTTTGTTTCTTCAGAAAACAAGAAGCTGTAGCTGTAGGCTGTCATAATGGCCTTGACATCAAAATAGAAACTGGCAAAGAAGCAAAAATGATGTCCCCCAGCCTGTAAGCACACATGCTCCCTTCACCAAAAGGAGGGAAAAAGCATTTTATGGGCAGGAGTGCCTCTCTGAGTTAGTCCCAGAGTGGAGAGAGCTGCAGGAACAGACACCTCAGACTCAGAGAGAGGGGTACACCAATAAGGGCATGAGGTCCCTTGTGAGGATCTGCTACCCCAGTGCTCTAACTCCAGCAGTGTCCAAGAGCAGAGTCAGGGAAAAGGGAGTCTAGCACAAATCTATAGTGATAACATCCCTAAAATACTCTTCCAGCAATTTGCAGTCAGGAGCTTCCTACACCACAGGTGCTGTTTTCAGTCTGGCCTTTCAAAAATAGGCTTTATGCCACTTTTTTATCCTAGCAGTTTAAAAGCAATTTCAACACCAAGTTTTTCAAAGGATAAAAATAAATACTTCATATACACTGAAAACTGTTGTTTAACTTGAGGCTACTTTGAATCATGCTGGATTTGCCACACTCCCTCTGGACCACACATGCTTCCTCCTCTTGCACATGGAGGTCTATTTTAATACCACAAACTTTAATCAGCAAATACTGGTAGAACATGCACATTTTATCAGAAAAGGATTACCAACTTGTGCAACATTTCAAGCAAGACAAGTGCTAGATGCTTAGCACAAAGGCATTTAATGTAAACACGTCTAGAAGACTTCTGCAGCTTTGAGTCAGAGTATCCTTTGGGATACTGACCTAAGGACACAGCATCTATGAATATACACAGCAGAGAGACTGGCTTGTGCAAAGAGGACTTTGGTGGAGCTGAACCAAGATTTTGCTGACCCAGCCTAACACTAAGCCTAACCCCTTCAGCTGTGCTTTGCCCAATGTAACCACATTGACTGATGCAATTACCTATCAAGAAATTAAATCACATTCATGTGCCAGGCAGCTCCAGGCTTCACCTTCCTAACCCCAAGCTATTTTGTCATTCATAACTAGGCTTTGGCTGGAATTGTGAAATAGGTGGCCCAGCCATGTGATATGCTAGCAGGTATGCACCCTGTTTGATCCTGGGTAGGAGAGGCCTTTATATTCCAGCACTGCTAATCCTGCCCCATCTTACTGTGGCAACTGGGGAGGACAGGACAGAAGCATCCCAAGAGAGAAAACTGTCAGATCCCACATCATAGCCTATACCAGCCACCGTCAACCTGCAAGGCATTTTCTTTCTCATCACATCTCGAGGTGACATTTCTAGGTAGAAACACCTTAAATCATCTACCACAGCAGTATCAAGGCTCTGCCTCTCTGTCCAGCTCATGCTGGTTATCCTCCTGAAACACAGCAGACAAGATTTCACTCATCCAAGCCCTCCGTCCACATGTTGCCTAGCTCCTGTCACCTAACGGTGGCCCAACCTCTCTTTTCTCTAAAGGAACTAAAAATGCTCTGTGTTGAGACACAAAGACCTCTCACTACCTGAGTGGTATCATACTCCTGCTCTAGATCATTGCAGTGCCAGACCCATGAGTACATAAGATTTAGGACTACAGGGTGTCTTGCTCTTGGAAAAATTTTCTAACTCCTTTATTCTGAATTAAGTGAAGCACATCATATATGTCATGTGTGGGCTAGCCAGTGACCTAAAAGTCAAACTGGAAGAGGTCTGAGTGAGAACCTCAGCTGCTTGTGGAAACAGCTGCATCCCACTTACCCAAAGACCTGTTCAAAGCTGGATTCAGCACTGAGGCAGACAAACACACTTGTCCTCTGAGGAAGCCTTTACCTCTCATGGCACAGGACATTGACTTGACAGGCAAACCTCGTGTTAATGGCTGAAACATCACAGCAGTGATTGCTCTTTCAGAATGCCAAATATGTTTGTTGCAATGTTGCAATGCTAGTCTGGTCTCTCCCATGGAACTACCCCCTTAGTGGCAGTACACGGTGTGATAGCTTGGCACCCTGTCGGGCCTGTACAAGCTACTAAGCCCCCACTTTGCAGGTGGTGGCAAAGAGCTGTGCTGCTGTTTTCTGCAGTGCACCAAGGTATGCCAGGCAGTCTGCTGCAGGGATGAGACACACTGCTTGGTAGAGGACATCATCACCTCCCACTGTCTGAGCAGAGCATAGAAGAGACACTATTTGAAGGCTTGAGTCAGAAAATCACGAAGAGCTGTGAACTGATGAGTCACGCAGACATATGCAGACACTTTAAATGACTCCAGAACAAAAGGGAAAAAAAGAGAAAAGGTACAGGTAAAAAATGGATTCTCAATCTGTGTCAGTCCACAATCTCCTCTGAAGTTATTGAGCCACTGATCTGCAGCAGCCAAAACTGACGTGGACGTTAAGCCCAGTAACTGTGCTGGTGCTTTGCATTTTCATTGAGGCCCCACCCCAGAACTGCTGATGGGAAGAGTTGGGATCATATCCCAAGCAGGCTGTCATTCCAGCTACTGTCACTGAGGGCTGGAGACAATGCCCTTGGTCTGCCTCTGGGGAAAGGCCTCTCCCTGATATGAGACACAACTATTTCCCATGCAATTTGGAAAACATCTTGCTGAAACCAGCATTAAATATTCAGGGTCCAGTCCCTCTCAACTGCTGCAGCTTATGCCTTTTACTCACATTTAATTCACATGAACCAAACTCCACTTGCAAGCTGAACAGGTAATTTTATTCCTTCAGCATTTATTTGAAGGTCAGATGCTGCAAGTGCCCTTTGTCAATTCAGATTTACCACCTAAATTTATTTTCTAAAATTATTTTCAAGGTGCTAAGTTTGGGGTCTACAGAACTTAACCTGTTATTTTTAGAAGCCAGAAGGAGCATAAGAGGATCCAATAAGATGCTGAGGACAAGAGTCCTCCTAGCAGCTGTTTGAGCAATGATCAGTGACATTGGGTTCCTCTCAAATACTTAGACCACACATTCTGGATCTGCTAACCTTGGCTTAAATCTGGGACTATTTTTAGAAGCTTGAATGAAGAGCAGTCATCCAGTGGAGTGCTTCACGCTTCCCATTTTAGTCAGTGCATCCTTAGCCTGAATGTAAACACCAGCTGAGCTGTTCAAGGTCAACTCATATTTCAGTCATTGCACTATCCCATTCCACCTTTTTTCTGATGTCTCACCAGACCTGTTCCAAGAGTTGGTGTCTTTTAAGTTGACTACAAAAGGTCAATTCCCTACTCACCCATCTTTGGAGAGGTGATGCCGGAAGAAGTCATTGGCTGCCAATTTGATAGCCTTTTCTGGTGTCACTAGAGTCAGGTTCACTGCAGCCCCTGGGCAAGGAAAAGAGAAAAAGGCCATTGGATAATGAGAATAACGGAATTGTTAACTGGATGTTTCAGGAATGTGTTGTAACTTCTGTACAAAACCAAGGACAGATGAAGGAGAGCTCCCAGTGCATGAAAGGGGTTTAGAAATACAAAACATCACCGAAAACTGACAGTATTTCTGCCTCCCAACATCCTGGGCTTGTGAAAACATCCCCAGATGTGTTTCTACTCCATTTGCCATATGTGTTTTGTAATTTCTTCGGCTCCACTACTACCTCCCACCATGTATACACACATGTCTCATCCAAGGATGCATTCCTATGAATTCAGAAGGATGCAAACCTGAATTCTGAAGATCAAGCCTTCAGAAAAGAAGCACAAGATGGCTTAACCAGTCCAAACTCCTTTGCAAATATTTTATACTGATAAACAAAAGCTCCTCTTCCCTGCTTCCTCCACAAAAAACACCAGAGCAGCTTGATTACCAGGCAGCCCAGAAAAGGCAGTCATTGAAAGACCTGGAGGTTGGCTGAAGAAACCTGGTTGCTCTGCACAGAATCAGCTCTAGACCAGCCTGTAGAGCAAAGTGGCTTCCCCTGTGTATCACCACTGGGTGTCATCCCCAGAACAGCCACTGCTGAGGTGGCTTTTTGCCCACCACAAGCTGCAGTGCACAGAAATTCCCCTTTGAGCTCCATGGCAAGGCTTGCTGGGGGACCTGGGGTGTAAACAAGCCTTGGCTCCCCACACCCCCCACCCACTGGAGTGCCCTTTTGTCAGGAGCAACAAACAGCAAATCCCTGTATTGTGCCTGTCACAATGAAAGGCTTTCATGGCCTGGCCAGCTGCTGTGGGCCATGAACACCAGCATTAGTGCAAAAAAGTGGCTGGGAGCAGCTTTAAAGCTGCCCTGGGGGAAATGGGGTTAGGGGAGGGCCAGTCCCTTCCCAGCAGAGTGGGGTTTGCACCATTGGATTAAAACTCCCGAACGTTCTCCTCCATTTAAATGCTACGGCTCAAAAAGTCCAGAAAAAGTTCAGAAAATGCAGAGTAATGCTGCCTTGTAGCAAGTGAAGGCAATGCATTCATTCCACACTGGCCATGACATCCAAGAAATGCCATCATCTTTTACAATAGACAAATCAACTAGCAGGAAGCAGGGTAGGCCTCTCACACTTCTGGGTCTTTGCAAACTTTTAAGTGCACCAGTGATTGCGCTGCTTCAGTTTGATATTCTTCCCACACATCATGTCCCTCCCACCATGGCTCTTGCACATCAAGAACAGCCACACAGAAATGACTCTCACATTTCACATCTATCTTTTAATGCCAATCATATCAGGGTCTACAAAGCAAATCTACACAGACTAATTTTTAAGTGGAAGTGGCTACCCATGAAGTGTTTCCTCAAACCTCAAGTTGAAGACAACTTCAACAACACTCCCAATGGCCATAAAGAATAACACCTGTACACTGACACACAGCATGAATAATCCTTTCCTTGGAAAAAGGACAACGGAAAAAACATAAAATTGCTACTCTTAACACCAGTGCATAGGGTTCACTGAAAGAAAGCAAACTCCAAACTATCAAGCAAGACAGGTACACAAGAAGTACATTTCCACATGCTGACCTCCTTCAGGAACCAGGAGGCTTTCAGAGAAGTTTCTCTTTAATTGCAAATAAAGCAAAAGATAAAATCATGCAACATACAGGAGAAAAATTTAATGAACCTGGGTTTTCTCTTATATCTTTGATATTTTCAGTAAAGCTGCTTAGCAGAGAATGGATAATCCCTGTCCTGAATAATCCATAACAGCTTCAATTTACTGGAGGAGGAGAAATTAGATACTTCAGCTGCTGGTTGTATGCTTTCCACAGCATCTTCTTCTTTTTGTAAAATCTCCTCAATTCTGCACATGCCAAAAACTGCTTCCCTAATTAAAGCCAGCCTTGGCCTATAGGCAATGTTACATGTACCACAAGTGAAGACAGACACACAGAATGGAAAAATAAATAGCAATCATTAAAAAACAAAGTGTTTTGAAAATAAGTAAGGAAGCACTACAAAGAGCAAAATCAACCGGGGCAAAACCAGTTGTTTGCCAACTAAACTTGTCGGTGCTCTCTTCTCACCAAGCTTTGTTTGTTTATTAAAACACATTTCTCACAGAAGCCCTTATACACCACCAGCAACCTACATATCAGGGGATTGAGTCATCCCCAGCGCGGCACTGGGAGATATTATTAGCAGAGGCCAGGGAAGGCTGCCACACTACCGCAGCTGAAGTGCAGCTACCTCCAAACGTTACCAACAGCACTTCCTCAGCCTCATCTGGGCCTTTGGCTCCTGCCAACTTGGGCTGAACACTTGGTTTGCAAACAGCACTGGGATTGTTCAGAATACATGCTGGGATCTTTAGATGGTTTCTGGCTGGACTGCAGTTAGAAGCTGAGAGAGCATCTCTCCAAGGTCCCCTACCACTGATGCCCATGGGGACCAGGGGCCAACAGGCACTACGGAAGCATTCACTTGGCATCATGTTTGGATCATCATGCACACCATCAATTCCTTGAGCACAGACAGGGCTAGACAGCACCATCCAGCTTTGGGGCACTGCTGCTTCACAAATGTTATGGGGAAAAAACACGAGGAAACTCCTCTTTTTCCTGCCCCCAAAAAAATCCAAGAATCCCTGTAATTTTTGGGGAAGAAGTTGAGAGAAATGTTGGGATTGCCTTATGTTATCACACAGTTTACTAGGGGCTTCTCATACAAAGCAAAGACTGTTTGCCCACACAAACACCTTAAGAGGTGATTTGCAGAAAACCATCCTACAAGCACAAGCCACTCTCCCGTCTGCACTGAGGAGATTTGATTCATGCGTGAGCAAGCCCTGAAGTCATACAGTGAGAATGGCTGTGCACAAACAGACCCTTTCTGTCCTCTGACAGAGGTCAAAGGATCTGCAGGGACAACTGACATGCTTGTGTCCTCCTCCATAGGGAGCAGCAGCTGCTACTTTAGCACATTAACATATAATCCTCCCAATTTCAGCTTAAAGGCTGCAAATAAGAGCTTGTGAGTCATTCAGCAAATTCTGCTGGGGAACTAGGACAGCTGGAGGGAGCAGGAACCAATCCCACCACCTGATTTTCATCCTTCTCTGTCTGCAAGGCTTAGACATCTCTTTACCTTCTTTCCAGAAAAGTACTCACACAATCTTCATGGACATTGGATGTATTTTACCCGCTAACCCTCTCCCTGTGAGGGAGAGAAGGGCTGCTCATGTAAGCTTACAGAACTGAGGCACAGAGACCAGGACTGCTGCTCTTGGGAGTACTCACCTTTGTACTCTGGCCATGCTGAAGTATCTATAATTTTCTGGAAGGAGCTGGAGCTATTAAAAAAAGGCTCCTTATTTAACTGTTAAAGGTGATAAGAAAACCCAAGCAACTATCAGCACCCTGAGCTGAGTTAGGGACATAGACCAGACTTGAGAAAGAGGTATGCAAAACCCTCTGCATCCTTCTGCTTGGGAGTGACAAGTGGCCTGGAGATCCACATCCTCTCTACCACTCTATGTCTTAAAGGACTAAGCTGTCTCTCCCAAAAGCCCTGATTCTCCCAAAAACCCTTGGTCTTACAATCTCCCCCGTAAGTTTCCCCAAACAGCTTCTTCCCTCTGCCTCCCACCAAGCAGCCTGCCATTGCACATTTACAGCCAAAGTTAACACAAGCTCAAATTCCTGGCTAGGAAAGAGAAGCAGCCAGCTTCTGGAAAAAATCAAAGGGGAACACGTCACTGCTAGCATCGAAGATGGAGCTTGCCAGGGTTCCTCGAGCTTATTTGTCTTGTTGCCTGCTCCCAGAAAAGCTGATGCAAAGCAGCCAATCCATCCCCGCCATCCACCACACTCCCCTGAAACGCCCACCAGGAAGTTGGGCAAAAGACTCTGCCTGAACATCCAGTGCTTGCCCCTGGGCTGGCCACCCATAGTGCGTGTTTCCTTAGGAGTGGGGAAGCAGCAGCAAGAGACACTACACATGCTAAGAGCAAGGTGCCAGCATCTCTGGACTTCCGTTTGAAAAAACAAAGAGCAAGGACTGAACTTAATCATAGCAGCACTTTAATCAGGCTTTATCAGTGACTGAGTGCCCCCAAGAATGCTATCTAAGCACCCTAGATGAAAACTGCATATGCAGGTAAGTGGCTATCAGGACACAAAATGAACCAGAGCTCAATGTCAATGAAGCCAGCTGGACTGTGCTGGAAGACAAAGAGGCATTTCATGTTTTCCTCTGCTACAAAAAAAGTCAGGATTTGGCCTGCTGATATTCTTTCAGGGATTTTGTATTTAAACTAAGAAAGGTATAATGTCTGCTGAGGAACTCACTGCTGTAATAGATAGCCTGAGTCAAGGAGCCATGAGATTTCTAGGAGGTTAGCACACAACAAACAGCTGAAGCTCCACCCTGAGCCAACCTCTGATTTTCTTACCATCCCAAGGGAGTTTTTTGGGGGGCAGGTTATTTTGAATTGTTTTTTTTAATTGCAGCTTGTCTTAATGATTGAACAAGACACTTAGGCATGCTTGAGACAGTAGGACTGATATAAATTCAATCATTAACCACAGAACTTCAAGAGTTGGTTTGCTACTGCCACTCTGTCAAAAGTTAGTATGCTCAAGCTGGGAAACATAACATACAGTCCTGAAACAAAGTCCAGCAGTTTCACTTAAACAGTTAGTAAAGATGAACTTCAGTAAGCAGTACACCAAAACAGTCATGAGGAGGACTCAAGTCCTCAGTGGTAGGTATCTGAACAGACATCCGCATGGAGGAGTTTATTTTCAGAAACAGCTGCACCGTTCAGCCTCCTAGGATATTGCCAGGTTATTGCTTTATATGCCAGAGAATAGAGCTTTTCCTCCTACTTATGTACCAGTGCTTCCAACGCAAAAGCTGTGCTGTGCCTGAGTCAGCAGTACTTACCTCTGTACATGCCAAAGTAGCCTTCCGACCGAATCGTTTTAATGAGGCAGTCAGACCTGCAAACAGAACAGAGGGAGATGAACCACCTCACAGGTGGGTGAGTGCAGAGAAAAACAAAGCAAATTTCTTGGAGTGGTTTCCATTTACATTCTGTCAGCAAAACCCTCAGCTGAGATGGGAACTGCATTAAGCCTGAGTGCAATTTCAACCCTAATTCACAGGGGCTTTGAAACCTCCGGCTCACCCTGCACATGCTGTCTGCTTTCTAGAAACACAAAAGGGAAAAGTGTCACTGCCAGGGCTGTTTATCCAGGGTCCCCAGTGGCAAATGCACATGAGATGCTCTAACGAGCAGATCCCCATGTATGCATTTTTAAATCCAGCTCTGGAAGGGAAATAAGGAGGGCCAAAACCCCCCATGCTGACTTGTTTGACTTACTCCGTGAAATCTGACACAAGGCACGCAAACACGAGATGACCTGAACACTCAGTCATCTGTAGCCTCCCACGCAGATTAGCGCACTTATTCCTAACGCATCAAGTCCCACAGCAGGCAGCAAGCACTCAGGCTCTTGCCCTGAGGACAGCACAGCAGGGTACCATGCTCCAAGGGAAAAACTGTGCTCCAAGGGGAAAGCTGCCACCTTCCTCTTTGCAAACACATTTACTACGAATGGGAAAACTATGTAGAGCACTAGAATGGCTCAAAGGCTTTTGAAGGCACATACACACACCTGGAAAATCCAAAGGCACATTTCAGGAAGGCTGCACAAACTCCCCAGCACAGTTTCCTTCTCTAGACCACAGGAGCCTGTATGCTGACTGAAAGTGGCTTTAGGGTCTTTGGGCACAGACAGGTACTTGCTGTGGCCATAGGGGAAGGGAGAGGTGCACATGTATGTATGTGAACATAATTTAAGAAACAAAAGGTGCTTTTAAGCAGTAATAAGAGAAGTGTGACTGACGAAAACATGAATATGTTTTTAAGGGATTTGGAACACAAAAAGTAAACTTCTCAGCTCTGCAGTAGAGCTGAGGTGGAAGAGAAGGAAATACAGAGCTCCCTCGAGGGCTTTATGGCCATAGCTGGGTCAAGACTGTTCCAGGGTTATTTGTTAAGAGCCCATCCTGCATTGCTGCCAGTCAGAGAGTCCCAGCCAGAGCCCTTCTCTGCTGGGACTCTCTGAATCTTTTGGCATCTCATCTTTCACACACTCCATCCCAGCAACTTGCACATACTCAACTCCTCCTTCGGAGCAGCCCCTGCAACACATCTGCAAGGCTCAGAAATATCAGTGTACCTTTCTCCTATCCTCCCGCCAAGTTCTCACACTGCAGTGCTGGAGGCAACACATTTTCCATGAGCCAGTGATGCTGCTTTGAACAAGCTGCAGCAGGGAGAGGAGTGAGAAGAACTGCTCCCCACCATGTTCATACAGCCCTGTTGCATCAACATAAAGCTTGCATGCCACTTAAAGCCCCTCAAACTGCTGCAGAACAAGATACAGCCAAGGTCACATTCAGCTTTCTTCTCTTCCTGGAAAAGGAGAGCCAACAGCCAACTAAAATGATGCCTAACATACCTGAGGCAGCATAGCTAAAAAGCAAAGCTCTCCTCCAGAGTCTTTGTCTTTTTCAAGTGAAAAGTTCCAGTGATGCCAAAGATCCCTTGAGCCAAGCAGAAGCAGGGCATGCTATCTTAAAGTAAGACAGGCAACATTTTAAATTAAATTGCTGCCTTCCTGTGTGTTCAGCAGACACCCAGGTGTAATCAGGAAATCTACTATTGATGAGCACACAGTATTTCCAGAAAAACAAGCCCCTGTAACTGGGGAGACTTTCTTAGGAAAGCTCAGCCTTTCCCTTTCTTAGAAGCAGCCAGCTCAAATACACAGGGTAAATCTTATGTATTCCTTAACATCCCCTCATCTCATCTCATAGCCAGCAATTCCTGGCTATGGAGCAGATTTGCACTTGACTGCTGGAGGTTAGAAGCTTCTTTCCTACAGAGCTCCCTTCCAGGCATGAGACATCCTGGCATGCAGTCCCAAGGGGTGCCTACAAGTTCGCCATCCTGCCTAAACTCCTGTTGCTGTCACATGTTAGGTCACGAGAATAAATGATCCTCAGGGAGGACAAGTAATCTACAGTAGGAGCAGGACAACAAAAGGGGAGGGAAAGCAAGATGGGCAGCCACATCCTGCCAACAAGCCAAGGCACACAGACAGTGCAGGGAGCAGAGAGCATAGGAACTGTCAAGGGAAGCACCAGAGCCTACAGCCTAAGCTTATGTCATCAGCTAAAGCAAGGAGGCACAGAGACTAAAGCTATCTACATACAGAGCATTTCCTTCCTATTCCTACTCTGCCTCAAATTCTTCTTGGCAGGAAAGAGGAGAAGATGGTGTGGAGGAGCAGGGCGCAGGTAACACTAGTTCTAAACAAAGTGACAGGAGGACAGGACATACCTCACCAGTCCCGGTCCCTTCTTCCCCCTCAATACCACCAATTCTTTTGAAAAACTAAGGCATGTCTCTGGTTCCTAGGATAAAGCATCTTGTGCTGAGTGTGGTACACATTGCCACAGCAGATACACAGCCCTAAGCCCTCGACACAAACTGCAGGTGAATTTGGTGGGCTGGACACACTCATGCCTTCTTTTCCTATAAGTGCAGCACCTGAGGCTTTTTTGGTCACAGGATGGCTGGTGTAACTATAGCACGTGTCAACCTGTGATCCTTCAGAAGGTCCACACGCAATGCTCTAGACTGCGAATGAGTGACTGCTTCCTGCTTTTAAAACTGACATGGCTAAGAAAGAATCTCCAATATCAGACCAATGGAAACAGAACAGAGGCAGAAATTCCCTCAGGCACCAGACTGTGGCTCAGCAGACTCCTTGTGTTTGGGATCAGGTGATTGAGATTCCTTGTGTTTTGATTCTGAGCCCTGGCAGCACTGAACACACTGATCCCAAGCAAGGGATGCAAACAGATGTGCCCTCTGCCCAGGACTCCTCTGCTCAGCTCAGCAGCCTCAACTGCAGCTCTATTTGCTTTATCTGCTCTAGTACAGCTTGGCTTCAGACTGTCCCCTGGCTTTCCTGAGCACAGCCCAGTTCCTAGAGATGCTGAGCTCACCCGAAAGAGGTAACAAAGTGGAAGGACTCCGCACGGAAAGGCCCGAAGGATGGTGCCCGTGCGGGGGTACTTACAGGCTGGTGTACATCCGCTGCCCATTCTGCTGGTTCTGCAGGCGAGTTTTTGCCAGGTCAATGGGAAATACACAGGTGACTCCAATCAGCCCGGCTATCCCTCCATTGATTAGCTTGGCAGGTAAACTGTAAGGGGATGAGATAAAATGATGTCTTAGCATTTGGTAACATCATAGAGGGGAAAGAGGAAAGAGCTGAGCTCTTTTGCCTGACCAGAGTTAATGTAGTGCTGTGAGACCAGGCTGTCCCCACCAGCACAAAGGAAGCTCTACCACAAAGCAAAGCTTGGTTCCTGCTATGTATATGGGAGGGCAGAGAAAGCAGAACATACCATCAGGACAAGCACTGATGAACGGAGTGGGGCCAAACACCCAACCCACACATTGCTAAGAACAGGAAAAAAAAATTCTGTTGCCCAGGACCCAGGGATTTCTGTGGTCCCTAGAGGAGAAAAGACTGAGTGCTGGACCATGTACCACGTGGACAGCCTTCAGTTAGGGCCCAATGGCATCCAAGCCAGCAGTTACTGACAAACGCTTTCCTGCACCACAATCAGATCCTCAGCTAACAAGAGGTTTGTGACACATCAGCTGCTACCACCATGTGGGAACGGCCCAGCAGAAGCATCCAGCTGGCAGCCACGGAGCAGATGCTGCAGCCATGGGAAACTGCTCCTAGACCCACTGCCCAGGGCCAGGGGAACACACACACAGCAGCAGCCTGGTGGAACCACCGGGCTGGCAGCCTGCACGGCCACAGATGCAGAGACGTGAGCTCATGCCTCAGGGGAAAATCAAAACCTGGCTCGCTGCACGTGCTTCCAAAACACGGGGCTTTTTCCACTTGCCTTTGTGTTCCCACAGAGGATTCTTGCAAGTGAGTGAAAGTCACATCAGCTAAACATGAGTTCCCAGCAAATTCAATTAAGAAAAATGTCCTGCACTTACATGCTCAATAAACCACCGCACACAGAGACAAAGAAAGCCTGTTTGAGTCAGCTCCCTCTAATAAAGCACAGGATACGGCTCCCTGAACACAGGATGTGTCATATTAAACTGGTGGCTGACAGCAGTCCTAGACTGCACTGGATGAGCCTGCAAGGCCTATCATCCCACCGAAGGAACCAGCTCACTGCCTTTCAGGACCATGACTTGCTGGTCTGACTCTGGATGGTGAGACAGACCGCATTACCCTCTGGAAGCAGCAGTACTGAGGCTGAGGCATGGGGGGGGTGAAGTCCTGCGAACTCCTTCCCCAAACAGCACTCCAGAGCACTCTGCATCAAGGGCAATTGCAGAGAGGATGAATAAGCAGCCATGCTTGAGGGAAAGGCAGGATACGGAGACTCAAGGTTTCAACTTGAAGGGTCCCTGAGGGAAGCAGACAAACAAGGGATGGAAAAAAAAATATAAAAGACTTTGTTCACAAAGTCATGCTAAGCATGATCTTGACACCTTTACAGACTCCTTTCAGCCTCTGCTGCCCTGCACTCAAAGCTCCGTCCTCCCCAACACCTGCACAATACAATACACACACAGCTCCAGGGTTGGCACAGTTGGAAGAAGAGGTGCCAAGAACAGGCAGACAGATCTGAGCTCAGCCTACAACTTCAAACTAGGCAGTGTTGTCTGAGATTAAATCAGCACAGTACTTTAGGAAGGCAGGCCTGAATCAGTGCACAAGCTCAGGCTTTCAGACCTGACCAGCTGCAGTCTGTTGCCTCGGGGATCTTTGTGCCACAGTCTGAGAATGGAATAGATTTGCCTGCAAACTCCTATACTCAACTTGTTCTTAGGACATGGGAAAATTCCAAACGGTAAACTTCACATCATGGTGCTCTCCTTATTTAACCCACAGTAACACTGAAGGAGGAGGTTAGAGACCAGATAAAAGCTTACCAAGATGGAGATACCATTGGGAAGGAAGGTGTTTGAAGGCAGGATTACCTCAGCCACCCCAAATTCAGCTCTGAAGTCACTGTTGGCAGGACAGACTGTGAGGCACAAGCAGTGCCCCCTTCCAGCCTCAGCACTGTCATCACTTCTCTAAGTGACCCTGAAACACTTGGAACAGGCAAACATTTGCCTTTCTCAACCTGTTCCAACAGTGAAATCATCACAGGGTTTATATCAGGTGGGACTGAGACACAGATACAAAACCTGCTGCTACTGTAAGTGCAAGAGATACCCCAATTTCAACTCAGACCCCAGCAGTAAAGGGGAATGGTCTGATGTGCCTGAGCAAGCCAAAAATTTGAGGCTACAGACAGCCTCTCCCTCTGCCTCTGGGGGAGAAACCCTTGCTCAATACCCCCATCACACCTCAGTCTAACCATCCAGATTTCCCCATGAATACTGCAGGGGGAAACTAGTATGGATGGACTACGGGGGTATCCAGCAAGACACTGAGATCAAGTTCCACATGCACTGCTGCAGAAATGCAGTGCCCTTGATCTCACCTTGCAGCAAACCACTGCTGTTGACTTTAGTCTTTTGCTACCAATTTTGCTCTACTAAGGGGTGACAGAAACAAATGTCCTTGGCTTGGCTGCCTGTGATCACTGCAGACACGTGGTCCCATCGACTGGAGAGATGACCAAAGCAGGAGAGGTGAGGGATTGGAGGCACAGAGAAGAACATGAGACAAAGGCCACTGCACTGAATCAAAAGCTTTTTCCACTGTGACTGAGTCATACCACTTCCCACATCAGTGCTCTGTGCTCTCTCAAGGGATAAGAATCCACTGTGCCTGGTCTCTCTGTCCTATTTAGCTTCTGCACAACTACTGCTTCTCACTACCTACGTATGCAGGGCTTAGTGAAAAGGAACAATGCAGGCTAGCATGCAAATAAAGCCATTTGCTCAATTTAATACAAGAAGTGGTACAAAGGCAACCCAGTCCTCCTCCTCTAGTGCTCCTCCTCAGCCCTTTTAACTAATCCCTGGAGCCAGCAAGCTCCTGTTCACACCGCCAAGAGCACACTGGAGGGGCCAGGGCACATCTTGTGGGACACGTCTCCTCTTGTTTCCTCTTCCTCAAAATACCAAGCTTCAAACAGTCACAGACATCTGGTCATTTTTCTTTGCTGAGGTTATCAGGAACACAGACCTGCCAGGCTCCATGGAGATGAATCTCAGCATGCCCCTCATGGCTGTGTTGGAAGAGCTCCAAGTGCTCTCCAAAGTGGGTAGTGGATGATGGCCAAATCTAGGCACACAAACACTCCACAATGCTATCTTTTTATCAGCAAAGCTCAGGACTGTTTACATTTGCAGAAGACAGGCGTACAGGAAGATATCCTAATCATGGCAAATGCTAAGAAGGGGCAGCCCTCTTGCCTACAGCATTCAGGCACTGCCCAGTTCTGGCCCTCTGTCACCACGTTTCATTCACCCAGTCACCCCACCTATCCTGAGCTGGTAACCTGGAAAAGTAAATGTTAGAAAAGCATCATGAAAATCCCCACCAGGAATCCCACAGCATGCAAGAGTCACTTAGCTGGGGCAGCTTCACAAGCAGCAAGAAGTTAAACCTATATTGAGGACAGTGCAGATCCACCTGACACAGTTCCTAGGAAGCAAAAGTTAGAAATGTGTCTTTCAATGAAATGCATCCCGGTTCATTTCCAGGGAAGACTCAAATCCAGCCTTTACCAGAACCAATGCTCTCAAGTTCCCATTGTGCACATAAGTGTGACTAATCGTTGTTGGTACTTCATGTTCCTGCTATCACTCAAGCCTTGACTGTCTGCAGAGTAAGGGCACAAGGCTGCACAAGGCTACATGGACTTTGTCATTACAAGTACTGCATCCTTGGCTGGTCAAGGACCTGGCTTTGCTCCCTTGATGCCAGCAGCTGAAGTCAGCAGGTCAGGGTGACCTTTGAAAGAAGAAACAAAAAGGAACAGACTTATGCAGGGTAGAAAGTAGAGGGTAGGAAAAAAGAGGCAACAAGAAAAAAAAAACTGAAAAAAGCAGACATGTGACAACATGGCAGAGACAGAAAATAAGAGAAGGCTAAAAAAAAAAAAAAAACTCAGGTAAGAAAGGAGAAAAAAAGAATCAGAACAGTTTAAGGCCAGAAGAGATGATCAGGTGATTTCCTCCAATCTTCTGGATCACAGTCAGAAGTAAGTTTGAAAGACTTTAAAAGAAAAGCCTAAAGCACAAATTTTAAAAAAACCAAATAAAAAAAGTTACCTGATCTGTTTATCAGCCATTTAATTCAAACTTGATCTTGTTAAGAAATGAATCTGTTCCTTCAAATCTTTCTCAGTCACTTCTTTTTCACTTCAGTTTTTTCCTGGGAAAGGACAGAAAGACACCAAGAACACAAAGTTGAGACACTTACACTCTTCTTAAAGCTCAGGTGCTATTTGGCAGGCAGGCTATAGGGTTAGGACAGCTGAGGCACAAGTGACTTAAGGGAGCATCTGACCTCCTCAAAGAGGATACTGAGCTCCAGAGGGAGCCTTATAAATGTATGTGTGCAAGTATAAATATACAAGGACATATGGAGGGAAGAGTCACCAGGGTCATCAGGTTCTAGCAGCACGTGAGGAAGGGCAGCAGCCAGGCAGGGCACAAGCTCTGCCTGGCATCCAGGACAGCCGTGTCTGTCACTTCTCTCAAACTGCAGAGAGCATTTCACACCATACCATGCGCATCCCCAACCCTCTGCAGGTCCACCCAGCCATCCCAAGACAATCACATGCCACAAGACTCTTAGCACTTCCCTCTATCACATGCATGCTCTGTCCAGAAGACAGTCTTCAAAAAACTGCTTTTCCAGAGGTTACTATCCTTCTCCTATTTCCAAGCTTCCAAGACAGCTCATGTTTAGTCTTGTGCCAACGTCTTTCAAGGAATGCCTCTCCCTCCCCAAGTTACTGATGCCACTTTGCCCTTTCGACCACTCCTTTCAGCTCAGTGCCAGACTGCAGGAATCAGCCCTCTCTAGGACTCCTAATTGTTACTATTTCATGAGAGCTCTTAGAAGTCACCACACAAAGAAATCTGGACATCAGGGATAATTTCAGAAGTGGCCACAACTTTCAGCTTTCTGGAGATGTCTTCATCTCCTCACCTCTGGCCTGGGAACGAGATACGCTGTGCTTTATGCTGAATACTCAGCCACCTGCCTCCCTCTTCCCTTTCACCTGCCACCTGGGTGCTGAGGCAGAAGCAAAGAGCCACCTTTGCCCTTTGCCTCTGGAATGAAATTTGCTCCTTTACTGCAGATTTCCTAAGCAACATATAATCCAACAGGGTGGCTTGCAGGCCCACACTTCTGCTTCGGACATACCCCTGGGTCTCAGGGTATCCCCAAGAATAAAAGGTCCTTGAAAGTGTGAAGAGATAGTGATTGTGCAATCAGGTATGGGAAGGAGTTCAGGTCCCCCTCCCGTTATACCAAGTGCCAAGGATAGAACAGCATGAAACCATTTGTACAGTCCCTCTCTTGGATACCATGAGACTGAAACTGCCTTTTCTGCAGCCCCACATTCAACTAAAGCTGGGAGAGACCAGCACATGGAGCTTCCTAAGGAAAGGGATTCCTCTTCAAAACACTGCACTCAAACCTCACTGCACAATGCTGTTATACCTTCTGTGACCCTCTTCAGACAGTTTACCTGATCTCAACTAATCTGTTGTTGCAGACTTTTAAAAGCTCCAGAGCAGCTAAGTCTGCTCTTTCCAAGTGAAAATTACTTACACCCTTCATTACATGTGCTTTCATACGCATGTTCACCAGAGTAGCTTGGCTTAGGCTAACCTAATAAGACAAAAATATAAAAATATAGGAAGACCGGGTTATGAAAGCCTGTAACCCTGCCATAATCAAGCCGTGAACCATGAAAACTCACTTGATAATGTCTACACCCTCAATAAACTTGTGTTCATTGAGACAGCTCTGATAAAATAAATGCACCGAATGGCCCTGATAGCCTGCTCCAAGCTCTGGCAAAACGCCCCCCCCGTGTTGCCTCGGCTCACCCTTCCCCGCAGAGGGGCATTCGGGAGGGCAGGCATCCACCACAAAAGGCAACAGCAAGAAAAGACAGCAAGGCCGCTAATATTCACCACAGCCAGGTAGCTAAAAGAGAGAGACCAAGATGAACACACAATCACAGGGCTGTTTCTTACCTGCTGACACAAGTAGGGCAGCAGAGCCCCGGAGCACCTAGAGGGACTTGGGACAGCTGAGTTTAGTTCTCTCTTGCCTTTTTTTCTTTTGACTTCAGCTCCCCACCTGCCCAGTAACTACAGAGCCCTCCGCAGCTGTCTGATCCAGCTGAAAAACTGTTGCTGCTTCCCACCAGGGAACAGATGCTCCTGCTGCAGCTGCACAGGAAGACAGGGTAAAAACAACCTTCCTGGGTTTAAAACTGGGCAAAGTTACAGGTTTCCTTGGTGCTGGCTGTACAGCCAGCAAACACCAGGACTAGTATCATCTCCCCTAACAAAAGCCACTCAACTCACGGACGGGCAACGGGACGCGAACAATGTGATCATTTTACAGCAGACACCAGCACTTAATAACTGTTTAAACAGCACCTGGCACAGCAGAGGCCTGAATGTCTGTGGCCAGGGGATTTTAATGAATTAAAGGATTTTAATGCAATGAAGTGGAAAGCTTATTTGAGCTCTGTTTGTTTTAACTGAGCTCCAACGAATGACCATTTGCAAAACAAACCCAGTCATCCCAAGCTCTATCTGACCACTTTGCTGTAATCTACAGAATTCCCTGAGTCCTTTAAAAGAGGGTGAATGATGAAGTCTCCAGTGGCCTGGTCAGGGAGTTTCTGAGCTGAGCCAGACCCCAGTCGCTTCCAGGGCAGGAAAACAGCTGCTACCGTTCTGCAGTCTAAAAGGGGGGAAAAACTGGCTGGGAAGAGAATGAATGCCAGGAATTTTATAGGACATTTAAAAAAAAACAAATCCAGAAAAATATTATACATTTAACCTAGAAAGCAAAGAGATTAAATAAAGACCTAAGCATATCTTCCCAGGAACACAGTGCTCTCGGGAGCTGAAAACTGCATGTAAAAGCAGGCAAGCATTTGCAGCCAAACAGGGTGTAGTTCCAAGGGCTTCCTGTGGGAGAAGTGTCAGGGAGCAGGGTTTGCATCTTCCTAAGAAATCTCCCAACAGGACCACCACTGAGGCAGCAGACAAGCCAGCAGCACCAAAAAGGTGCTGATTCCTCAGAAAGTCTTTGTATGGTTAAACTTCAGGACAATGGCACTGCTGGAACTGGGAACCTGCATGGTAAAAGGAGCTGAGGAGCTGGGAGGAAACTCGTGGGCAGGTGAAACAAGAGTCACCAGAGAGCCAGCCACCTGAAAGCCAAAGAGGCTGAGCAGCCCTCATGGAAGGGGATCCTAATTGAACATCCCATAATTAAGAGAGTGAGAACAGTATGGGAGTATTTCCTTCCTAGAGTGCTGTTAACACAGCTAGGCATGGATGAATGCCCCATTACTTGCACACCAGGACATCCCTTTTACATTTATTAAAATGATCAGGCAAATTAGCTTCAGAGCCACACGCACACCGAAGCGGTGCGAATGGCCCGAAGCTTATGCTGACACATAAATAGCCCAGGAGGCTCCTCCATCCTGACTTTCCCTTTTCTCACCTCCCAAAAGTCAGCTCCAGACAGTGACAGAACAGCCACACTAGACTTACCACAATGCAATCCTGCACAGCTCTGGATGTATCTGGTCCTCACAGTCTAAGCCACTGGCAAAGTGGTGCTGTTTTCTCCCCTGCCTTGCCACACATCTCCCACACGAATCAGATAGTGAGGCTTTCTCTAGGAAGGCCAACCTTTATATTTTGCTCTCCTGATCACCTGGGGCATGGGGCTGAACTCTCAACCTTCAGTTTTTGGCTTATCACCTGAAGGAAAAGTGCTTACTAGAGAATCACAGCTCAGTATGGGGCATGGAGGAGAGCACAGAGACCTCATCATGCCTCCTTAGTGAGTCACACCAGCAAGCCTGGATTGGAGATACAGGCTCCCAACATCTCCACAAACCAAGACATCACAGGAGAAGAAACAGGTTAAACTTACCCACACCTCTCTGACCTTGCTCATTGCATTTAGTGCCATCACACTGGCTATGGATGTGGGTTGCCACCTCTACCCCTTGATGCCACTGCTCTACCCCCAGTTTGAGCCAAGTACAGCACCCTCTTTCTCTCGCTCTTCCCCTGCCAAGCTGCCAGAACCACAGCTGGCATCCTCCAAGCCAGCTGCGGGCTCCCAGTCCATCAGCTCCTCCCATCCTACCAGCAGCACTCCCCACCCCTCCCAGAGGCCAGCACTTCACTTCTGCCCTCTGCCAGCACTCCCATATCCAGATTCCCTCCCCAGGAGCCCCAGTGCAGCTGAGCACATCCTCTCAGGCTCAAACTGCTGCACATGGTGATTTATCTGAGCACATACAGGCTGACAGTTTCACAGAAAACCTTTAGCAAATGTCAGCTGGTGCTGTGGCCGAAGAAAGCAAATCCATCTTTTCCCTACACCCAAATGTGTTCCCATCCCTGATTTCATGCCAGCACAAATATTTGTGCTGAGCAGTCAGGCAGGAATGAGATGGAACTGGAGGCCAGCACATACTGGAGCTGTCACTAAAAGCCAACTTCCAAACTACAACCTTGATTTAAGAACAAACAGCAGAAGGGAAAGGCAAGACTCCCTTCCACGTATTTCCATTTGTCTTGAGAGCAGACAAACTCACAGCTCAAGTGAGAGAAGCTCTTGTCAAGAAGCAGGGTTCAGAGGATGAGCACAGGAAGCAAAGCTGTGCCAGCATCCACTGTGACAAGAGGACACAGCCACGTAACCATGCACTGTCAGGGGCGGCAAGGGGAAAAAATCAGCAATGAGCACCTGCTGGGAGAGAAGAAACCCTCTGAGATCAGCACACTTTTCTTCACAGCACAAATGCATCTGAAGGTGTGGATACTGGCAAAATTTGTTAATGGCTGAAGCAAAGCTGTCATGACAATAAGGTTTAAGAAGTGCAAAATAAAACTGCAAATACTTCCTGAGAGAAGCTGCTTTCTAGATGCACGACAGGCACAAAGCACATAAGGGAGTTGACACCAGGTAATGTCACCTAGGGAGAAGCTGTCAACTTGGCTCTTGCGTGCTCAGGACATACTGGGACAGAGGGGTTGGAGAAAATAGGTGACAGTTTAATCTGTTGCCTGCTTGCCTTTAGGCCCTTGAAAGCAGGGACTGCCATGAATTTCCTTGCAGGACCTGGCAAGGCATTAGTCATCAAGAAAACAAAGCAGGTCTTGAAGAAGCTGGTGAATGCTCCCCACCATCACAGACTGTCACCTCTCCACCTGCACAGGGGACAGCACAGCTCCTTCACACCAGACAGAAGCCCCGGGGCTGCACACACAAACTCACCTGTCTCGTGGTCAGCAGCCAGCTGTACCCGTACCACACTGGGCTGTGAAAGCACCAAGCCAAAGGCAATCTTCCCCCTTGCCTCAGGTGATAAAAGGCCAAAGTCCCAGCAGGGAGGTGCCATGCCAGCCGCCTGCACCATTGGCTGCTCACACCCTCTGGGGACAGGCTCAGTGGCACAGTGCCCACTCAACTGGCAAGGCACCAGGATGCGGAGCCCCAGCATGCAGAACACTCCTCCCCAAGAG
Source organism: Petroica traversi (assembly GCA_025920805.1). NCBI lineage: Eukaryota > Metazoa > Chordata > Aves > Passeriformes > Petroicidae > Petroica > Petroica traversi. The sequence goes on from JAHLSL010000007.1 coordinate 41,711,953, forward strand.
CCCCTGCAAGGACTCTTAACTCCAGCAGTCCCTCCCCATCTTTTACAACTGACCTCTGTCTTATGCAGCTTCCCTCAGGCTGGCTGGGATGGGTGTCGTCCCCATTGGGGGCCCCCCCCCCCGTCCCCTCCTATCACCATGAGAACAGTCAGGCTGGCACCCTTACAAAACTGCAGGCAAACTTTGCCCCCATGTCCTGCCTCCACTCTCCCTGCACACTGGAGAGCCTTAACCTCATGCTGAGAGACCGTGTGATGAGAGAATGCCTCAAAACATCTCCCATGTGCCACAAATGAAATAGGCAAGAGTTCCCTGGCTGAGGGCATGTTGTAGAAGTGTTTGGCTTTCCAACTGCAGGTGGTTGCAGTATATATTTACCTGAATGCCCAAAGAAGGGAAAAAGAGGAACAAAGCTCCCAATTAGCAATAAAGACTCCTGAGCTCACATTCCAGTCCCATCACTGACTTGCCCTTCACCTTCAGAAGCATTTTCAAACACAGTTGGCAGCCTGAGGAACACCCTGTGCCTATGACAACATTCCAGCTTAGGAAAAAAAACAAGCCTTGAACAAAAACAGTCCAGCATCTTAGCAGACATCCTCTCTCATCACATCCAAACCAGTGCACTCACCCATAATGTTGCAACAGAAGAGGAGTTACAACGGGGCCACATTGGAAGTGTCACAGGGGACAATCCCGCAAACTCCTGGGACTACAGCAATATCTCATATTGTGATACTGTATGCATGCTGTTGCAACTATCTTCTCCACCAGGATTTACTTGAGACTACAGGATATTCACACAACAGCAGTCAAGATTTGTCTACTGCCCTCAGTCACCAGGGTCACCTCTTTGAAAAGCAGAAGAGTTACCAAAGACATCAGGCAGACCCTTGGCTGTTCCTGTCAACTGTCCCTCTGTCTGCCTGGTCTCAGTCACACTAAGAAAAGCCAGCATGGCTGCTGACTCCAAAACAAGGATCAAAGTGAGTGGAGCAGCAGGTATCACTGGAAAGCAGGGATACAAGACAGCAGGGAAGCAGGTGGGGAACTTCCTGCCTGCAGGCAGTAGGAGTAGGAGGAACACACCCAGTTTTCCAACTCCCTCTCCTTTGGGTTCTCCATCCTGCTGGAAGTATAGGCTGGCCCCCACGCCTAGTACAGCATCATGCAACTCTGCCAGCTTTGCTGAGAAATCTTTTGCAGTAAGTAAGTCAAGAACCTGCTGTTACCTCTGTGAGAACTAAGGCTTGGAGCAAGGCCTCCAAAAAGCACTGGGACCAGCAAGAGAAGTGCCTTCCAGATCTAGAGAGCTTCTCCAGGCCGAAAAAACACTAGCAATTTACTTAGAGCAGAAGCCATTTGCCCTATTGCTTAACAAAAGGTGTCCCACAGAGGCCTCTTCTTGCATCAGCATGATCTCTTTGACATTGAAATGCCAAGCCATCTGCCAAGACAGAAAGACTTGGGGAACAGGCCTATGCTGGTCTGGAACAAACACAAGATATACCCTTTGACTTTGCATGTCTTGGAAAACTGTCCTGGATCAAGAACAAGAAAGCTAATGCTCATCTTGAAGCTGAGCACGGGTGTCGGTATTGCAGCACACCAAAAATCCCCAGCACCTACCTGGGATCTGCCACTGTAGGGGCTGCTCTGACCTTCAGTAAGGAAAGTCCCTGTTCTGGAGGTTTTGTCCTGAGCTGCAAGATGGGATAAGTAAGGACAGTCCTTAGGAGAAGTGATTCACCCAGGGCTCACACAGGAAGTCTTGATATCAAAGACATTGGAGATGTCAAACCGAAGAAACCGGAGGGAAGGTTTCAGCAGGACAAATGAGCTTGCAGTCATCTTATTGAGAACAGACAGAGTCCTGCTCCACTGGAGGACAACACATTAAAACACTCTCTTAAGGCAGTATCTTCCCTCACAGGAGAGAGACATCAGGTCTAAAAGTGCCCACAGTAGCCTTGGCAAGACTGAAGGGAGCTAAGGAACCCATGGGAGCTGCTGGAGCTCTTCCCATCTCAACCTGCCTCCTCTCAAAGTTCTCAAAAAGGCAATTGGGTCAAGTCTCAAAAGACCTGGCTCTTTTGCTCTGCACAAATGCCACATCAAGCATGCTGCCCTGCTGGCCTGTCACTCCTCTGAACGCTTACAACACAAGTAACAAGCCTCTAAATTTAGGACAACTGCTCATGCTCAAAGCAAAGTGTCTCAGAGTTGGTGCCAGAGGGCTGAAAACCCTTTCTATGCATCTCATAAAATCTTCAGTGAAGTGGTCATATGAGGCCAGGGCATAGCCACAGCAAAAATTCAGGCCCAGCTTAAAAATAGTGGTAGATTCCAATCTTTGTTCTGTAGAAACCTGCAAGTCCTTCCACCAATTCAAAGGGAACTGTAAAAAGTAGCTACAGAATAGGTAATCCATATACAAATACAATGAACTATTCCTACACATACATGTAGTAACTTCTACATAAAATTATTATTTAAATTAAGATTATAATGGGCTAGGTTATTTTGCAGCTGCAGAGCCAGCAGTAGAAGCACAAGCTAACTGACAGACAGTAAAATGGCCTGTCCATGATCATGCTGGTGTACAAGCAAGTGCACTTTGGACATCACTGGGTGCTTATGGCGAGTAATGCTCCTTTCAGAGGTGCCACCTGAGAAATCATGTGGTCACATGTGGAACTGATCATTCTAAATATTTTTAAATCCACCTTCCTCTGGATCTGTTCTCTGTACCAGTTTTTATGAAATTACAGCTTCAGAGACATGCAGTATCAGCTGGAGAGAGAAGACAACTTGGCTGAGCTTTTGGGAATCTGGCAGATGGGAGAGAGAGCCAGGAGGACAATTAAGAACTTACATACAGCATTTCTCTTCAGTAATCTGTGGTGGTCAACAAAAAGGCAGAGTCAGCTGACAGTGACAGACAGACCAATCCTTTCATCTAGAAGGCCATGCAGAAAGTCAATGGGTGCAAATCCTTCTCTTGGGTGCTCTGCTGTCCTGGGTTGGCCATATAACCTGTTTGTATCCCCAATCGTCCTCTTGCTTATGCTGGACATTAAGTTCTGCAGTTTTAAGTTGGTCCCAGAAAGACAGAGAAAGTAAAGGTGGAGGAAAAAAAAACCACTCGCCGTCTGTCTGCAGGATACCTTTACTCCTAGGAACCAAGGCCAAGAAAGAGCGGAGAGGCTACATTCCAGCGGACAACGTTATCTCTTTTCTTTTTTTTTTTTTTTTTTTTTTTACTCTCTCTCATGTGGGTACTGGAAGAGCTCACAGCAGAGGGTTTCCTCGGATTTTTTCCCGGCCTTTTGCAGGGAGAGACTTTATTTCCTTTGCTGGGTATTTTTTCCTTTTTTCCTCTTCCTGGGACTGGCTGGCATCGCGTGGGCCCAGGACACCAGGGAACCCCCGGGAACCCCCCCCCCCCCCCAACGACTTCTACAGCCGGGCCCGGCAATCGGCCCCCCCACTGAAGAACTGAACCGGACTCAGACGGACTCTGAATCTACCATCTCTTCAGAGGAAGAAGACATTTAATTGTTTTCATATTATCCAAATATATTTTCTATGCTTGTGAATATTCTATTTGTTAAATAAACAGTTTTTTCCACTTTTCTCTAAGGAAATTCTTCCCGGACCTGTAGTGGGAGGGGTGATTGGAATCAGCTCTTCCTAGAGGAGACCTCCCAGAGGTTTCCTCCTAAATATTTACCCTAAACCAGGACAAATAAAATTGGCGCCCAAGGTGCGGCTCGAGAAAGTGGAAAAAACTTGTACTGATTTGTATTTTGGTTGTGCTTCCTCTGTATTGAGATAGAGCATTCTGGGATAGAACAGTCAGTAGTCATGATGTTTGAGCTCATAATGTACCTCTCCATGAGGGCAGCTAACTGGTTCCTAGACTGGCTTTGTTACTCGCTGTTGTTCTTGGCACAGAGTTTTTACCATTGCGGGGTACGGCTTAAAGTTGCTGTTTTGCTCGGGGTGGTGATACTGATTTATAGAGAGTGTAGCTAACCTACTAGGAATTGTTCGAACTATTTACGGTCTGTTGTTTTTCTTTCCCACCTTGTATCCTAGTTTCAGTGACATGTTCTGGGGATTTGTTGATAATGGCATCCAATCCCTTAACGGTGGGAATGAGGCTTCCCAACCTTTCCCTTTCCTCTTCCCCTTTCAATCTGTCACATCATCTGTTACATCATCTGCTACATCATCTGTTACATCATTTTTTGAAAATGTTCAGTTTCCCCTAGATGCCAAAGAAACCCCTTGGCTGATACTTTCGGTGATATTTTTACTGATATTTCAGATGGTGAGTTTCCTCTATATGGTTTACAACTTTTCTAGAGTGAGTGCTGATAGGTGCAGAGGGGCTGAGGATGATAGGTGCAAAGGGGCTGAGGATGATAGGCGCAGAGGGGCTGAGGATGATAGGTGCAGAGGGGTTGAGGATGATAGGTGCAGAGGGGTTGAGGATGATAGGTGCAGAGGGGCTGAGGAGACACCTGACCCAGTTGTGGAACATCCAGAGTGGTGCGCAGAATAGGAGGATATGGGCCAGATCTTGAAAGAGTTCTCAGAACCCACAGCTTGGGACTTCCCACGTGACCAAATACAAAACCCAACTAGGGTGGCCAAATATCTGAAAGAGAAGTGTAATGATGGTTCTAAGGAAAAAAGGATCATTACAATAAGCTGGGCCCTGGCATATGCTTACCACACACTGCTGGATGCTGTAGGGTAGCAGATAGAAGCAAGGGGCCAGGAAAGTGAAGCTGGGCAGCAGATAGAGGCACGGGGCCAGGAAAGTGAAGCAACCCAAGTCCCCCAGGCTGCAACTAAACCAGACACTGAACCTAAGCCGGCACCTGGACCAGATAGTAAGCCTAAGCCACTGGCAGTCACTGCTGCAGGAAAGAAGGCCAAAACCAAAACAGATCGACCCGTGGATGATGATGAGGATGAAGAAGGAGAAGGACCCTCACTGACAGGCGATGGGGGGGAAGGACCCTCAGGGACAAAAACTGGCTCAAGGGCAGGAGACACTATCGATTCCTTTTCCCTGAAGGACCTTCGTGGTCTAAGAAAGGATTACACTCGACGCCCTGATGAATCTATATTTAGTTGGTTAGTCCGTCTTTAGGATGCCGCAGGTGACGTTACAATTCTAGACGGCACTGAAGCGAGGCATTTGGGACACCTGTCACATGAACCAGTTATCAACCAGGAAACAGTAAGGGGAGCTCTCCCTAGGAGTCTCTGGTCACGAGTCTTGGCAGCTGTGACACACAGACACATGTGTGTAGACAATCTCTATATAAAGCAAACCCAGTGGAAGACAATAGAACAAGGGATTCAACACTTGAGAAAGATGGCCGTGGCAGAGCTGGTTTTCACAGTGCCTAATAATCCAGACTTAATGGCATGTACACTCAAAATGTGGCAAAAACTTATACACCTCGGGCCACAAGAACACCAGACTTCTTTAGCCCTAATGATGCGGGACAAGAGAGAGGCAACTGTGGCAGAGATAGCGAGGAAGCTCCGAACATATAGAGATACTCTGTGTGGCCCAACACATACAAAAATCACAGCTGTGGAAGAACAACTACAAAAAATAGAAGAGAATCACAAGGAACTCAGACATGAGATAGAAGAGAATCACAAAAAACTCAGAAATGAGATTCTCCAAATCTACACAGTACAAGTCAGAGGCTCAGTTACCAGACGTCGACGTTCCCCAGAGGAGAGAAGGTACCCCTCACGACGTGATCTGTGGTTTTACCTGTGTGATTGTGGGGAGAACATGAGAAGGTGGGATGGAAAACCCACCTCTGTTCTGGCACAACGAGTGCGTGAATTGAAAAAAGACAAGACTCAGAAAGGAAGTTCCACCAGAAAGGAAGTAGCTCCAATTACTCATGGCCGAACTGCCGGGTATGATGATGACGACATGTCCGATCCCCTTGAAAGAACCTCTAAGATGTACGCCCAGGGAAAGAAGAATGGCCAGGCTTACGGAGGCCCTGCCTCTAACCAGGTGGGGGCTAGGGAAAACCGTGGTTTTTGGACTGTGTGGATTCGTTGGCCTGGCACATCAGAACCACAAAAATATGAGGCCTTGGTTGACACTGGTGCACAGCGCACATTAATCCCATCAAGACATGTGGGGACCGAATCTGTCTCTATTACTAGTGTGACAGGAGGATCACAAGATTTGACTGTAGTGGAAGTTAAGGTGAGCCTGACTGGAAAAGAGTGGAAGAAACATTCTATTGTGACTGGCCCAGAGGCCCCATGCATTTTGGGCATAGACTATCTCCAATATGGATATTTCAAAGACCCAAAAAGACTCAGGTGGGCTTTTAGGATAGCTGCTATAAAGGCAGAGGGTGTTAAGCAATTACGTACCTTACCTGGACTATCAGAGAATCCCTCTACAGTTAGGCTTCGAAAGGAGAAGAACAACGAGTACCAATTGCCACTTCGACAGTGCACCGCCGACAGTACAGAACAACTCGAGATGCTGTGATTCCCCTCCACAAACTGATTCGTGAGCTGGAGAGCCAAGGGGTGGTCAGCAAAACCCACTCACCCTTCAACAGCCCCATCTAGCCTGTGCACAAATCAGAAAGAGAATAGAGATTGACAGTGAACTATCGTACCTTGAACGAAGTGACTCCACCATTGAGTGCTGCTGTGCCGGACATGCTGGAGCTCCAATATGAACTGGAGTCCAAGGCAGCGAAGTGGTACACCACTATTGACATTACAAATACATTTTTCTCCATTCCTTTGGCAGCCAAGTACAGGCCTCAATTTACTTTCACCTGGAGGGGTGTGCAGTACACCTGGAATCGTTTGCCCCAGGGGTGGAAACACAGTCCCACAATCTGCCATGGACTAATCCAGGCTACCCTAGAGAAAGGTGAGGCTCCAGAACATCTGCAATACATTAATGACATCATTGTGTGGGGGAACACGACAGCAGAAGTGCTTGAGAAAGGAAAAAATATTTTCCAGATCCTCCTAAAAACTGGTTTTACCATCAAGAAGAACAAAGTTAAGGGACCTACTCGAGAGATCCAATTCCTGGGGGTGAAGTAACAAGATGGATGGCGCCAAATTCCCACCGAGGTTATCAACAAGATCTCAGCAATGTCTCCACCGACCAGCAAGAAGGAAACGCAAGCTTTCCTAAACGCCATAGACTTTTAGAAAATACATATTCCCGAGTACAGCCAGATCGTGAGCCCTCTTTATCTGGTTACCCACAAGAAGAACACTTTCCAGTGAGGCCCTGAACATCAGCAAACCTTCACCCAGATCAAACAAGAAATCACTCATGCAGTAACACTTAACCCTGTCAGGACAGGACCAGACGTGAAGAATGTACTCTACCCTGCAGCCGGGAGCCACGGTCTGTCATGGAGCCTTTGGCAGAAAGTGCCTGGAGAGACTCGAGGCCGACCACTGAGATTCTGGAGTCGAAGTTACAGAGGGTCCGAAGCCAACTACACTCCAACAGAAAAGGAAGTCTTAGCAGCCTATGAAGGAGTCCAAGCCGCCTCAGAGGTCATTGGCACTGAAGCACAACTCCTCCTGACACCCCGACTACCGGTACTAGGGTGGATGTTCAAAACAAAGATTCCATCTACCCACCATGCCACCAGTGCTGCATAGAACAAGCAGATTGCCCTCATAACACAGCACGCCCATATTAGAAACCTAAATCACCCTGAGATTTTAGAGATAATTACAAATTAGCCTGAAGGTGAAAACTTTAATCTCACCAATGAAGAGGAACAAGAACAAGTGGCACAGGCTGAGGAAGCTCCACCATACAATCAACTGCCAGCAGAAGACGCACGCTGCGCTCTTTTTACTGATGGTTCCTGTCGTATCGTAGAGATGAAACAGAAGTGGAAAACAACTATGTAGAGCCCCACACAACAGGTTACAGAAGCTACTGAAGAAAAAGGTAAATCAAGTCAACTAACTGAACTCAAAACCATTCAACTGGCCCTAGACATTACTGAAAGAAAGAAGTGGCCAAAACTCTACCTCTACACGAATTCGTGGATAGTAGCCAATACTCTGTAGGGATGGCTGGAGAAGTAGAAGAAGGCTAATTAGCAACGTAGGGGAAAACCAATCTGGACTACTGAAGTGTAAAAAGACATCACTGCCCGAATAGAGAAACTGCCTGTGAAAGTCCACCATGTAGATACCCATGTCCCTAAGAGTCGGACTAATAAGGAACACCGGAACAACAAACAGGTAGATCAGGCTACAAAGACAGAGGTGTCAAAAATAGACTTAGATTAACAACACAAGGGAAAAATGTTCCTAACTCAATAGACCCATGATGCCTCAGGTCATCAACGTAGAGATACCACCTATAAATGAACACGAGACCGAGAGGTAGATCTAACCATAGACTACATCTCTCAGGTAATCCATAATTGTGAGACATATACGACAATTAAACAGACAAAACGAGTGAAACCCCTATAGTATAAGAGACACTGGTCCAAATAGAAGTATGGAGAGGCTTGACAAGTTAATTACATCCCACTAACCCAGACACTAACCCACCCAGCCAAGGTAAACACTATATACTCACAATAATAAAAGCCACTACCAGATATTAAAGACCTACCCTGTACCTCATGCCACTACCCAGAACACCATCCTAAGCCTTAAAAAACAATTATGTCCTTTAAAGACATAATACCCCTGAGAGGACTGAGTCAGACAACAGGACTCATTTCAAGAACAACCTTGTCAACACCTGGGCTAGGGAACATAGTATTGAATGAGTGTACCATATCCCCTACCATACACCAACTACAGGTAAAGTAGAGAGGTACAATGAACCGTTAAAAACCACCCTAAAAACATTGGGTAGAAACTCTTTTAAAAATTGGGAAAAACATTTAACAAAGGCCACCTAGTTAGTAAACACTAGAAGATCTTCCAACAGAACTAACCCGACCCAGTCTGAGTCCCTACATACAGTAGATAGAAACAAGGTCCCAGTAGTACATGTTAAAAGTCTGTTAAGGAAGACGGTGTGGTTCAACTCTGCCTCAAATACAGACAAACCCATCCGGGGGGTTGTCTTTACTCAGGGACCAGGTTACACATGATAGATAATACAGAAAGATGGAACAACACGATGTGTACCCCAGGATCATTTAATTATTGGGTAAGAACCATGTGTAGATACCACTGTTTACTAAATTTCAGGGACATTGTCTGTATATAACTATACACTGTATATATGTATATAAATACCACTATTTACTGAATTTTACTAACATTGTCTGTAAATAGCTGTACACTGTATATATATGTATCTAAGTACTGAAATGACGATATGGGGATAAGGGGTGAAATGTCCTGGGTTAGCCATATAACTTGTTTGTATCCCCAATCGTCCTCTTGCTTATGCTGGACATTAAGTTCTACAATTTTAAGTTAGTCCCAGAAAGACAGAGAAAGTAAAGGTGGAGGGAAAAAAAACACTCGCCGTCTGTCTACAGGATACTTTTACTCCTAGGAACCAAGGCCAAGAAAGAGCGGAGAGGCTACATTCCAGCGGACAACGTTATCTCTTTTCTTTTTTTTTTTTTTTACTCTCTCTAGTGTAGGTACTAAAAGAGCTCACAGCAGAGGGTTTCCTCAAATTTTTTCCCGACTTTTTACAGGGAGAGACTTTATTTCTTTTACTGGGCATTTTTTCCTTTTTTCCTCTTCCTGGGACTGGCTGGCATCGCGTGGGCCCAGGACACCACAGAATCCCTGGGGGCCCCTCCCCCCCCCACCAACTTCTACAGCCGGGCCCTACAATCGGCCCTCCCACTGAAGAACTGAACCGGACTCAGACAGACTCTGAATCTACCATCTCTTCAGAGGAAGGAAAAGTTTCATTGTTTTCATATTATCCAAATTTTTCCTATACTTGTGAATATTCTATTTGTTAAATAAATAGTTTTTTCCACTTTTCTCTAAGGAAATTCTTCCCAGACCTGTAGAGGGAGGGGTGATTAGAATCAACTCTTCCTAGAGGAGACCCCCCAGAGGTTTCCTCCTAAATATTTACCCTAAACCAGGACATCTGCCTAAGGCTGATAGAGTAGAAAAGATTTCCCCCGTCTCAGTTTAAAATAATCACCATGTACAAAGTGGTAACTAAAAACAACCAACCAAGAAGCCCAAGGAAAGTTAAGGGTCAGATTCCAACTCACTCCCTCAGTAAGAATGGGGCAGAGCACTGGGCTGAGGTCCTGGGGCCTGAAAGGGACCATTCATTCCCCACCAGCAATGAAACCAGGGCTCTTGGCTCTCAGCTTTCTCTGCTGAAAGAAAGGGGTGCCAGTGACCCTCCTGGGAGGAATAAGCATCTTTTCAGACCAAATTGCTGCAGTACCTCACCAGAGCAACACTTAACCAATCACAGAGCTGTTCCTGTTGGATGCCTGAGTAGTCCTGGGATGGTGCTGGTTCACTGTGGCCAAACCGGAGGCTGAGGAGGGGAAGGACTGACAGGTCAGGTCACTGCTCTGCCCTCTGTGGGCTCCTGGCAGCCCTGCTCTGGGGCTAGCATGGAGACTGGCTTGGTGAGCTGCTCCACAAGCTCCATCAGGACCCTTGCCACTGACTACTTCCTCCTGGATTGCAGGGGATGTTTTCTGCTCTCTCCATCCCTGTCTAGCAGCTCAGGGAGCTGGTTGCTCTGAGGATATTCAGTTTTACTGGTAAAGACTGAGACAAAGAAGGCATTAAGCACCTCAGTCTTTTCCTCAGCATTTGTTGCTGTTTGCTCTGCATCCAGTAAAGGCCTTCTTTTTTATTGTTAGTGTACTCATGAAAACACTTTCTATTACCTTTCACAGCACTGGTCAGATTGAACTCTAGCTGAGCTTTCGCCTTTCCAATTTCCTCTCTACATGACCTAACGATGTCCTTGTACTCTTCCTGAGTCACCTGCCCCTTCTTCCAAATGTCACAAATCCTTTTTTTTGCCCCTGCTTGATTCCTGCAAAAGCTCCCTGCTCTACTGAGCCAGTCTTCTTTCCTGCTGGCTCATCTTTTGGTACATAGGGACATCCTGCATCCTGCATTTCCTTCTTCATGTATGTTCAGCCTTCCTGGACCCCCTTCGTTGACCTCCTTCCTTACTTCATCAAGAATTGAAAACTCTGAGATTCTAGAGTGCCCCAGACTGCCTCCAACCACCACATCCCCCATCAGCCCTTCTCTGTAAACAGCAGGTCTGGGGGCAGCGCCCCCTGTAGGCTCCCTCACCAGCTGTGTCAGAAGTTATCTCCTAGACTGCCTTCTCTCTGCTGTGTCGAGCTTCCAGCAGACATCCAGCAAGTCTCCCACAAGAACAAGGGCTGGCAATCACAAAGCAGTTGCTTATAGAATAATTCATCTGTCTCTTCAACCTGGCTGCGTGGTGTCTGCCTTGTTAGCCTTTCCCTGATTCTCATCCACAGGCACTCAACCTTATCATCACCATCCCTGAGCTCTCAACAGTCAAAACACTCTCTAACAGACAGTCACTGTCTCTCCTTCCTTGCCTGTCCCTTCTGAAGAGCTTCTAGTCATCCATTGTGGTACTCCGGCCATGGCAGTCATCCCACCAAGTTTCCATGATGGTGCCTACGTCATGGATTTCCTGCAGCCACTCTCCCTCAGAGCTTCTTGTGCACCTCCTCACTGGCAAGCAGGGGAAACTGGAAAGTCCTTGATTTAGAGTGAGCAGTATTTAGCAGTAAATAAGATACCAGCATGTAATCAAAATTGTTCTCATACTAAATTCAAAACGTAGCACCGTACCAGCTACTAGGAAGAAGATTATCCCAGACAAAGCCACAACACTGGCTAAAATAGCTGTCCTGGAAAAAGCCTTCCATCTTGGTGTGTACCAAGCATTCCACAGATCTGAGCCAGCATGAGCCAAGCAGTGTTCCTACCTGATCCTGAAATAAAGGAAAAAAGTACGGGGGGGGGGAGGATATCACCAAACCTGGCCAGCATCTGAGGTACTCCAGCAGGTATTCATCTTCCCCCAGACTTTTTTTTGGTTTCTTCTCCCTGCTTCAATGTACCTGTAAGTAACTGCACATGGAGACCCTTGCAGATCCTCACCCATTCCATCTCCTCGCCCCACTAATGACTCACACAGCCTTCATTAAAGCATTGAGCTCTCCTGAGAACAGGCTCTAAGAAAGCAAAAATAAATTTACCTGCTTCAATCTGCTGCAGCAAGACTTGTGTGCATCCCCCATCACTCCATGGGGGTCTCAGATTTGTTTTCCTTCTCTGCCTCCCAGAAGGTCCAGGCTCTCAGCAGATGCAAGCCAGAAGAATCCACAATCTCTGCGGGAGCCTGGGGACTTGGTCCCCTGCCAGATGCAGCAAGAGGACACATTATTACAAGTACATACACACTTTAGTCTGGTTTCATGCGGTTTCATTTTCCCTTTGACTGTAACAACTTCATCTTCTCAATGATACTCCTGCACAGGCTTACGATGGCCAAGAACAGTCCAGGCCTTGCAAGCCCAAGCTTACTTGGCAGAAATAGCAAACGGGTAAAAAAAAAAAAAAAAAGAGGGAGTAGAAGCAGGCAGGACACCTGCATCTCACGCTGTTACTTGTAGAAAACCTGACCAAAACAAGCAAGCACATCAACAGCTTTCCAGTACCATTCTTCCTGCTCCTGCTCCTAGCTTATGCTCAACACAAAGAGCACAACCTGAAGGGAAAAGAAGAGAAGAAATGCAGGAAGTCTCCTGTGCATGCAGAGGTCTTGGCTGAAAAATGCCCCCAAAATGTTTAACTCATTAGTTTTAGAATCACTGCAGGACTTTACTATCCCACATGCAGGACTACTGAACAGAGATACATGCCACCATCCTGAACTCACAGACCACACCATTCCAGGATGGTGGAGCACAAACCAAAACCTGCAGCTTCTGTGAAAAAAGGAAGCAAAAAAAAAAAAGAACCCAAACAAAAAAACCCAAAGAACAAAAAACAAACCAAACCCCCCCAAACACCTGGTGGCAAATATCCAGGCAGTATTCCATGGGACCTAGCTAAGTGCTGTGCATGGCAAAACCCGGAACAGTAAAAAGAACTGAGCACCAGTGCTGCAGCAAAAGAAATTACTTGCAACTGTTTTTGTCCTTTACAAGAACCTTGCTCTTTTGCAGTCTCAAATATAAGCAGCCCCAGAGTATACTAGCCACTTCCTCTGCCTCAAAATCACCAAGGGGAAATAGAGTAGACAAACAAAGCAAAATTACTATCAGTACCTAGCATATAACCTGATTGGAGCAGAGTTCAAGCGTAGGTTGCTAAAGTTTATTTCTGTAAATTTCCGCCTCCCCGGTCTGTGTCGTATTTCGCTGATTCATTCTACAGATCCTTTTCTACCGACAGCATAGAGCATAGGAAATATCCAGGGCTCGTTGTTTAGTAAACCTGCACCGAAAGTTCCCTTCCATCTACTACGCCTGCTGCTAATTCCCTTCACAGCTCTGCTCATTAATATAAATACAACACAATAAAAGAGAACCACACGCAAACACACCTCGCCCAAATTTCCTCCATACTGGCTCGTCCTGAGTCACCACCAGTGATTAACTGTTGCCATGCACTGAGGAGGACACGGTTATTAAATTAATAGGGGCTGCTTAACCTGGCTACAAATATACATGAGTTCTTTGTGCCTTAGTGAGCTAATAAGGCATGTGCTAATTACATTAATTCAAACAAGCCCAGCATGCCCTGAGGGCAAAGGGAGAGAAGGGTGCAGCAAACCCAGGCTCTTTCATAATGGCTGTGAGAGAGCGGGGAGTACTTGCCTTGACACAGCTTGTGGAGAAGCACCGGAGCGCTGCGGCTGGCACCCCACGGCTCACTGAGCCCAGCTGCTGCCTGGTTTATGTGCAAAATCCCTGCTCATTCACCCAGCCTTGGTGCAATGATAGACACTGGATCCTCCCTCCAAAGGGCCAGCCAGCCTGTCTCTTCCTATCTCTGTGGCCCAGAGCACACCACAAGCCTTGGGATGACACCCTGCTGCTTTGGGACTGTGAGCTGCGACTCTGCTGGCAGTGCCCTTCCCACAGGACCACATGGCACCAGCAGCCTCAAGTCCTGGAGCAGCACCAAGGGCTGCAAGTCACCCACCATCCAGCCATGTGATGCTCCTCATACAGTCCCATCTCCTGCCCATTCCCAAAGTCAGCTGACAGCTCAGCCAGACAGGCAGCATGCAGAGCCTGCAGTGGGACCTTAACCGAGTTCAGCAATCCCAACACACTCCCTAAACTTATCTGGCAATGGAGGCAGGCAGTAGGGACACTTGCACCTCCCATGTCGAAATGGCAACAGAGCCTTCAGAAACAGAACAGGCTGCAGCAGGGAGAAGCAAAAGGACAGCAGGAAAGAGACACACAACCCCAGCAAGGTACAGATATGCTCAGAGAGGAGCCTCCCATCTCTCCAGCCCAAGGGTAAGCAGACCCCTAACCCTTGGAGAGGAAGGCTCAGCATCAGCTATATTCACGCTGAGGTGTCTGCTAGGATCTGTCACCACTTCCTGGGATGCAAGGGAAGGAGAGAAAGAGGAGAGGAAGTTGGTCACGTTTCTTGGCACCTCCAAGGACACATGCTCACCAAGTACTTTCTGAAGGATGTGCTTTTCCTGAGCACTAGGGGACTGTGCTGGAACAAAGCAAAGGCATTGGAGGTTTTTTTCCCCTCTTTTCCCACTTCCTCCTATACTGCATGCAATCTGGCAGTACACACGGCCATCCCTACCAGATGTGAAAAGCCACCACCTTCCTCTGGCTGCTATGCTATGTGAATTTTAAGTATCATAAAGACATGATGTCTCTCTGCATCAAAGACAGAATCTACAACCAGGCACCTAGTGAGATCCAGTGCCACTCTCACTGGAAGGGTAGCACAACACAATTTTTTCTGCACAAAGAGGCCTTCGTACAGACTCCACACAGTCTTGACTGTGTGTTGGCAGAGAAGGTGCAAAGATACTCATGAAGGGAACAGTACCAGGGATTTTTAGCCCCTGGAAAGTGCCACACGATTTACTTGCCCAGCAGAGACTGTGGTTGCTCAACCACTTGTCAGCATAACTTCAGGCTACTGCTCTTCCTTTCCCCAGCAACTCAAAGAACATATTTTGGACCAGGCCTAGTCCCAGGTCATGTGTAGCAGTGAGCACACAAATGCTTGTGTTGACACAAGCAGAGAGAAGCAGAAGTGGAAGCAGGGCTGTTCCTCTCAGCAGCAGCCTGCAGCAGCCAGCTGAGTGCACCTATAAAGTAAACCAATATACAACAATAAAACAGAACAAGAATCCCTCCAGGGAAGCCTGGGAGATAAGAGCTTATGGGCCCTGAACGAAATTATTTAAAAGGCCTAGTAACCCAGAGCCTGTGGGTCTGTATGTCAACTGAC
Organism: Petroica traversi; assembly: GCA_025920805.1. Lineage (NCBI taxonomy): Eukaryota > Metazoa > Chordata > Aves > Passeriformes > Petroicidae > Petroica > Petroica traversi. The sequence goes on from JAHLSL010000007.1 coordinate 41,727,484, forward strand.
AGCTGTCACTCAACAGTCCCAAAGAGGGATTGCTGAGCCTGGCTGGAACTGGCAAGCACCCTGCAAATCCCACATCCTGCCCTGTAGCAAAGGCACAGTGCACCAAGAGCATCAGCCACCAACATGGGAACAAATGCTAAAATATCACAGGTTAATGAAACAGGGCATGAAAGAACAGATAATTCCTGCATCACCCTTTGGAGTCCACCTAAGGCAAGGTGACAGAGAAGTATCAAGCAGGAGACACCTTGTAAGCATGCCCACACTGCTGTACAGGCTGCAAGCTCAGCTGCCTGCTAGAGCCAAGGCTGTATTTCAGGTGCCTTTTGTACAAGGGACCAGATGTGAAGAATTGACAGGATAACAAAGGACGTTTCTCAGCCTTCCAAACACTTTGCATTAGTAGGTAGAGACCTCTCTGAAGAACAAAGCTTATCTCATTACTTCTCAGTGCCAAAGGCAGAATTTCACTAATGCTCCCAGTGCACTAGAAGAAATGCCACTTAAATGTGATGTTAGTCAATATTCCTTGCCTCTCAGCCACAGGACACTGCTGCTGTCAGTCCCTCTGCTGTGAGGGTACATGAATGCAACTGCTCTACTCCTGCACTGCCAACAGCCCTTCTCACCTCCCACCTCAGCTGTTTTGCTTATGCCAAAACTGCTCATGTCACAGCAAAATGGTTCCTTGTTAAACACACACGAGCAGCCCCACATGGGTCATGCTGCTTCTGATGAGGTTAGCAGCTCCTCCAGGGAAACTCATACACACTCTGTGACAAGCAGAGGAGTTGTCACAGAGTGTGCAAGGGGACTGCAACCACCACCTGATGGCTCAGGAATCTGTGGCATAATCCATTCACCAGCTCCCTGCTCACCAGAGTGCTGGGAATCACAGGCTGCAAGGAGGCAAGGAGCTCCCAGCAGGAAGACAATATATTTTGGAGGCTACAGGCAAATGAAAACACATCCAGTCCTGCTCACCTAAATAGAGTGCAAGGAGATGAGTAACACAAGAAAGAAGCTAGAAGAAAAAGTGAAGTGTATCAAATTTGGAAGGTCATTCTCTGAACATCAGATGTCTCACCTGGCTACTCCATATGCACAGTGCAGTGTTGCTACCTGACAGATGTATCCACAAGAATTCATCTGACACATCCTCAGGGAAGCAATTCATCTTGCACTGCTTAAGAATTAGACTTGTTTTCAGGAAGTTTCCAAACAAAAATCACTCCTGAAGGACACCTCACAACTCTGCTCTAATTACCAACACTGTCTCAAGAAGAGTGCGTGGCAGCGACAGCAGGCAGAAGTAGACACAAGGAATCGTCATGCCAGTGAGCAGTGGAACAGTTACCTTGCCAGACTAGCAACAGTTTGGCAACGCAGGAACTAGACACCCTGTTCTGCTCCAGAGTTCCTTGGACAAGGACTTCTGGGCTCCAATCCATAACCCAGCTGGAGTCAGCTGTGACAACTGACATGGGAACCTGCCTGCCTCAGAGCACAGCCCACTCAAGACGTGATGCAGATTTCCTTCCCCTGCAAGAACAGTAACCTCGTCGGGGAGAAGAAGAGGGGAGGCTGGCCACAGCAACCAGCTCTGCCACAGTTCATCAGGGTCCCCGGCCATGACAAGTAAACCCTTTCACATCCCATGCCCATTCAAGGTGCCAGCAAGTTTGCCAGCTCACATGTATGCACAGATGTGTCCAAACACATGCACATGCCCTTTACCACAGAGATCCATTTGTTTCCAGCTCCATAACTCTTCAATTTGCACAGACACAGGTCCAGGACACTGCACCAGCGCCAGGGACAACCCAGTGTCAGACAACCCACAGCCTCCTACAATCTCACCCATCTGCCAAGCAGTACCTCACGAGCTGCACAGCATCTCTGCAGCCTCTCTCCTACAAGCTGAGCCCATGCATCTGCAAACTGCCCACAGCTCACCTCCACCAAACCAGTCAGATGAGCAGGCACAGCAGGAGCTTGCTCTGCACAGGGCCCTGCAGAGCCACAGAGACTGAGTCAGCGATGTGCAGATGCCTCTTGAGCTCAGGGAGCCTGTGGGAGCAGCCTGCTCAGCCTCCCCGAGTGTGCTGGCAGGGAATGCGCTGTACGGCGCACGCGGGCACGCGCCCACACACAGCTCAGCAGCGACCTGGCATTTCTTCCCCTCTTTCCAAAGCCAAATTCAGACCATCTGTTGAAGTATTTCTGCAAATCATTCCTTCAGGAAGGGCCGGGGGCTGAGTTTAGTTGTTTATATAGAGTCTGGCATTTCTGCAGTACTTATCACTTCAGTATCCAAGCTATTTCCTTCAAGCTCTCCATTAGTTTTGAAGAACCAGTGTGAGGCACCAGTGAATCTACATTCTAAGTTCCTGCAAAAAATAAAAAAGGGCATCAAAAAACGACAGCTGCTCAGGTCATGCACACATTTAGCTGCTAACAAAGCAGGTGGGACAGTTCATGGGAAGGGGGCTCGGCCAACACAATGAGATTTATGTCCTTTAAAAAAATGACTACACTTAGAAAATAGCCTTCATAAACAGCAAGTGCTCTTACAAGTTGCCTTACAGAGAAGAGCTCAGCTTGCTGAGGGCATGGAAAAGGAAGCTGGTACCACTATCCTTGAAAAAGCCAACACAAACTGAAAAAGGGAAATCAAATACTTCAAAGAAGAGACCATTTACTACATCAGATTATACCTTCTGCAATAGATGCCACTGCCATTCTGTGTAAGTGGCAAACTCCTGGAGTGCTGCTATTGTCTTTAGATTGTAAGGGACAGGATTAGAGGCAGACATCTTATTGCTTACTCCAAGTCATATTCTAAATCTGTGGCAAACGAGAAAGCAGTACCCAAATTCACAGTAAGCTCATGACACAGCCAGTCCCTAAAACACAATTCCTTCTTTTTTATAAATCCCTAACTATCACAGAGCAAAGAGAACAGCACTGAACAGGGCACCAAACATGCTCACAGTCTGCACATGGCCTTGAAGAAGGTGTGTCCATCCCATCACACCCATCAGGCAACAGTGAACTGCCCTTTTCTCTGCCAAAGTGTGCAGGCAGCATACTCATTAAGGTGAGTAAGGTGTCAGACATCACAGTGACAAGGCCAGAGATGCAGCAGCAGAAATGAAGATGGGCTGGCCCAGATTAAGCACACCACACACTATAGCTTCATTCCAGGCACTTACCAACACAAAGCCAGCACTCGTCCAGCTCAGAGCTCTCACACCACACAGCACAGCCCCTTGTCAAAACAAAAGGCTTCACTGAAAGCTGAATTCAGAAACGAAGGATCATAGCTACTGGACTTCTTTCTGGCTTGATCCAAACCAACTGCTCACTTGCCCAGTATCTCTCTCCTACTAAAATAATTTGCTGGAAGTCCCCTATCTTTGTGTTCTAATTAAAAAAAGAAAAGCACATAACTCTCTTCCCAAACACCTCCTCCAAGCCAGTTACTCACTCAGGGCAGAAGCATCACTGTCCTGTATAAGAGAGGAAGGTTTCCTTCTCCTTCCTTCCTTCTTCTCATCCTGACCACAAAGCTCCTCACTGCTGGAACAGCTTTTAAATTGAGAGTATGAGCCCCAACCATAGAGTGAAAACTCCAGGTGGGGCAGGCAGTCTTTGATGTGACTTAGTCATCTCCAGCTCCTCAGATTCATGCTATTTGGGGAAACTTAGCTGGGTCGAAACCAACCTCTCTCCTCCTGGCTTCTGGATAAATGCCTCAGACACAAGAAAGAAAATAAATCCAGACAGCTCTCCTGATATGCCATACACCAGCATCGGTGCCAAAGGAAGGAGCAGGGCGCAGGAAGGTTTGACAAGATGCAGTCACCCACCCACAACAGGACTACCAAAATGAGAACAAGTACCGGTTACAAAAAAGTTTAACAAAATAAAGTAAGATTGCATTCCTGTGAGCAGCTTACCACAGGCTGAACTAAATTAAGATCAACAGAGACCCCATAAATTAAATAAACAGTAACCCATCATATTCCTTCTGATACAAAACAAGCACTGCTGCCTGGGTGCCTCTCCCTTTCCCAAGCATTTCATCTCTACGTAGACGGCCCACCTAAGGCAGAAAACATTCAAAGTTTTTTTATTTACAGATGTGTAAGAGGAAACGGCCAGATAGAAATCCAAACCACCCAGAATGACAAGGTCTTTTCATTAGGTTTGTCTGGGATTTTGCCTTGTTTTCCAAAGCTTTTGTACCTCCTGTTACTTTATCTTCACAATAACTTGAACTACCAGGCAATCAATACTGCAAGGTTAAAGCAACATCCAAGCTTGGCATTGGACAGCTCAATCCACCTCCTCCTTCCTGCTATCTCTGTGCTGGAAGGCAAACAGAAGAGGACAGGAAAAAAATATTTATCTACTGTTAGGATTAGCTGGAGCAACACAGTGTTAGCTCTAGCAAGCAGCCACTGTTAGCTGGATGTGGCCAAGCGATAGTCCCCAGCCCAAGCAGGTACAGCCAGAGGATTCAGCCTTGCTGAAGAAGGATGGCTTCATTAAATCATGGTGCCAGAGAAGCTGAAACACACTGCCCTGTTAGACCTCAGACACCTCTTTGGCAGAGAAGAGACACTTGCAGTCACCTCCTTGCTGTCTCACTGTAGACAGACAAGACAACTGGCTCCAGCAAGGCTGAAATCATGCAGCCATTTATGAGGAAAGCAGCATGGAACACAGGCATGGTGTTCAGCACGCTCAAGAGTAACAAATAAAAACAGTGCACTGCCTACAACAGGCAGCATCTCTAGCTCATTTGCTATGATTGGTAACCGACAATTCCATCTCTCCCAACCTGTAGGAGTGCGGACGTTTGGTCACTTCTAAGAGAGCCTGAATGTGCAAATATGAGCATTAAAGCAGGCTTTTGCACTTCCTGAAAAAACAGTTAAGGATTCAGGAGAATGCATCACGGATCTAAAAGGATGTACAAGTTCTTATGTACCTGCAGTACCAGAAGGCAGAATGCTGTGAACAGGCAGATTCTTCCCCATCCTGCACTGTTGCTGTAGAAGGAGCAGTACAGACATTTGTCTTACACAGAACTGCGGATTTTAACAGGAGAGCAGAGGCAGCTGGGAGAAAGACATGTCCAACTGGAAGCCTAACAGGACATTAACAAACTTGTAAGTGACAGGCTAAACAGGCTGTGGGACCACACTCTTCCTGTTGCTCAAGGGCTCCCACATGATGGCTCAAACCCAGCTGGTGCAAACTAAATTTGCTCCACTGTCTGCCAGAGCTATATCAACTTACTCCAGTAAAGGGTGAGGATGCTCAGCTCTGGGATTACACTGACAGGCCACTGGGACACCACTGATGGGCCACCAGCTGTGCAGAAATTTAATTCTAGGGAAAAACAAAGAAAAAAAGAAAAAAACAAAACAAACCCACATCACGGAAAAAACACTTTGAAAAAGGAAGAAGAAGAAATACCTCTCAGGTTTAGGAAGAAATACCTCTCTGTTCTAAAACAGCCTAGAAGAGGGGAAACTGTAGAAACTCCCTTCACAGAGCATTAGCATCCTATCATAACAGACATGAACTTCAACACTCAGGATCATTTGTCCTAGCCATTCCAAAACCGGTTTGATTACACATCTCCAGTCCAGGCTCTCCTAACAACAGAACAAAAATATTTTGCAGTTTTCCAACCCTTTTCCTTTCCCCTTGGGGCTTAGTTCAAAGCTCTTTTATGCCATTCTGACAGCGCAATATGATTTTAGGCAGATAAACCAGTCCATTAAGAGATACACCTTGTGCAAGACATCTTGCTGGCACTGGAAACTGGCGGTGCAAAAGATTTGCAGTTCCCTGCCTGCAAGTGAGACCAGGGATCAAGTGACAGAAGCCAGCATCGTGTGAAACAAGGCAGACCTGGCACCAGGGGACATGAGTCCCTCTGCATTTATGGTCAACACTGCTAAACTTTTCTTCCCACCACACAAGCCTTCATCTCGGACTTCACAAGGACATCCCACCTTCCGTTAGCTACTGTGAGGCTGGCAATTACCCATCAAGAGCACTTTATATCCACAGTGGGGTGGGAGTCCAGAGGCTCTATCAGCATCTGTAAAACAAGTAACTGCCAGCCCAGCAGCAAACCCAAGGCCTCGCCCTTTGGAGGACCAGAGATGGAGACCATGCTTCCTTACACCACATCAGGGTTCCTTGCTGAGGAAGAAGGAACAGCTTATCAGTCACCCACCTTACACCCTCCTGGCTGCAGATTATTCAGACAAAACCCAGAGTGTGTTAAAGAAACTCTCCTGCCTGACCACCCAGGAGCCACTCTAGCTGTCACACTCCCATCACTCCAGACTTTCACTGCTGAGACCAAAGTCCCTTCACAGTGAGTGGCTCCAATGACCCCATGGATGCCACTCTTGGCTCCCTGCACACCCCACACTCACACAGTCAGACAGGGTTTCCTTACTGGCTCAGCCCTGGGTTTCCTACAGCAGTCTCAGATGTCTGGATCCTCTAAGTAATTTAATCGTGGTGCAGTGACACAAAAACAGCTTGACCCGCTGGCTCTGGGGAAGGACCCCCAACAAAAGCATTCCTGGGCTTTTATACTCTTACAGTTTGTGCACCCAGACAGACTGGGGTCTTCTTGCTGAGTCATCAGCTCCTGCTGTATCCCTGTGCCCTTTGCTGTCCAAAGGGTCAGCAACAGGTCACAGCCCTTTTCCTGGGGCTCCTGACATTTCCCCCACCCAGGGCACAACCTGTAGCTCACGCTGCAGCTGCACACCCAGCTATCAACATTAGGTGTATTCCTCAAGAAATGCCAAAGATATTTAACTATTTTCACAGCACTGCATGGTTATCACACACCCTACAACACTGGTGTTCCCTAGATTGGGTTTTACCTCTCAAGGGAAAGCTGTTCTCACAGGAATCTGCAGAATTAGGTTCCTGGTAGGGGATGTTGGCTCTACACACAGATTTTATTCTAGCTAAACAGCACAACATTTACTTCACCTGGAAACACAGCTGCCCTACTCTGGGAAATTTTTCCCTCCTACTATTTCACAATTCTTAGGATGACAACAATTATGCAAGAACAGCTGTACAGGCACATGAAATGCTTACGGCTTCTAAGCAAGACTTTTCCCAAATTTCCCTTATCAGAGCACAGCTCCAAATCCTATGGCTCCCACGTTTCGAGGCACACCAACCACCAGCCACTGTGCCTCTGTCCCTTCTCTCCATCACACCTTTGCCCTGCCAGAGACCTACAAGACAAAACATGATGCACAAGCAAGCAGAGGGCTGCTTCCACATGGACATGCTGCTGTCACCTTGGCCAGCCAGGTAAGTATTTCCCCCATCTTGCCCACCAATTTTAATCTTGGCAGGAAAAAGGGAGCAAATGGCCTTGTCAGGCTGTCAGTGAAATCTACCTTTTAGAAACTTAATACAGCACACTACCCCTTTCTAAAATGGCAGCAGGAAGATGCTTGACGGGTTTGGCATCCTAGTAAGACATTAACAAGATTGCTGGGCATCAAACAGGACTGCAGACTTTCCTTCAGAACAGAGCAGGGCTGCAATTTACGACATAGATTTGATCCCTTTTCCAACTCAGCCATCCATCTGTGCTACAGTTAGCCACCACCCTCAAAACATAATGCTTCTTAGTATGACAGGCACTCGGTGAAGGATGAGCCCAAGGGCACAGCACCAGGAGAAAAACTGCACCTGTATGAACAACTGCATGTAGTAGCACGCGGTTGAGAATCCTACAGGCAAGACATTCAAAGGGGTGAACCCTCATTAAACACTGGCGTTTATTTACTGAGGAAGAGGTTAGAGGAACTCCTATTAAACCTTGCCTACTCCTTCGTTTGTAACAGCCTGCAAAGCAAAACAGAAGTAGAGGACAAGAAGACACCACCACCAGAGTCCCGCACAACACATCGTTATCAGTACCATTCTAGTACAGCTGCCTTTTGCTTGGTACTGCCAAGAAGCAAGTTCTTGAGAAGCAAAGCCACAGCTACTTGCAGTGATCAAAATCACTACAAATACCATCCCAACAGCAGCAACCCCACGAAGTCAGATCCTAACAGCAAGCAGGACTCTCAGAGATTTACATACTATGGTAAAAAGACACACTATTTAACGGAAAACGTCCAATAGCTAAAAAACGTAAGGCCAAATAAATATAGCTGGGATCCCGCCCTGACACCTGGCAAGGTGTATAAACTAAAAGCGGAGAATCCTTGCAGGAAAGAGGCTGGGACACTGGAAAATCCAATTTTCACAACTTCACCCTCACCCAGCAGGAGTCCAGCAGCTGCAGAAGGTGCAGCAAGAGAGAGAATGCTTGGGGTCCAATTCCCAGGGTGACCTTGAGGAAATCCCACAGTCTGTCCACATTTCCACTTTCCCCATCCAGTGCATGAAGAGCACAGTAACCTTGACCTACCTCAAAGAGGCACGGATCTGGCTTAGGAGAGTCTGGAAGGAGCTCAGAGGCGCTTAGATGCAGGTCCTGCGCCGCGACCGGGGCGGTCAGGGAACCCTACGAATCGCCCCAGAAATCAGAAGCCTCGGAGAAACTCGGGCATCGGTTTCAATATAAAAAGCAGGAGCTCCGGGGCACTAAAGGGCTCGGTGGAGCCGCACACGTGTCACCGCAATTTCCCTGGCGCGGG
>JAHLSL010000007.1:41742521-41760279 GCA_025920805.1 Petroica traversi
TTATTATTATTATTATTATTATTATTATTATTATTATTATTATTATTTATATCTGTAGGAGCAGATGCATCTTGCCCAGATCTATATCCTGACAGCTAAAGGACTGTCATGGTTAGAAGAAACTGAAGTGGAAGGTGGTATGTGGGAAACACACTGTTCACCTCTGAGGTCATTTTGCAGGAGATCTGCAAGTTTATGAAGTAGCAAGGGGTTTAATTATGAGAGTTAAAGAACTATAAATGTTACAGCCAAAAAGGAGGAGAAAAAAAATATTCCTACTTCCAATCAATCTCTTGCTTTACTTTTAAAAATTTTGGTAAATATGTTTTTCCTGGTAAAATTTTGTTTGGGAGAATTTTGGACACATCAGGATCGTGCACAGTAAAAACCATAAAATCTGTCAGGTCATCTGTAGGACACTGTAAGGTGCATATAAGGCACCAGGAAAAGCCAGATAGCTGGAAAGGGAAAGATACTACTCCAGTATGTGATGAATTCATGACAGAAGTCAGAAAGGAATGCTAAATTCTGATTCAAAAGATAAATGCCAGGTTAGTTATTTCTTTTGCTGTTTCAACTATCTACTGCAACTGTTATCATCCACAGCAGCAACAGGCTTATGAAAGACTTACTGTGCCTCAAAGAGATTATTGATAAAGATAACAACACACCTCAAAATAATGTTTTCCATTGACTCTCATCCAGCTCAAAAATTTGCTGCCAAGTCAGCGGAGGAAAGAGCAGTTGAACAGTTGCTCTGATTTCCCGCCAGCTGGGTGCTTGCTTTGGTGTCACTTCAAGGAGAAAGCCAGACACCTGCAAGGAGGCCTATCCCAGTGGCTACCACTCAGCAGGGAAAGACTGGAGATAACAATCCCTTTCTGGGGTATAAAACTTACCCTTCCTTAAATTATCAGCCCAAATCCTGAAGAGCAGTTCTACTGATGATACTAGGATTGGTATGATATCTAGGGTTTGGTATCTGCTGCTGCCTGGCCTGGCTACAGCCCATTATGAGAGTAACCTGAACACCTGACACCAACCTTCCTCTCTCCTGGCACCAAGCTGTTTTCTGGAAGAGCTGTAGTTCTGCTGATGCCTGGATGAGCCCTCCATAGAATCCAGCCTACCTACCCTTTATTCCAGCATTGCCTAACTCAGCTCTGGCCCATCACAAACGGAAAGCACAGTGCAGCCAAGCTTCATCCTCTTGTAGTGTGGATGCTACCTTGTGCCTCCTGCAGACTTCTCCCATCCCTTCACTGGAGGACAGGCTTATCCTACACACTGTCCCTTCTAGAACAGCCTTGTTGCTCTCTAGACCTACTCCATCTGAGCCTCATGTCATGCCCTGAATGTTGTGTTTCCCCACTGCACTGCACTGCAAAGCCACCCTCCAGGGACACCACAAAGTCAGCTGCAGTCTGTTGTGTGCTTTACAATCAGCAGTATCCATACAGGAGCTCTTCTCCCATTTCTGCACAGCACAGCCAAGCTCACCTGTGTTCTCCTGCCAGCAGGTTTAAAGGGACCAGTCTCCATCTAACTCAATGTATTTATGGAATAGCAGACCACACTGTGAAACAGTTAAGTGCTGGTTTTATTCCCAGTGAGAGCAATATGCTCAAATGCATCTCTCCAAAACTGGAGGAAAGAACAAATACCTTATTGGTATCCATGAAAATTATAAACAATAACATATGACACAGAATGCAAGAGAAAATGTACATTCAAAAGAGCACTGCTGACCTGCATCCAACATGAGACTTGGGGCAGCACAATCTAAGAAACCAGATCTGTGGAAGTCCCTAGGCCCAAGGTGACAGCTCAAGTCTGCAAGTCCTTGTCCAGTGCTCTGGACTGCACAGCAAGCACTCTGTAGCCTGAGATGTTAAACAGCCTTAAATGAGAGAAAAAGCAGAACAATTTTATGCCTCCCTTTCAATAATACTGATGGCAGGTGTGAAGCAGCATCAGGGAAGCCACCGATAATTCTTCATGAGGGGAAGAAAACACCAGGATTTATCCAAACTGCAACTGCACGTTGACTTTGGGTGTTGCAAGCTAGCATTTTTAAACAACGCTTTTGTTTTTTCAGCATTGCTTAGAGAGTTGTGCTGAATTCAAACCTGAATTTACTTAGATGACAGCAGTCTTTCAAAAAGCTTGCGTGTAATTTTCCACTGTCATTAGTGGGTCATTAACTGAGGGCCATTATGAGATGGGGAACAGGAAGAGAATGGCACCTCAGTAATAAATGACTGAGCAGCTAAAAACCAGGAAATGCTTCCAGCCTTATCCAAGGTATTCAGGCTGAAAAACTGGGAAGTTAGCTCAGCGTGGTTCAAGCCAAACCCACAACAGTGCCTTATTTTGCAGCTGGTCAGACCAGTTTTTAAAATGCAAATTTAAACCATGCTTTTCACCAAACTTCAGGAGGGGGTCACACCTTCACTTCTACATAGTCACATTTCATTGGGAGGATGTGAAGACTATCCCTTGGAAATTCCAAGAGAAATTTTAATTTCAATTTTAATTTAATTTTTAAATCAGAGTCTCTCCCAGAACAGGCAATGGATGTAATTTTTTTATATATAAAATAAAACTTTGCCAAAGATCAGCAGTATGTAGGTGTCATCTAAAAAGGTGCTAGCAGGTATAGCAGGCTATTAGTTTCATGATTGCTTTTGGAGCAAAACCAAAAAAAAAGAGCAATTTTTCTAGAAATCAGTTTCTTCTTTCTTCCTCACAAATACTTGGGTTTTGTTTGGACTTAAGGGAACTGGGAGAGATTTGGAAAAACATAGAAAACATTTTCATGGGGAATCTAGTTCACATTTTCATGTGAGCAGAATACATCATTAAGAGAAGTGCCTGAACAGTTCCCACCGCATCACAGGCCTTCATAATATGACTGCACCTCCACTCTCCCATCAAGCACTGGAGGACAAACAGACCGAAACTGCTCATATCCAGTGCTTCCAGCAGCGTTTCCAGTTTCAGGAATAAGTTATAAATAAATACATGTAACATGAGTATTAATTCATCAAACACTACTTAAGCCACTACTCAGCTGACAGACAGACACTTCAGTCTCTAAATTTCTCTAAATTTCTGAAAGCTAAAGCTCAAGGTAATGAAGTGGAATTAGAAAAAAGGTTTGTAAATGTACTCTAAACATCCTGGGATTGGCAGAAATGGCATGTGAGTACAGACCCGAGAGAATCAATGCCCAGTTCCTTGGGAAGACGCTGGCCCCTGAGGAGGGAGCAGCTCACAGGCACTGTCCTCTGGGTACACAGAGGGGTCCCACACAAACCCTGTTTTTCTCTGCTAGGTGCTACATCATAGCTATGGCAGAGTCCTCAGTGCTGCTCTCCTGCCCCAGGCCCACCCGGCGGATGGACTCGCTGTACTTCTGCCGCCCCAGCTGAATGATGGCTTCAACCTCATCAGCGATGTCCTGGCGGCCACTTTCTTTCATAGCTGTAATCAGCTTGCTCACACACTCAGGATCTTCTGAGTTCTGCTGAGCCCACGAGAAAAGCATGTCCAGGATCTGCTTATTGAGGTCCTCTCTGAAGAAAGGAGGCAAGACAGAAGTAACCAACACACTCTACTGAGCAGCAAACTAAAGAGACCTTACCTAAGTCCCATCCGTGGCTAGAGCCTTAAAGAAACCAGCCAGACACACAAAGCACTCAGTAGGCCTGCCTCTTCCCCACTCAGCATACAGGAGTTGCAGTTCCTGCACGAACATTTCTCTATAAAATATTATCCTAATGGCAATATCAAGTTAAGGCATTCTGCCTTTGAATATAATTTCCTCACAGGAACAGTAGTTTGATCATAACAAGTCTAATTCTCTCCTACTGCTTTGGCTTTTTGTCAGGCTGCATGTCCCATGATGTACCACAAGCTCATTTTGAATAACGATGATATTCACAACTAAAGCCATAGATCATTTCTCTTTGTAAGAGATGAAGTCTGGCCAGGAATCTGATCACAGAACAAAACAGGAATGCAACTCAGCTGAACTACAAAGCTCATCAGGTTTGTTATTTCCCAATTTTGTTTTTCAAACAAAAAAGCTTTGTTTTATAATGGCAAGAGAAAATAATCAGTTTCCCATTATAAAAGGTATTATTTTCAGAAGAAACGTTAGTCAACCCATCTTTTATCCAGTGCAACAATTACAGTGGAAGAACTTTCAACCAGCCAAGCATTAATTTACACTATTACACTGCAGATAGATGGACAAGTAGATATAATGCATCACTGTTGATTACTGTGTCCTATCTCACCTGTTATTGTATCCTATGCGCTCAATCTGCTGGTAGGTCAGGCCCAGGTTGAGGCCGATGCTCTGCCAGTCAGCCCCCACACGCCTGGCAATGCTCAGCAGGTTTGCCTGGGTGAGATAGCCGGTCTCAGCATTGCCCAGGTTCAAGGGAGGGAAGGAGAAGCCATACAGGGGACCAGGGTTCTCATCCCAGCGGGGTTTCAGTTGCTGTGTCAAAAGTAGAGAGAGAAAGAACATTCTTTCCTCTGCCATCTGTTTTCATAGAGGACAATGTCTAGCCACTCAGTTTCCACAGTGAAATTTCCTTCCTTCTGTGGGGAGAAAGGAAGTTCTTAGGGCTGAAGGGTCAGGCTGTAAGAAGCAAGGAGGACTCACACTGGCAGTTACCAGCAATGCTCACTGCCTCAGGAAAATATCAAATCATAGTGCTTACAGTCAAAGGTCACACCAGAAATTTCCTCTCCTGCACTTACAGAGCAGTTTAAAATAAGGCACACCCCTGAAGCATATTTGCCTCAGCAGTAAGAATGCATTTAATCTACATTTGTAGTTGAAGCTGCGCATGTCAGAATGGGATGTGAGGTCATGGCATGTGATCGGAAGGGAAGCATTCAGTCTACCAAGGTATTTATTGGCTTCTCAAATGTCACTTAAATTCCATAAGCAAAAGTTGCATTTCTCCCTGTAATATACAGCCTAGCCTTTAAAGCTCACACTGCATACCTACACTGTCAGTGTTCAAATCCAGTGTAGCTACCTCATCCTACTCCTTTCTTTTTTCCTGCTGCATGAGCTGTTTGACTATGAGCTGTTTTGTTTATAAACAAAACAGGCACTTCCCTTAATTACAGCGAGCTTCCTTGCGTACTACATTCTCATTCATTCAAAGGATCCACCCTCTCTTACCACCCATCCAACAAGGCTGTGCTTGATAGGCAAGATGAGCAGGAGAGATGGAGGCTACTCCCAGCTCTTCATGTTCTCATTTCAGAAGAGCTTGCTCACGGGGAGTGAAAAATCTCCACCATCACACAGCTAAGCAGCTATATCTTGTGGTCATTCATTGCAATGCCTTCTCATGGTGGAAAACAAAATTAGCTGAGCAGAAATGCCATGTTCTTACCCCATCTAGATTAATTTTTCTGTAGGAGCCAACTCACAGGTAGTTTGATGGGCAGAGTAGCGAGCCAGAGGGAGTCTGGACCTTTCCTCCTCCTGCTGGCATCTTCAGGGATGCTGTCTGGAATTGCCCCTCGGTAGAAAGAGACCTATACAAAGGGAAAGGATGCAATGAGGCTCTGATTCAAGTACAGGGAGCCTGTCGGCACCATGTCTTTTCCATCTGGGAATGCATGAACTCAACATTCTCATCTATCCTCAGCCCACAAATATGGCCTCTAAATTAAGTCTAACTGGGAGGAGCGCTGAGGTTCTGCCATAAAGGCTGGACTTTCTGCCAACACCCCAAAAATTAATGGTAGGAATGTAAGTCAGACAGTTAAGTTATGAGTGATCCTTTGAGATTACACTTCTTGATTATTCTGAGTTTAGTCAGTGAAATGCAAAGCAAGAGAAAGAGGATTGGAAAAGAGTCATGCCCAGTACTCAGAGATTATGATGAGGAGTATTGTAAAAGCAAGGATGAAGGAGAAAATGAGAAGTCAATGTAATGGTTGTTCACCTGGCCTTTTACAGCTTGGCCTTTTCTGTCCACAGGGGAGGTCACATAGATTTCCTTCATGTTCTTCAAGTGGGAATAAAAAATAAATGAGAGACGTCCATCCACGCAGTCAGGGCGATCTGTGCAAAGAAGCAGGAAACATTCTGCTCATGGAAAAAAGCGTGTAGCTTTTGGAGCCTGTCCAACAGCCCATCATCTAGTAGCAGCCTCCACGCTACTAACTGCTCCTTCTGCTCATGGCTGAAAGAATTGCAACCCTCCCTTCCCCACTGAGTGACACAGGGAAAGAGAAAACACTGACTGTGGAGAAAGCATGCCCCATAGGTGAAAAAAGAGAATGACCACAAGGTAGAGATCAAGTTCAAGAATGGAACAGAGGGGAACAAGAGGTAGGTAGGAGCAGAATGAGCCGAGTACTGCCATACCCATGTCAATGCTGATGCCTCGCTCAAAAGCTGCAAAAAATTGTTCTCCCTCAAACATCTCCACCATGTCGGATGGCTCAGGCCCTCGATAGCGGTCCTGCAACTTCCTCAGCACTGGGTCAACCTGACAAGGACGACAGCACAGGACCCTGTGTTTGGTCTGAAGCACATCTGTCCCCCAACCCATGTTTCTATACCCATGATGTTCCTCTCACCTTCAACAGTGGAAGACTATTTTAAGGACATAAACAAATAACCACCCATTTAAAAAGCATTTTCAGCAATGTGCCTATCTATTTAACAGGTCTTTTTAACTTCAAAGGAGGGATTTACTTGCTACCATACTCACTATTCAAACACATTTTCTCTGCAAAAAGACACATACTACAATAGCCCACAGCTGAGGACACCAGAAATCTCATTTTGACTTTGTAGCATGTGATCACAGTGCTAGTACAAGAGTAAGGTTAGAGTCTTTCTATTTGTAACAGTAAACCTCTCTCACCCCATGACCATTCCCAGCAGGAATACAGACACATCCAAACAACAATCTCACTCTGAATGTCATTGCTGCCTCATCTGCAGACAGTTTTAGCCCAGAACCCAATATAAAAAATCCTTGCAGATGTCTGTGTCCACAGGTCACTTCAATACAGGAGCATAGGTAAAGAGGAGCAACCAGAGCAGAAGTTTATGCAGAGCTGGACATGCAGCTCAGTAGTGGCAGTCTGATAAAATAACCCTCACCTCACCAAGCTGCACAGCCTGTCAAGGGACACGTTCTCCACAGCTGCATGCTCATACACTAATCTGAAGCAACACTACTGAGGGCTGATACCCCTAGGAAGAGGCAGCAGAAGAGAATGCATGAGCACTTCCCATCTCCTTCTTGACAAAATTAGCCAGCTTAGCTCACACTCATACATTAACTAACCTGATGATGCACTGAAGCAGATTAAGGAGTGCTCATATGTTCTGTTCCAGTGCTTGAACTGCAAGGAACATCAGGAAAAATACCGTTTCTAACCACTCTGTCTGAAAACAAAGCAGTGCTGCTGCCCACACCACTAGCCCATGTCTCACAAGTGATATGTAAACTTTGACTTAAATTTAAGGCAACATGTTTTGCCTCATGTTTGCTGGATGATACCAGCACATATGTGGCCAGTAACTGTGGCTCAGCTGATTTTAGCAGCCCAGTTCTCAGGGTTTGCAGGGGAGGAAATCAATGAATGGCATTTACCACTGTATAGAATGAGTTTTTTCTTCCCCCCAGCTCCCTGTGAGTTAGTATCACATCACCAACAGTGTGGTGACAGCATACCCCAGCCATGACTCTGGGGTGGTGAGCAGAACTGTTTGGTGCACTGCTGCCTTGGCATCCTACAAAGGGAAGCCTGGGAAGCTCAGGAGCAAGGCAGTGCAACCCAGACCAGACCTTATGCTTGGGGACACACTGTAGCAGAACTTGCTCAGGATCCTTCTTCCTCTGCAGTGCAATGAAGTTCACCTGGTACAGACGCAGCCGCTCATAGACCTTCTTGGCAATGCCTCCAATGTAGGTCTTGGTGGTGTACCACAGCCAGTACCTGGAGAGAAAGAAATTTTAAAAAAAGAAGGGACCCTGCCCAGAGAATGGTGCCAATGTCACACCCACATGACTGGAAAGAATGATAGGTAGAGACAAAGTGCTAAGCTGGGCCTGACTTGCAAAGGAAAAAGGGAACAGATAGAGTTCATGTCATGGCCTCTAGTCAGAAAGTGGGAAAAGCAAGGCAAAGGAACATCCCATCTGTTCCACAGGATTAATCTTGCACTTACCAGGAGAAGTGAGTGACTTCAAACACTGCATAAAGATGGGTGAATTCGAGCACCACCTCACTGGTAATGTCATTCCAGGTTTGGCCCTCCAGGTCACCATGGAGAATATGCAGCCTTGACCGATCCAAATTCAGCCCTAAAGACACCAGTGAACAAGAGATGCTATATGCAGCAGAAGCCTTTATTCATGGCTTTACAAACCCAGCTACAGGTTTGGGTGATTTGCTTTTTAAAGCCACCAAATAAGGGTTCACAGCCTTCTCTTCAGCATTCCGGACTGAACTTTGGTCACAGAAGAGCAGCAATAAAAGAACCAGGCTAACCCATTGCTTTTGGGATATTCTGGCAAAACATGCAGTTAAAATGATGGTGTGGTCATTTCCAGCAAGAGATTCATTAGACAATTCTCATCACTAAAATCTAGGGTTATTAATTAAGTTCTATTTCTTTCTAAGGTACATCTCACAGACTTTTGAATCCTGATGCACTTCAGACATACAATATGTTACAATGAAGGCCATGTATTTCTTCACAAAAAAACCAGGAGAGGTCAAAGAAAATAGGAGTTAGAAGACCCATGTTACTCAGTAAACAGAGGAATTCATGGCATGACTGAGGCTGCTTTTAGCAGTTTTCAGAGTGAGATATGGCTTAGTACATGATCATACATTTTTAACTGCAGTGGCTCAGCATCTAATTCATGAGCAAGGAAAAGAGAAAGCAGACACTTGGAGGCAGCATGTTCATTTCCTGCTTCAAGCTATTCCAAATCATGCAGCAAAGCCCTTTTATAAAGCATCTTCTCAGTGGGCAGCTTTAAATACACATGTAGTTTGGCAGAGAAATCCATTTGCCAAGACCATTCTCCCAACTTGTCTGGTCTGTGAACACCAGCCCTGATCTGATGGACCTGAACTACCTTCAGCTCCCACCATTCAGCCCCACCACACACTCAGCAGACACATGTTGCTGTTCCTGCAGCAAAAGCAGCAAGCTTTATTAACTAGAGAAGAGGTAAACAAGATTCTCTCTTGCCATTAGTGGTTTTCCAAATATGGCATTTCTCTTCATCAGTTTTGGGAATAAGCTGACCTGTGACCCCGGGTGGAAGAGGCAGCTGAATTCTCACTGGCTTGAGAAAATCTAACGTGGAGTCCTGAGAGAGGTAGAGCAGGGGACTGGCTCTGCACCCTGCATTGGCTGTGATTTCCTGTACCTCTTCTGCAGAGACTGGCAGCACCTAGATGAGCCAGACAGCACAGTGAGTAGAGCAGTCAGGTACCAAATTCCCACGCTGCTCACTCACTTCCTCCAGCACCCAAGCAGGCAAACGCTGCTCTTGCTCCAGGGCCCGTTGAGAAATAAAGCACAGTGAACTTTGGCTGAAGTCTGGAAATCTGTTGGGCTGGGATGGACTTTAAGTATTACAAGAACATCTAGAAGGTCTACAGAACAATTAATTTTAGTGGGGTGATTTTAGAATTAGATCCACATTAGATTCCCCCACCACCCCCATTTCTCACAGAGCCATTTTGCTAGGCTCAGTTTTGCAAGAGAAAAGGAGGTGAAATCTTCTTGAGTTCCCTTCATAGCAGCTAGTGGCTGATCTGCTGGAGATCCCTTTCCCACACGGGGCAGCATGGAGCACGGCCATGTTGCAGGCAGGGAAGTTAAGAGAGAAGGTGAGCTGAGATGGGTCAGTCCATGAAGCAACCATGTCTAGACATGACCTACCCTAGGGCAGAGATCTCTGTTCAGTTCTGTACTGGGCATGAGACAATAGCTGCACCAGAGATCAGCAAAGCTTGTTTTTTAAAGCTTGCATACCTGCAGCTTGACACTACGAGGCTCTTTGGTGACTCCAGGAGGAAAGATCACTTTGATGTTTGGATCCACACTGGAAAAGAGCAATGTCCCCTCTACTGGCACTTTGCACTCATTTTGCACAAGTCGAGACACAACAAGGAACCAAGAGAAGTGAAGGACACAGCAGTGGGCCACACACTTCTGTAACAGAAGACAAAGAAGAAAACATATAACTTAATACCATAAAGGCAGGAAAATGAGTACCAGACAAGAAGAAGAAAGTACTAGAACAGGGATGAAGCATGGCAGGCTGCAACTCATCAACTTCAGGAGACACACCTCCATGAGAGAGGAAACCTAGAGCTGAAATCTACTACATTTTATAGCAGCTGATCAAAACACAGCTCATGAGATGTTTCAAATGGGTTCACTCTTGGCTGGGCAAAATCATAGACGGGAATAGAAACAAAATGTGTCACTGGTAATTTCAATCTGCTCACCTTTGATTTTCTCTTCCGCTTCACTCTTGCTTTCAGATCACTCCAGCTCTGCCCACTGAAGGTCCGAACTACCACCTCATGCTGGTGAGGGGTTTGAGGTGAGATATATGGCATCCAGATCTGCACCTCCTGGCAAAAAAGCATTCCCATGAGACACCAGCTAAAAGGATGAAACCAAGCCCAGCTCTGCTCTGTGGCTTCCTATGCAGACAAGAGGGAGGGCAGAGCATGGCCCATATGCAGGGAATCAAAGAACCTGCTCTGCCCTGCAGTCGCCAGGGAGGCAACAGGAAATGTCATGATTGCTATGGACTGTGATAGCAGGAAAATTCAGCAGCTTCTGAGCAGAAAGGGCAAAGTAACTTTTGCAGTGAGCTGCTGTCAGCCATGATAGGGCTGGTAGGTGGTGTGACTACTCTCCACCTTGAATGCAAACCACACAATGAGACTTTTAGAGAAGGATGCAAACCATTCTCCTTTCAGGCTACGGCCAGATGCTAGACTTACACTCTGGTAGAGCAAGGGGTTGTGAGTGAGAATGGTTACAGCTCAGCTCAATCAGAAGCAGTGGGGAAGGCAAAGGTGCCAGGCCAGCATAGTGCCAGAGAAGCTGGCTGTGTCCTTTTTGATTCTCTGCAGCAGGGCTTCTTTGAGAGGCAGTCCTGCAACTACTTAAAAGCAGCAGGGATGGGGTAACTGTCTCACAAGTCCCAAAAGGCTCTCTCAGAAGACTCCACTGAGCTACTGCAAAGGCAAATTCATCAGGAGGTGACCTGGGTGTATCCTTACCTGCTGGAATTGGACTCCATGAGGCTGCAGCTCCAGGACTGTACTCAGCAGGACATCATGGTGTCTCAGCTTTACCCACTGAGGATCCGGCGTGAGGGATCGGAAAAAGATCTGCAGAGGATCAGAGGCAGCCCCCGGAGGAAAGTAGAAATGGATGCCACAGGCCAGGACCACTCTGCAGCCTTCAGAGGTGACAGTAAAGCTTCCAGAAGAAATGCATGAATGTATGACAGTGTGCAGTGACTTCAGCCCTCCAAAAATCAACAGAAAAATCTCCTACTTGTGTTTGACTGGCCTAATGAGGCTACAGGCTCCTATGCATTCATGCAATATCCACCATATACCTTGTCTGGGACCTTTTTACACCACAAGAATATAAATTCTTAGTAACAGAGGCTTACCTGCCCTCTCCTGATGCAAGGAAGAGTCTTTGTAACCTTCTGGTACTGGATTTATCTGTGGCAATAAGATTTGGATAGGAGAAGGAGATAGAGGTTACTTAAACCAAGGCAGACAAGAAAGCCAAACAGTTTTGGCTTAATCCTAATCTGATAGAAGTTGCTAATGGAATCCTGGTCACATTCCAGCAGGCTCCAGAACACATCACAGCAAGAGTATGGCATGAGGCCTCTAAGTCCCAAGATGTCCTGAAAATGCTGGCTCTCCTTCAGGGAAACTCAGAAGCAGAGGGAATTAGAAAATATTTCAGTCTATCACCCCTGTAGCTCTCAGAACCATGTTTGATCGCCTGGGGCCACCCCTGGGAATCAGTGCTTACTCTTGTGAACATGAGCACCATTGGGAAGCCCTGCTCAGACTCCTGCTTATTTGACACCTTCCTCTTGGACAAAGAGCTGCTCCTCTGCAGCCTGTGAACCTCAGGAAAGCAGGAGGTAACTGCAGAGCAGAATGACCTGTGTTGCTCTCTGAGGTTCTAGCATGAAACACCACAGCCTTAGGGCCATGCAGCAATTCCAGGACCCTCTGCTAAGAAGGCTGGATTCCTTTAGGGACCTCTCCTGAGCTTTTCCCTATGAGTCCCATTTTCACTTCCACTGTAAATCCCTACTTAGAAAGCCTAATTCCAGGGACCACTGAGCCCATCAGACTGGGATAGACCTCATAAAAACATAACTAGTACTGTCTGTATCCTTACAACTTAATAATTATGCTGATCTGATTCCCCCCGCTTGTCTTCTCTAATCCAAACCCATTGACACCATGCTGGGCTGAGTGAGGGACCAGCTGGGCAGAACACACAGCAGCAGAAGCCTTGCAATTACCAGCCTGTGGGGATGGTTCAGTTTCTCCCAAGGGATTGCCTCGGACGTGCACAAATGGCAAGGTCTGGATCTCAGCGGGGATGAAACGGAGGCAGTTGTTCTGCAGATCAAGTCTGGACAAGTTGGGCAGGTTGGCAAGCGAGGCAGGGACCGTCACCAGGAGATTGCTGTGGAGATGCAGGCGACGCAGAGACTTCAAATTGGCTGCAGGTTGGAACAAGAAGCAACCCCCCATCTGTGCTGTTAATTGCATTGCACATCAGCGTCAACCCTCCCTCTCTCCTCAGCACATGTAAACACACACATATTGAGGGAGAAGCACAAAAGCCTAGCATCTCTTTAGCTCACAAAATAAAGGAGTGCAGGGAATTAGTGCAGCCTCCTCTGTCCTCTGCTTTTCAGCTACAAGTAAGACATTTCTGTAACAGCACCAAAAAAAAACTTGGTCACAAAGTAATACAGAACCCAGGAAGCTGGGCAGCAGAAGTCAGAGTCCAGATCCGTGGACTGGTCCACAATGGACAGTGTGATTTCAAGCCCAGATTTGCATCCCATCAAACCTCAGCTCTTCTGTTACCAGTCTCAGCTGCTACCCAAAACTAGCCAGGCCAGATCCTCAGTCACTGTAAATGGTATTGAAATCTCAGCAATGTCGCTGATTCACGGAAACAGAAAGTGTGGTCCAGAGAGTTGTTAATGCTCAAAGGCAGTGACTGAACCAAGCATGATCCTTCTGGACACCCCTTCCATTTGGCTCCAATATAACATAGTTTATGCTAACAACTCCAGGGACAGAGACCAAGGGTCTCAGAGGTCCAGGCTGTACTAAAAGCTTGGCAAGTCCATGTCATTCCCCAATAAAATACATACCTAGAGAGTCTGGGATGCTCAGTAAGCGATTCCCAGAGAGATCCAGCTCTGTGCAGCTGTGCAGATTCCCAACTTCTTCAGGGAGCAATTCCAAAGCATTTTCCGAGAGATCCAGATCCTGCAGCATTGACAGCTCCCCAATGCTCTGAGGTAAGTCTTTCAGCTGATTTTTCATCGCAGAGAAGAAAGTAAGTTTGCTCAGCTGGCCAAAGTCCTCAGGAAGTGTCACTAGGCTGTTGTGGCTCACCAGGAGCACACGGAGGCTGGGGAGGTGGAGAACACAACTGGGCAAGGTGGAGAGTCTATTGAAGCTGAGATCCAGGTGGGTGAGATACCTGAGGTTCCCAAAGTCTGATGGCAAGCTTGTCAGGGAGCCATGCTGATAGGAACCAAATTCATCCCTAGCATGGCCACCTAGGTGGAGGGAAGTGGAGGAAGAGGTCAGTATGCTTCCAAGAGAGCCCACCAGCCTCATGTGAGACTCCTTAGCACAGAGGTCCCCAAGCTGGAGAGCTACTGATCATGATGAGCAGCACTAACCACAAAGTACTCAGAGAAGTGAGTTTTCTGCTCCATGCCTCAGTTTCCTGATCAGTGAAAGGGGTGTAACAGTGAAGAGCTGTTATGAAATCAGGAAATGCCACAGTGAACCAACACAGCTCTGCTCAACACATCTGGAGTCTAAGCTTAGATGAGCCAGGCCACCCCACACATTTATCACCCTTCAGCAGAGTGACCCATACAGCTCCAAGCCTCCCATTCTCCCTCCCCACTTCTTCCTCACTACCAGTGGCCAACACACAACATTTTATGGATCAAAGATGTAGTCTTTGCCCTCAAGGCTTTATTCATGCTGTTGAGAAGCAAACAGCCCTGAGGACTGACATCTGCCCTTGCAAGATTGGAGGGCACACATGAGGAAAGCAGTGAAAATGGGGGGGGGGGGTGGGAAGTAAGTAATTCAGTATTTTTTGAGGCAGACAGCACAGAGAGGGAAGAATAGAAGTTATGTACCCCAGCTCGTGACACTCAAATTGGAGAAGGGCTGCACCCATAGAAAATAACTAGAGCAAACAAAAGGAAACTTCCAAATTTTTCCACTTGTTCACTGTTTCATATTCTCTCTCCACTGTTTTCTGTTTATATCCCTACACAGCAGAGGGCACCATACTTTTTTTTATGCTGCATAATGGTAGAAAATGGTACAAACTAACAGGCACCTTGTACTTTGTACATAAGATCTTAGTGAACTACTTTATTGCACTTCAGGATGCTCAGGGCGTGTGTACATCTCACAAAACAAGACTGATAAAAGGTACTGCTGATATTGCCACCTTACTAAATGGGAAAATGACAAATCAAACTATTCACATGAGAAATTTGTGACAGATATAGACACAAACCTTAGACGTTTGACTTTTCAGCTAGAACCCTGCCTCATTTTTTCTCATTTATTTTTAAAATTCTACCTCTCAAAGAGCAAATTATTCAGGCTGACACAGAAATTATACAAATTGTATTGAGATCCTCCCACAATAAATAGATGAGACAGTCAAAGAATGATCTAATATTTATAGCTTTAACAGTTATTACACTTTGCCAAATTACTTGCACACCCTGTGTCCTACTTTAGATAAAATGCTGAACAATCTCTTCTGGTCTGTCTTGAACTCTGCTAAACCTATGGTCACTGACAGTAAGCAAGGATTAAGCATGGACTGATTCAGACAAAAACACAGCAAAGACAGCTTATTATACTCCCAAAAATGAAAGAGGGGCTGAACATTTACCAAAAACTTTTTAATCCTTCTCTTCTTGTGCAACTGCAAAAAGTACTCTTCTTCTAGAGAATGGCTACAGAAAATGCAGCGTCAACCCAACCAAACTCCAAAAAACCCAGTCCCCAGGCACCTATAGAAACAAAGGGAGGAAATAAGAGTCTAGAAGCTGTATCTTGTCAAAATCTGCATTCAGCTCTGAGCAAGGCTGAGCGAAAGCTGAGGTAAAGAGAACTGCAACAAAATGCTTCCAAGGGCAGTTTGTCCTGCAGATGTGGAAAGAAGGATTAACAAAAAATCTGAGCCTAGAAAAGTCAGATGGTGAAGGGCCCAGGAAATTACCTTTAAGCATCAGGGATTTCAGGAGCTTCAGATGAGGAAGGCTGCCCAGAGTGGCATCAAGGAGGCAATCGTTGCTGCTGAGCCGGAGGAACTCGACCTGGACCACCTCTCCCTGTTGCACCTTGAACAGCTGGAGGAAACGGCGGCAGCCGTCGGGATAAACATCCAGGTTCAGTCTGTTGCCCGCAAGGCAGGAGCCAGCGAAGGCAGGAGCCCCCGATGTCCCCTCCCCGCACTCATCCCTGAGCCCCAGCCACTCTGCCATCTTCTGCATCTCATCCACAGGGTCAGACATGCTCTGACTTGCCAGGGAGGCAGGCACTGGCAGCACCACCAGGCAGCTGGGACAAGGAGAAGAGGAAGGACGGCTCTGAAAGAGAACAGAGGTGCATAATGAAGGCCTCCGGCCCCAGTCCAGAGTGGCTGGAAACAGCCATAATCACAGCACGATGGTAGGAAAGGTTACATGCATGTTGGAGGCAAAGAGCACAGAAATGTAGTGTGACAGATGTCACAGAGGCTTCTCATCCTAGAGAAAACCTCTGAATTTTTCCAGTCAACATCTCAGCAGGGAATGGAGGAATTATACACCATTAGAATGAAGACCAATATTAACTTTAAAAGACATAAATGTAAATGCCTATGCCTAATGCAGACTTCAAAGTGCCTTAGTAGGAAGCTTCACAAGTGGAGAAGAAAACTGTGGCAGGAAGAGCTGAGCCAGAAACAGAGCCCAGAGGTGGCTCACAGACTGTGACAGGCCCTCAACAAACCCGGTTGTGAAATCAAGTGTCAATGGGATAAAAGCAAGTGGACAAAGGGCAGCAGAGAAAATGTGTCAGGGCCAGGGCTAGAAAAGGCACATCCCTGGTGCAGGAGCAAACCTCCTGAGCTTGGCAATTAAACTAGCTCATGGTGTGAATATCAGGAGCTCTCTATAAACTCTGCCATGGTTTGAATTGGTAAAAAGATGTTTCATTTGAGTGATGCAGAATTGGAACAAACTTGGCCCTAACATAAGAGGACAGCAGAAATAAGCTAATGCCCCAGCAACACACTGAGAAGCAGTGCTTTTACTGTTAGCCTGTGGGAAATGGCAGCACTGATGCTCCCAAGGCACTGCCTGGGGGAAGCATCACATCCTGAAAGACCACAAATGCCTCACCCTGAAAGAACAGAAATCTAAGGACAAGAAGAACAGGAAGCAGAGCCCAGAGACAGCTTGCAAACTGTGCTGGGATCTCGTTGAACCTGGTTTGTGAAACCAGGGCACCAACAGGATAAAAATGAAAGCACTGGTTTAGTATAAATGTGAGCATTTCTTAAAAGGACATTGTGCACAACATGTGCACAGCTCTATCACAGACATGTAAGAAAAAAGTCCATCTACTACAGCTTTGTAACGTTGTCAGTGGTGAAGGAACCAGAGGGCAGCTCCAGAGGCCACAGAGGCAGCCTCAGGACCAACAGACACGGACAGACCTGTGGTGGCATGGACACTCTTTGAAAAACACACCTGCACAGGGACACAGAGACCTGCATATGGACACACAGCCCTTCACATGAACACAGCCTTGCAGATGGACACACACAGCCCTGTGCATGGGCACATGCCCCTTCACATGGACACACACCCCTGCACATAGACACACTATGCTGCACATGGACACACACAGCCCTGCACGTGGACACACACAGCCCCTGCACGTGGACACACAGCCCTGCACACGGACACACACCCCTGCATATGTACACACAGCCCTGCACAAGGACACAGTCCTGCTCATGGACACACACAGCCCCGCTCATGGACAGAGACCCGGATATGGGCACACACCCCTGCACATGTACACACACTCCCGCACACAGACGCACCCCTGCACACGGACACACACCCCTGTACATGTACCCACACCCCGTACATGTACACACACCCCGTACATGGACACACACCCCATACACAGACACGCATCCCCGCACATAGACACACACAAAGCCCCGCACATGGACACACACACCCCTGTACATGGACACACAGCCCCGCACATGGACACAGAGCCCCGTGCAAGGACGCACAGGCCTGCACACGGAGACACACACAGCCGGGCCCGGGCTGTCCGCAGCCCGCTGTGCCCCAGGCCCCGTCACCCCACGCCCACT
>JAHLSL010000007.1:41775561-41806013 GCA_025920805.1 Petroica traversi
GCCGCCGCATATATGCCTGGCAGCCGGCATTGCTCTCCCAGCGGCAAACTCTGCCGTGTTTCCCAGTGCTGACTTCGGCAGCGGCCCTTCCCGGCTCTCCCGCCCGTCCCGAGGCGGTGTGAGAAGAGACCCGCAGCTTCACCTTTCGGCCGCGGCTGCTGCTGCCTCCCCCCGGCACCCCCCGCCTCCAGCGGGGCGCGGAGGCCATGTTCCCGCTGGACTCCACCTGGAATATCTCCTTCGCCGGCTGCGGCTTCCTGGGGGTCTACCACATCGGCGTGGCCAGCTGCCTGCAGGAACATGCCCCGTTCCTGGTCGCCAACGCCAAGAAGGTGTACGGCGCCTCGGCCGGGGCGCTCACCGCCACCGCCCTCGTCAGCGGCGCCTGCCTCGGTAAGCGCGGGCGCTCCTTCACCTCTTCCTTACTGCTAATTTGTTAATTAGAGCAACAGCGCGGGCGTGTGGGTGTATACACGTATGTGACTGTAAATAGCGCTGCGCCCTCCTCCTCCCGAAGTGCGAGCGGGACTTTGTTTTTAAGGCCTTTCCCCCCGCCCCGGTCCCTGACGGGTGGCTGAGGTCAGGGAGGCCCCTGACGGTAGGAAGTCAGTACAGGGTCCTGGTTCTGACACACACACACACACAGACATACATAATGTGCACTTGTTGGGCCCGGTCTTTGCGTTTACCTTGCTTGGACGTAGATCTGGTGTGGCTCTGGGTGAGGAGAGGAGCCTCTCGCCATGGGGGCGCCGGGCCCTGGCTGCGAGCGGGAGGTGAAGCGGCTGGAGGTGGAGACATCGAGTTTGCCGGTGCAGTTGGGAGTTGGGCAGCATCTCTGGTAGCACAGCCTTCAATCTGCATATTCATTTCTGCATGAGGGTTATTCCTTGGGGTCTTGGGCGCTGAGGAATTGTCTTGCACTTTGCAAGAGCTGGATCTCTAGTTTAGCTAGATTTTGTATCTGTTTTCAAGTTATAGAATAACCTTAAAAATTATCTCTGAAGCAAGAATATAGTGTATGTATCATGTCCCTATGCCTGGGGAACAGCTGAAAAAATTGGTCTGTGGTACCTTCTGGCTTTTTTTGTCGTTTTGCATATGGGAGGAAGTCAACAAACACGTGTTAGGGTCTGTACTTAGAAGCTTTTGTGTAGAGAATAACAAATGCAAGTTTCCTAAGATTGAAAGGGGAATGTGGTGTGAGAGAATCAGGTGTATCTATTTAATCTCAGAGAATTATAGAGCCTGTCCTAGAGTCAAGGGCAGCCAAAGCTGTTTACTGCTTGAAGTCCTCTCACCTTCTCAGGTGTTTTTCCAGAGCACTCCTTTCTGAGGTGAAGCCTTCATGCAGCAAAAACTAGCATTTTCTGTGTAGTTAGGTTTGAAATTTCCCTTTCTAAGCGTTTTGTTTACAGAAATGTCCTGAGAAATGCATCCATAACTTCTGGAGCTCTTAACATCTGTTCAGACCCCAGTCTGAGATCTTGAAGGCTGTAGTGATGCCTTGGTGCCAACTTTTACTGTGGGCAAGGGATAATAATCCCTAATCCTTTATTGTTTAGAGATCCATTTGCAGGTAGCTACTAGGGATTTAGTTGTTTAATTGCTGTTGCTTCTGTTGAAGAGATGACTCCCCAATTAGTTCCCTAACTGGAAGGTGTGGCCCAAGTATGAGACAGGCTGATGGTAGTGCCCGAATCCTTTGCCTTGCTCAGATGCCATTCTGAGTGCTGAGCAATCCTGTTATCATGTCTACTTTTGGCTTTGCTGTTTATATGTCCAGAGCATCCATGGTGTGTCAGGAACTGCTCTGAGGGAGGCATCCAGCCTCGTAGAGAACTTTCTATGAGTCAGAATAGGTTTTCCCACTCCCTGTGAAGTACAGTGGGAGGCATTATTAAGATGGGTTAGGGGCCGTCTTCTAAGAAGCATTCATCTACCTCCTGAAGAAGGGCAAACCATTCTTTAAAGCTAACCAGGGCCTGGGTCTTGCATGTTCCAGTTCTGTTTTCTGTTTGACTTCTCTGGAATTGTTTTCCTCTGACTCACCTGTGTGACTGACATGTATCTTGGGCAGAGAGCAGCTCTAAGGCAGCGGAGTTGATTTCTGAAAGTAAAAGCACATGGGGTGCATGGCTTGGCTGTGGTTTCGCTGTACCTTGTCCGTGTCATAAACCCTTCTGACAGTGCAGCTTGCAGGCAGAGGTCCAGAGGTTAGAATGAAATCATAGGGACAGGGCAGAAGGTACAGCTGAGCCTGAACTAGGAAAGCAGTTCATTGTCACACAGGCTCTTGTAGGGTCCTGAGTATCTGTATTTGCTGTGCTGCTGAGAGCAGGTGGAGTGCCCATGGGCTTTGAATCCTATGGCAACTGCTACTCTCCACTGTCTGTTTCCCTGCCCATGAATCTGGAATGCTAAATAGTGTCTCTTGATGAATGACAAACAAGGAGGAATTTTGCAGAAGCCTTGCTTATTTGACTGTGAGTGGATAAAGTCTGTGTCCTCATGCCTGTGAACTCAAGAAAACTCTACTGTGCAGAGACAAATACTTGCTGGGGAGGAATGGAGAAACCTCTCCCTTGAGGGTTTCTCTTTAATTCCAATCTTTTGAGACCCTGATCAGAGAGAGGGGAAACATTCCTTGACTTCAAAGATTAAGATCCACTTAGTGTTTCCTTTTCCAGCTTTTTCCCTCTGGCCTTTGCATTTGTTCAGCTTGCCTGTGAACTCATTCTGCCTTCTCCATGGTTTAAGGCCAGACTGTCAACATTTGTGTAGGACAGGAAGGCTTTCCTATGGGCTGACACTGAACTGAAAGCCCTGACCAAGTGATCTGCAGCCTTTAGAGCACTCTGTGGGCTTCAAAGGTGTGTTTGAGAATTCCAAAGAAAACAACATTGGGCATGGACATTACTTAGGAAGGGCACCTTATATTTATATAAGAGATCAGGAGGTATTTACCTCCTGTTTGATGTGACCTTGCCTAGCTCTGGTTAAGCACTTTACCATTAAGTTGTAGCAATCTTGGATTTATTGTTCAAGGTTACAGCAGTGATGTTGATCTCCATCTGAAGTGCTCTCTCTCCAGCTTTGAGTTTCTTCTGTTTGCTGGCATGAAGAATTTTTCCACTAGAATAATCTGTGTGGCTATCAAGGTGCATTGGGCAGTCTTCATGGTTTACAAGTTACTTGATTGTGCACAGTGCAATGTTGTGGCATGAATAGCTTCTTGCCCCAAGGGTTTTCTGGAGAATAGCCTCTGTCATGCCTGTGCCATCTCTTGCCTGGCTTGGGGGCTGTTGAAGTCCAGCACACCAGGAAATGCACCTTTATATGCCAAGCAAGTGAAACGTTTTTAGGCTGGCATTGCAGTCTCCTCATTGTGCATACCTCAAATCCTGCAGTTTTTCACAAATCCTGGGCATGGAGCTTTGAGGGTGGTCAGCTGTCTAATCTGTAAGTCACTAGCCTGGATAAGAAAAAATGGCTTATGTGACATGATGAGAATATCCTTCTTCAGTCATGAGGAACGCTAAAATGCAGCTATTGTTGGATTATTTAATCTCTAATACTGAGCAGGGATTGTATTTTTGATAAAGTCTTGAATCATCTCTTTGGTGGGCTGTTTGTTGTGCCTGCTTTGGGAGCATGGCAGCCCGAGTAAATGATGGGATATGGAGCTGTAATCACTGAAAAGCTGTCTTTGAGCTGGCACTAAGGTCCCTTTGACTCATAGTTTACCAACAGCATCTCAACTGTCTGCATGGCATGTGAATGTTGTCCTAGACAGCCCTATCTGAGGGTGGGTTAGAACTGCTGAATTGCTTCTATTTTGGGGAGAAGGGTTGCATTTGCTGTCAAATGCAAAGTTGGCTGTTAAACCCCCATCTGTGGAAATTAGCTGTTCTCCTAAAGCATGACAAGATCGACAGAAAATGAGAAAGCAAGCTGAGGGGATGCTTTTAGTACTAAGAATACAGAAAGGAAGCCATGTATCTACTAAATTGAGTCGTTGCTTGGGATGCTTTTTGGATAGCTCTTCTGGAGTTGTTTTCAGCATTTATTTACTTAATTATTTTAAATTGCTGTCTTAACCAAGACTGTCTCAGGCTTGATTTGAGATGAAATAAGTTATTTACATTTGGGTTTGCTTGTCAGCTGTCACCATGTGACGACCAGGAAATGTGCTGCTGAACTGTAGAGACTTTTTCCATTCGATAGCAGTAGCAAAAAAAAAAAACAACCAAACCCAACCAATCAAACCTTTTGAAACTAAGATAATTAGCAATGTCAGCATCTTAAATGTTGTGCTTCTGCAGTTTGATTATGCGCATGCAAAAGAACTTAAGAACTGGTCATGGAGATTTATTTTCTGTGTTTGTGTAATTTTAACACCAAATCTCAGACTGACAGAGGGAAATAAACCAGTTCAGAGTTTATGGAATCCTCAGACCTATGCCAGTTTGTCCTGGCTAAAACATGAATCAGGATGCTTATCCTAGGGGAAGTATATGCAATTCCCTTTTCTGTGGCTGTGTGAAGAGAACTCTGGGTCTCCCCAGGGACACCAAGGAAAGTTTTGTAGCATCTGTGGTGTCTAGGTAGTCGGGTATCTCCCTGCACAGGAGATGGGCACTTGTACCTCCTGCAGAGGCCCTCCCTGCAGTAAAAGTTGTTGAGGTCGATAGCCCAAGCACAGGAAGGAGAGACACCCTTATGTGCATGGATGGAGATGTGGATGTATTTAGCGGGGAACCTTCTGGTGCTTCTTGGAAATGCTAAAGCTTTCTTCTGTGATGGAAAACAGAGGTGGGGCAGAGATGTTCTGTGCCGACATAGTCGGAAGTGTTCACTGGCTTGGTGGAGAAGCTGCTGAGCCTGGATTAGTGCCCTCAGCAGTCACAGGGCTGTGGAATCAGGTGTCCAGAGGAGTAAGCTGGCAGCCAGAGCGCCCTGCAGTACCTTTTGCTGGGAGGGAAGGAGCTTGTTCCTGCTGTCTGCCTGGCTCTAATAAGGAAGCTCCTGTAAGCTCAGGCGCTCTTGCAGGCATCTTGTTGAATGAGTGTAAGGGAAACCAAGGAGCCACTTCTAGGAAAAAACAGTTCTAGCAAGGCATGTGTTTATTCTTTTGGCACCCCACATGGACAGCAGGTGTGCAGAGCAGCTTGGTGCCCAGCCTTGCTGTCAGCCGTGGCAGCTGCTGCACAGTGTCACTGGCAACAGCACAGGTCTTTGAATTCTTCTGACCCATAGGTTCAGCAAGTCTCTTGAACTTGCAGCTTGTCTGAGCTGTTCTACTTCTTTCTGCCTCTTAGCTCTCCAAACCCTTCAAGGCAACTGCAAGTCCTCCATGAAAATAGGAGAAGCTGTCCTGTTGTTCTTCAGGGTCCTATGACAACTTACTGATTGTGTTTGGAAGTTTAGTCCCCATCAATCAAAATTTCTTGTTGCGTTGTTCATTCCAAATTGCTGCTGCAATGGTTACAGCAGCTCTGCCTCCATGTCCAGGAGCTGGTGGTGCTTGTTTTCTGTCTGTTAGGGGGCTGTGTTACATCCCAGTGCAATGAACTAGGGATTGTACTCAGATGTTTGGCCCCTGCTCACTCTGGGTTTCTCTGTGGAGCACAGATGAAATGCTCCCTGGTTTGGCTGGAGAGGATTTCCACTTCTTCTGTGCTTACTTCTTACTATATTTGAAGAGAACTGTGGAAGGGCTGGAAATGGTAATTACTCAGTATTCCTTCTATCTGGGGATGGGAATGGGCAGGCCTTCTAATTATAGGACCTTTGCAAAACCTCAGAAATCTTACTCCAGGGAGCAGTGAGTGGATGACTCCTGTTCACCTTGCTCTTTGGAATTCAGCCATGAGTAGGATTTGTATTGCAAAGTGGCTACCACTTTTCCATTGAATCCTCTGCACTTCTGCACTCTTGCTGTCCAGCTCTAATACTTGCCCTCTTCCTTTCTGCTAAGTGTTCTTGGGACTTGAGGTGAAAGTCAGGATGTGTCTTCATTTATGTGGGAGTCAGCAGAGCCTATGCATATGTATTTGCCTTGAGCTGTGTGCCTTGTAGAATAAGAGCTAGTGAAAAGGAGGGGTAGAGGAAATGATTCCATATGGAAGGCCCTAAATAAATCCATGTCCCTTGGAAAAGGCAGAATATGTCCTTGAAGTTATAAAGTCTGGCACAGTAGAAAATCCCTTCCAAGGAGCACATAGGAGAGAGACAATTAGTGAACCTGGGAGTGGAGAAAAGATGCTGGAGATTTTTGTAGCCCTGCCATTTGTAGCTACAAAGGCCAGAGTAAGGGGAGGAGAGAGTTTGTCACTTGAGATACAACAGCTGCTTGTAGCAGGCCTAATCCTGTCCCTGGGGTTGTGCTGATCTATTGCAGTGTGTTACATCCGGTGTGGGAGCCTTTAGGTTAGAACCTGGGCTTTGTGCTGCCCTCTGGCACTCTTCCAATACTGAGCTGGTCCTGCTTTCTGGTTCTGATAAAGGTCAAATCCCCAACGATGACTTCTGCCTGACAAGACCTTTGGAATCTGCAAGTTACATGAAGTGTCTTCTGCGCCTGTTTCTGTGCTGTGCCTGGATGATTTCTTCTTGAGAATTAACCATTCTCTTCCTCTTCATACACTGAAGTTTGTTTGAATGGATATTGGTACTGGAGGCCTTTTTTAGACTTAGGATTTAAAAGACTGAATATCATTGTTGTGGTGGAGGTTCTGACAGTCTCCAAGCTGCCACTCTTGTGGATTATCTAGTTCAGCATCCTGAAATAGAGGAGGTGGCATCTGAGGGTGAAAATGAATCAAGAATCCTTTTACATATGTTAATTAGTAGGGCCAGTCTTGCCGGCTGCATTGAATGCTGATTCAGTGCTGGGCCTGGCAAAAAAAAAAAAAATTCCAGTGTATTATGGAGGGAGAGTGTGGATTCAGGCTGTCATAGTTATGCCATGCATGGAAAACTTGGAGTCTGTTTCAGAGTGGCCTGTCAGCACAGAGAGTTACACTGATTTATCTGTCCTAGTGTTCTTGCATAGTGGGATTGGTAAAACCATCTTGAAGGGAAGCATTTAACTACTAGCCATATTTTTGCACACAGAAGAGTGCAATGTTCATCCAAACATCTGTCTTGCTGTTCTTGTTTATGCACTCAGCCCTGCAGGAAGGCTTGAGCAGAGGCTTTTCCCCTGCAGGGGTCTGTGCAACCCTCTGTGAGTAGCTCCTGTCCTGCTCAGGCAGTTGTTTTCAGAACCCCAGTAATTTTGTGGCTGGGGGGCCACTGATGATGTCTTTGAAAGAAAGGTAACATCAGTTTCTAGATTTTCTTGCCATGGTTCCCAAGGTATGCAGCTTACCTTGTGAACTGCCTGATGCTGCTCCAACAAAAGGAGAATCCTTCTAGAGCAAAATGCTGCCACCCCTTGCCAGAGGACTGCTTTGGAAACGAAGCTTTTGATTCTCACTTCCTGGCTGGAGTCTGCCCCGCTCATGCCAGGGCCAGTGGGGATGAGTTTAGGGAGGAAGGTGGCACTTGACCTGCTGAGATGTGAGGGGAAAGCTGGCCCAGCAGTCAGTGAGCTCACAGGTGCACAGGGAGGGGCTTGGCGTGGATTGGAGCAGTTGGCCAGCCTTGTGAGCATGAGAGCTGGGCATGATGCAGGCTGAGAGCCAGGGGAGGGTGTCTGGGCTGTTCCTCTCATCTGTGTCAGGGTTTCAGCAGTCACACAAGTGTACAGTGGAAAGGACAGGGAGAAAGACAGGCTGCTGTATGACAGAGCCAGCCATGTCTCTGGTATCATCTCTGAACATGAAACAACTGCGTCCTGGAAGAACACAGAAAAGCTTTCTGCAGGGCTTAGGCTGATAGCCACCAAAAGCTGTGTGTAGGCTTTGTTTTGGTGTTGGTGAGCCAGCTGAAGGTAATTGCTGGTGTGTGATGAAGGGCTGCTAGAGTGGCAGCTCTTTCTTCAGACTGCAAGTAGAAACGATGACTAACTCCAGTTTTTGTCTTTGTGGATCTGTGGTGCCTGGCAAAGGTATCTACTCTCCTGTTCTGACCTCTTTCTAAAACATTTTTCCTTTAGTAATGCCTCCCCTGTGAAGTGGAAACAGTTCAGTTTTCTCTAGTGGTGTGTGTGATACCATCCTGGAAACTGATGGCATCACAGGAAACATTGTGCATGTGGGTGAGGCTTGATCTTTCTCCACTAGTTCCCTCTCAGAATCACAATGGCTGGAGGCTTTGTTTTAGTCATTTTCACTGATGAATAAAGTGAGATTTGGATGTGGGTCCACTTACACTTCTGAGCAGGCCAGAGAAGAAAGGTAATTTCTCATCATTACAACATGGGTTTTGGTCTGTTTCTCCCCTCCATTAGCTTTCTCTGGATGAGTACTTTTTTTTTTTTTTAAATTGCTTTGAACTCAGCATTGCCTGGTTCAAAGTGAGCACCAAGGATCTGAGCTACACCTTGTCTACTCAATGAATCTCCTTTTCTTTCACCCCATGGAGTTTGAGTTGCACTACAGCATTGACAGGGATTGATGGATGGGTGAAGATGGAACATGGCTTTCAGTCCAGCTTGTCTGGGGTCCTGAGCAGCTTTTCCTTTTCATGTGCTGTTATGTAATTTAATTTCTCTAATGCTATGAACAGAAATGCAGCATTAAGCCTCACATTAGGGCATTAAAGTAGAGAAAGATTAGACTGGTGGGTGTTGCTGTTGTGGTTGTATCAGAGTGATCCTGGCTGGATGCCTGCA
Organism: Petroica traversi; assembly: GCA_025920805.1. Lineage (NCBI taxonomy): Eukaryota > Metazoa > Chordata > Aves > Passeriformes > Petroicidae > Petroica > Petroica traversi. The sequence goes on from JAHLSL010000007.1 coordinate 41,784,344, forward strand.
CTGAGCTGCCTCCTGCCCTTCCTATCGATTGTTTAACAACAGCAGCTGCTCTGTTTTTTGGATTTGTGCTGCAAAAATAAGCGCTCCCGTCCTGACCACAGAAACAAAGCAAGTCTCAGCCTGTAGAACAGCAGTTCTAGCCGGCCTTTGGTGTGCCAACACTTCATTAAGTCCAGTGCAAAGGTTTAGCTAGAGACATCGTCAAGCCTGGGAGCTCTTATGCCTGCTCTCCCAAAGCCTGTTTGCTTCTGTGCAAAGCAGAACAGTGGGCCTTAAGGTGAGGTTCAAGTGGTGCATCTGCACTTGGGCTTGCATGAGGGTCATATCCTGCAGGTACCAACTGATGGATGGGCTTGTGGCAGTCACTGTGGGCTGCCTCGTGAGCTGCTCTGTGCTAGAGGTAAAAACCTTGACAACTTAAAAGAGATCTTTCTCTTATGTTACTCCTGTCTTGCATGTGGCAATAGTTCTGGTTCATCTATTAACTGGTATCTAGAGCACACTGACCGTATCTTTTGGCTCAAATAGGAAAAATATCTCCTTTCAGTTTGGCTTTATTTGAACAGGTAATGTGACTGACAGCTTTTTTTTTTTTTTTTCCCCTGTTGAAATAGAAAAGCAAACATCTTAAGGGACAAACATGTTAAGAGGGAGGCTTCTGGTCCTGAAGCAGTTGCAAATGGTCTGAATTTATGTAGCCCTCCTACTGCAGTGTGTCTCGGGCTAAACACAGTTTGTGTCTAGTCTAAGCAATGCTGAGTGTGAAGAATCTGAACCAGAAAGTATTGTGGGCTGAGCCCTTCTTTTAGTGTCTGCCTCTGGCTGCAAGAGCTGTCTCTACTTGAAAAGCTGTCTGTTTCTCTTTGTGTTTGCACCTGCCCGACCTGTAAGGTCAGAATAGGTGTTGCTGACTGAAGTCTCACAGGGGTATCCCTAGGAGTTGCTCCAACAGAGTGCCAGTGCCTCTCATTCCCAAGCAAACAGGGAAGAAACAACATCATGTACAGCTGGTGGTCAGCTTTCTAAGAACTCTTCTTTACAAAATCATTTGTTTGTTGAACTCTGATGTCAAATCCCTGCACAGAGCCCCTGATGAGGAAGGTTACTTGCCACAGGGAACAGCTGGTCAAGCCGTAGGACTGTCTGCAAACTGAGTGGGTGTGGTTGTGAGAGAGTTATGTTTACCTCCCACCTATCACCAAAAATAAAAAGAAAAGTTTCTTTCCTGTATCTCTTATCTGGAGCCAAATAAGCTGAACTCTTTCTTATCTGATGGCAAAATAGTTGAAGAGGAGGACTGAGTGAAGGCCTTAAATAAAAAATACATCAGAACAACAAAAATTAGGAAGTCCTAGAAGAGCAGCTTGTTCTGGTACATGGTGTTTCTCAATCAAACTGACTTACAGGAAAATGTGCACAGATGTGAAAAGAATTGGTGCTTTTAAAGACTTCACCCATGCTAGCTGCCATCACCCAGCCTCAAATGTTTAAAAATGGGTGGTTTATATTTGTGTCAAATAGTGGCAGTTTGACAACTTGTGGCCAGTGGGAGATATTCTTTCCACACCCGGTGCTTTTAGGTGTCTGTCCAGGATTTCAGATTGAAATTAAAGAACTGTCACCAGCGGTGGGGAACGCTTATCACCCGAATGTCTTATAATGGCAGGTTGTAAAACATTGCTCCTTATTTCCTGCTGGCATGGATTTGTCTTTGGGGCCCCCTTTGACATCTGTTCAGTCTCTCTGATGGGCCATCAGGGAACATCATGGGTCAGGTTCCCATTCAGGACAAGATGGCCTTCATTCAGCTTTGGCTGAAATGTTGACTGGTTTTTGCTCTCTTGGGATGATAAGTGGAAACCAGGTTGCTTCAGCGTGAGTATGGAAAGTAGAACAGAAATCTACCCAAGCAGAGGGATATTTCACAAACTGAGGTCATTGCCCACAAGAATTGGGGTTGTCCTCGGGTCACTGGCACATTGCTTGTGCTGCTCCTTGGGGTGAACAGACAGGCACTTTCTCATGGTCTGAGCTACCCATGAGGAAACATCCAGTAAAGTTCTCTGTTAATTATTGTCTGGATAGCAGTTTGAAAACTTCTGTTTTGATGCCTCTTGTTTACAGCTTTGTGGGTTTCTTTCGGGCTGGTGACAGGACTGTGTTGTAATTAGGACTATATGATCTCCTGGGAGAGGCCAGGCAGGAAAGAATGTGCTTTGCTTACTCTCAGTATTTAGAAAAGAGACAAGTGCAGGAGCTGTGCATGCTGAGCTGGAGCATCTTGAGGATTTGTGCCCTGGAAGAACAGGGAACAGCTCTCCTAAAATCTCTGTTCATTGTCAGAGACTGACTTTTAGCTCTTCCATATATGTGGTGCCGAACAGCTGAAATAGCAAGAGACAGGCATCCAAGACAAATAAATGTTGGGGAAGATCATGCTAATAAATTCTTTCTGATTCATCCTATTCCTAAATTCACATCCAGGCTGGGATCTACCACTGGGTTAACAACAATTCCAGCAATGCTCAGCAACCAGCTCCATTGAAAACAAAGTGTGGACATTTTAGCTGGGGACTCTTAAAAGGGACATCTGTGCTGAGTATCACACAAACCTCTCTGGACAGATACCTGAGCAGAACTTAAGGAGTTCTGGAATGAGGTCCCTGGTTATAGCACACAGGGCCGGCAGGACTCCTGTCCTGAAAATCTTACAGCAAAAATAGCTTGGTCATGTGATCCCAGACTAACAAGGCATAGGCTGTCAAGGGCCTGGGGGAGTTCCTAAAAGTACCTGTGCTTCCTTCTGTTAGTTGGCTTCCTTTCAAAGCTATTGCTGAGTTGGGCCAGTCTAGAGCCTTAGCTGGGTAATGGCAGCGAGGAGTGGTGCTGATGTGTAGGAACGAGTCCATTTGTCGCTGTTGAATGAGAAGCAGGTTTAGTGAGCATCTGCAGAGTTTCCTGCCTGTCCCACTAGTCCAGACAAGTTGTGGCATCTGCAGTCTGGGGTGTGACCCCTCTGCCTCCTGCCAGCAGGGACAAAGAATGCTGTCCCTACATCCACCAGCTCTCTTGCACCATCCTCTGCTCTCCATCCCTGCTGGAGAACTTTTCCTTTAAGTTTGTGTCCTGTTTACTGTTGCACTAGGCAAGGAGTGGAAATGTCCCTGGCACAGAGGGTGATCTTTGTGCTGACAAGGAGCTCTCCCAGGGGGAGCTGCAGTGTCATGGGTGAGCTGCTGGGTTGAATATTCAGAATGCCCTTCCCCCTATTTAGCTGGCTCTGCTCCTATTTTTGTCTGTGTCTTAGGCACTTTTTTCCATTTGAAATACTTCATAGGTCATCTGTCGTTTTACTGGCTAGCAAATAGATACCAGTATGGTATAACATGTGGTTTAACAGGAGACCATCGTGGTGCCCTTGGCACCAAAGCCCTGCTGCCACAGGTGTGGGTCTGAAGAGGCTCTTCTTCCCCACTTGTCACCCCTCCTGTCATGCAGTGTTTAAGCTTTGTGATGGTCCTCGTCCTTATGCATGCACAGGTTTGGAGTAGCCTTTCTGTGTTATCCCAAAGTCCTTAGCAGCAGTTAAGGGTCTTCCCAACTGCCTGGCTAACATCAGTTTTAGATGATCCATCTTCAGCTCTGCTGTTGCAGAGGCAGAGTAGCAGCAGGCTGCTCTGCTGGGGTGTTTGTTTACAGTTATAAATAGTATGTGCTGCTTGAATGCTTTTCAGGTTAGAGTTTAGGGATGTCAGGCAGTACAGACTTAGTTACTGGGTTATTTTGGTGTTGAGTGTGACAGCTAGAGATGAAAGTCAGTGGTTAAAGGGAAAAATCTAACCCTATCTCAATAAGCTAATGTGAAACTGGATTGATAGAGCTTAAAAATGAAAGGTGAGCTAGCAACTGCCTTCAGGCTTTTCCCATGGCTGCCACTATCTTGCCCCTTGTAGCCAGTGCAGATGACAAATCAGCAGAGGGGGAGCAGCTGGCCTCCCTTTTCTGGCAAGGGACATGTTGGGGTGTTTCAGGACACAACTGTGTGATACTCCTTTGCGTCATCACAGCTGAAATTCAGATAAGGACAATAGCCCTGCAGTATTTGGTTGATGTATAACAACACCCAGTGGGGCCAGGGTGGGGGTAAAGAAGCACGTGGGTTTTCTAATGAAAATGAAATATTTCACATAGATTAATGCAATATTTTTGGGGAACATTAGCTTAGTAAATCTGTATAAGGAAAGGTGTTGAATTAATTGGGTGGTGTGAGAAGAATGAAATGTTTTCTCAGCAAACACTGCTAATAGGGATTGCCTCTGCTCTGTGGTATGTACCTCAATGAGGAAATAGAAATTTAATTCAGCTTTTTCACATGACTCTGTGTCCTGAATAACTAGATCCATAAAAAAAAAAACCAATGAGAAGCTTTCCTAAGGACTGCAGTTGGCACTGGACTAGTCATAGAAATAGAGAGCTGCTGGCTGACTGCTGTAAGAGTTATCTCTCTTGACTGCCTCTAATTCACCTGCTCCCTATGACAGACTGCAAACAGAATTTGAGCCAGTTTTCCTGGAATAGCACTTCTGGCAGTAACAGGATTAAAACATTGTCACTTCTTTTTCTCTCCTCCCAAATGTATTTCCAAGAGGACTTGTCATCTATCATGGATCTTGCTACATAAATCTGGCTTCTTTGGCTGACCCTTCAGCTAGCCCTATTTCCTGGAAAGCTGGTGGTACTGCAGGTCATCCTGTGCCCAAGTCTTCCCACAGAACAGTTCCACATCTAGCTTTGGTGCAAGTGATCCAGCGAGTCCAGCTGAATCACAGATGTCTTTAAACAGAAGTGCCTCAAAGCTCCTGTGGGCACGCATGTATGCACATGTGTATAAAAGGAACCCAAAACAAAAAACACAGAAAGTATTCAAAGAATTAACTTGCTAATTAGCAAGAATCTCACGTTCCTCTCTTGGGTATGAAACAGTGATATAGCAGGCAGCTGCAACATGGGGCTCCCCTCAAATGCTGTTTCCTGACATAGTCAGGACTTTGCTCTCTTGTTTTTCTTAAAAAAAACCCAAACCCCTTCCAGCTCACATTTTTGTTCAAATAGTTGTAAGCTCCATTTAGCTGCTGTTGTTTTCAGTATTGCTGTCAAGTCTTTCTGCACACTGAGATGCCAAGCCTGAAAGCATTATTCTCTAAGCACCATCTTTTGGTTAACCCACACTCCCCCAGCACAGCCTTTGCACACAGGGATCTCCCCTCAGCTGCCTGCTCAGCATCCACCCTCCCACTGGGGGTTCAACCAAACCAACAATTCCCAGCAACACACTCAGTACAGGGGATTTTCCTTTATGGGTTCATGTGGCCAAGGTGCTGAGCTGGGATTCCTTCCAGTTTTTTGCTCGATTGCAGTTTGTGTGTCTTTCCTTCCTTCCACAGACATGAAGGTGAGTTAGGGAGCTTTGAGTGCTAATGTCTCAGTGATTTTAAAGTCTATTTCTGTGGGTCTGACTTATTTCATGTTGGGAAGGATGTTGAACCATGTGGCTAGTATCTGGAACAGGCTGGGCTCAATGGCTTACTGCTAATTGAGTAAGTAAGATCAGAATTAGACTGCTAAACGTTGCTCCAGGAGAGAAGACTGGGATTACAGGGCTAAAAATTGCTTCAGAGGGAGAACTTTGGCTTTTCTACTAAGTTGCTACCTCACAGTGCCTAAAATCCTGACCTCAGTCTCTGTTCAAGGGTCCAGTTCTCTGCGTGCTTGAGCTGCTGATGTTGATGGGTTTCCTAAGCCCAGAATCATGTTCCCAGGCTTCATTGATGGAAAACATGTAGCTGGCACACGTGTATTGCAAAAGATTGGGATGTGTCAACATAGCATTGAGGGTTGTTGCTCTTATCTCCATTGTATTTATTAACCTGGGTCTCCCTTGAGTTCTTTCATTCTGCTGCCTTGTTTTTCCAATTGAAAAACTAAGTAGGAGAGCAAAAGGAGGGGACTTCAGATTGGCTTGACCTGGTTGTCTTTCATCCTTTTCCAGGAATTGACCTTCAGTTTGGTTGGAGAAGACCCTTCATTTGTAAAAGCATGTTTCTTTTCTCCTGGTTTCTTTAATTCTTCCTCTCACATTCTTCTCACATGTATATTCCTGACAGTCCTTGGAGTGCAGTGAGTAGCTGGTACTTAGAGGAACAGTTGTGTCTCACCATGGCTGGATGTGTTCGGAGGCAGCAGTCAGTGAGTGCAAACGGCAACATGCTTCATACTGTAGTTTTGTGTTTTTGTTTCCTCCCATCCCTTTTTTTCTACTGGAGAGCTCTGATGCACTTGCCAGATGGAGCTCCTAGTGACTGAGATAATGGGCTTAGAGATGCCTTCCTTTTTGTGCAGCTGGGATGTCTCCTCTGGTTAAACCCAGCTGGGTCACTGTGTGAAAGGGTAAAGTAAGCAAGCCTTTATGAGTCCTGCTTGCCATCTGGGCCTAGTTTAGTGCTGTGGAATTGGATATGGAAGGGATGGGACACCAGAGGCTCTGCAGGAGGAACTAAATCTCTGATTCCCTAACGGAGCATTAGCACCTCTTGCGCAGTTGAGATGTGGCTGACATTCACAGCAGAGCTGGGATCACTTACCTGGAAAGCACCAGCATTCCTGTTCTGGCACTTTTGCTTACTGGCTGATAGTCCTTTTTCCTGTCAGGAAAAAGATGCTTACTAGATAGAAAGATTTTAATGGAATATATTTTGAAGTGGATTTATCCGTAAGCTCAAAGCTGTTGAAGTATCAGCCTTGTTTTCTTTCTTAGTCTGTTTTTACCAGCCCTGCACTGGCCAGTGTAAAAGGATCTAAAAAAAGTGAGGCCTTAGTCAGATGTACATATGGTGTTCCTTGACTTTGTAAAACATAAGTAGGAGGAAGGTAGCTCTTTATGATGGGAGAGTGTGAGGGCCAAGACGGCAAACTTCTGTAATAACATCTTAGTTTGAGTTGTACATCAGCCTGTGCAGAGAAACCTCTGGATAAAGCTGGGAATGAGGCTTTTCTGTGCCTAGTTTTGTAAAGGAGAAGACTGATTTTGGTAGCATTTCATGGTGCATTTATCTTTCTCTTGCTGCAGGTGAGGCTGGTGCCAGCATTATTCGGGTGTCAAAAGAAGCCCGGAAGAGGTTCTTGGGCCCTCTCCACCCCTCTTTCAACTTGGTGAAGACCATTCGGATGTGCCTGTCCAAGACTGTGCCAGAGAATGGGCACGAGGTTGCAGCAGGACGTTTGGGTATTTCCCTGACACGGGTCTCTGATGGAGAAAATGTGATACTGTCAGACTTCAATTCCAAGGAGGAGCTGATCCAGGTGAATGGAATCTTACAGCAGAGGGCTGGGCAGGAACGACACGGAATTTTGTTTTGTCTTAGTACTGGAGTATAATTGTTAGCACGTGGCAGCATGGTGTTCTGAGAACAGTAATAGTTCCAGTAGGCTCTGATCTGATTCTTACATTCTGAATCTCTTTCTCCTTCAGGCCTGTGTCTGCAGCACCTTTATCCCTGTCTACTGTGGGCTGATACCTCCAACCTTGCGTGGAGTGGTAAGTAAGATTCTAAGACGGTCCTTCATTAAATTGCATACTAATGAATAAGTTTTGACAATGTTATTGGTTGCCTGCTGGCAGCATTTATCTGAAGAGACACAAGAAATTCCCAAATAAACAATTTCCAGCAGTGGATATACCATCTTTCCACTGCTGCCCACAGTTGACTATAAATGTCCCGAAAACCAGTGGGTTTAACATACAGTAATATATAGCAGTCTGGGGAAGGGCTGGCTGGCTTAGCAGAGGGCTCTCATGGCTGCATAGTACATTTCCATCACTGAGGCTCCAGCTCTCTACATGTGGAAAGAAGTTTGGCCCAGGATAAAAGTCATGAGTGTTGCCCCTACCCCATGTCAGTGACACTTCGTGTGGGTTTAACCAGACGTGTGGATACTGGCCCTCTTTCCCATGGAGTTCTTCCTGTTCTTTCTCTGAGAAAAATGTTCTACTGCATACCAGAGCTTTCTTTAAATTGTGTCCAAGGCTGTCCAAGAGTAATTTATCCCCCTGAGTTTGCATGTTAGAAATGAAAATACATTAAGGTAGTGCAGAGCTGCAGCATTTCTGGATATTGCAGTCGTGCTTTAAGGGCCTCCTATTTGACCCTGGCCTCTCTTGTGGAGGCCATTAACATAGGTTGATGAACATGTTAAAAGGCAGGGGTTTTGCAGACTAAATAGTCAAAAGTGAGAGGGAGAACTGCTATAAAATATCTGCCCTGATTTACCATAAGTGGTCTGACCAAAGTGCTTCTGTCTGTCAGAGCACAGCATCAAATGTGCTCCGATTGCTACCTGTGTCCTAAAAGTGAGGTCAGTTTTGCTCCTGCATAATGCACAGCTTGGCTGGTTTTGCCTTGTGCAAGCGTGTTGGTCAGGGAAATGACCTGGAGGAGATGTCCAGTGTTGTTCAGCCCTTCAGAGAATTGGCAGAATCAGTACTGGTTTGATATTTGCTCAGCAACTGCAAGCAGGGCTTTTTCCCTTCAACTGGTGGGACCATAGCTGTGGCTCTTGCCTTACCCCTCTTTGGGGCTAATTGAGGTCAGTGTGCATCAGGCAAAAATCTCACAATTCCAAAACTGTACACAACATCAGGGTTTCTGGAATGTGCAGCTGCCCTGACACACTGAGGGATGACTTCTCTTGGGAAAAGGAGATGAGGAAATTTAATTCCTACCTCTTCCCCAGAAAAGCATGGCTCTGAGGGGGGATTGCTGATGAGGTGAGAGGTTAAATTGGGTTGGGTATGAACTTGAGAAATGGTTTGAAACAGGAATGCGTGGTTCCTAGCATGCCTGTAGTGACTATATTTGCCACAGGATAAACTGACAGGCCTGGCACAAGGACTAGTTTTCAGAGCAGTGTTACCATGTGCAAGGTGCAAAATCCATATTTTGCCTTCCTCCTAAATTTTTTCCAGATGATGGAGATGGGCAGGGGAGTAAAAAAAAAAAAAAACAGAAAACAACTTAAATATTGAGAAATGGAAAGGTCAGTAACTGACCTGTCAACACGTACTATAGTTGTGAATTGTCTGTAGCATGTGGGTGAGATGAATCCATGGCAAGGGTTACAACGCTGATTGTCAAATCACGTGAGTGAGGGCCTTGTGCATGGGAGAGCATGAGGGAATGGGAATTGGGCACTTCAGTCTATGAACCATCCCCTAAAGCTGCTGCTGCTTGTGCCTGCAGGCAGCTGGTGGCTCCAGCCTGTGGCAATGTGCTGTCCTGGGCTTTGCAAGAGGCTGGAGAGTGGTTACACTTATTTACTGGAGGTTCAGGCAAATCCAAAGAAGTGGCAGCTGAGCTTTACTGAGGAATGTTAATCAGCATTGCTTGGAAGCAGTAGACCAGAGAGTGGAGTGGGCATGTGGACTCCTGGATGTCTATGGATTCAGAAGGCTTTGTCTGTCAGCTCTGTTGTAGTTGAGCCTTTTTTGTAATGGCATCCATGCAGTCATGCTGCCACCCTAAGGGAAACTTGTCTTCTGCATCCTTACTGCAAAACTAAAACTTACCTCCATTTTCTTTAAACAAAGTGCTTGCTGCCTGCTTTACTCTGTTCTCATCCCACTCAGCATGTTGGGATCTCGTTCTTTCAAAGGGAGTCAGGCAGATATGTCCAGCTCTAGCTGTGCCTAGTCTGGCTCTCAGTGGAGCAGCTTTGGGGAGAGGATGACAACGGCAGTTTGCTGTGGTTTGCTTTAGGCTTAGGGAATAGTGATTCCCACTTGAGAAAGGGGAGGGGGTTCAGTTGATTGTTGTCAGCTCTGTTATTGGAAAACATCTTGTAAGCAAGTTGTATTACTGTTTCTGAGAGGCTGTACTTAGCCTTGAGTTTAATCTAGCCTATCCTTCCACTGCCCAAATTCAGGAGGTGTGGAGCCCCTAAGTGTCTGTCTTGACACAATGATTGGTGAGCAACGGCTGCCATGAGGATAAAATGTCTTGTGCTCTGAGTTTTGGCTGCTGTAGCCTACAACTGTAATCACAAGCCATGTCCCATGAAGCATTAGGCTGTATGCAATGGTAGTCCTGAGGTTTAGTTTGCCTCCCAGGAAGGCAAACTGCTGTGCAGTCCCCCCTGACCCTGGTGCCTCAATGGCAGCTGGCTTGCTATAACTGAATTTAATTGCTTTCAGCCCGTGAGCTTGTGAACTGTTCCACAGGCTCAGAAGCTGCTTGAAGAGGTTTCTGTCTTGTGTGCCATCCAGAGCAAGAGAGAGCAAAGTGCGAAGCACCCTCCAGGCAACACATCCGGTGTTTTCCTAGGCCCTATGCAGCAAAAGACCAATGCTGGTGGTCAGTCTGCCTTTGAGACAAGAGGAAGCATGATGCAGAATGTACTCCTCCTTCAATCAGCATTTCCCTGCTCTGTCTGGGTTTAGCCTCTACTGGCTCAGCTTCTCAGCCAGCAAAGAGCTGAAAGATGTTTACAGCTGCTACTTGTGGGGCTGCATAGCCCCTGTATCCTGATCTATGTTTGACCCTCCCAGAGGAAAGGGATCCAGGCAGCAAATTGCAGGAATAACCCTGATAAAAACCAGCAGGACTCTTCTGTAACTGAGGTTCACAAGAGCTGGAACTGTTATTTTGCAAAGACCCCCAGCTTCCTTCTCTTTTGGCTTGACTGCCATCTTTTTCCTTTTGCATGTTGCATCTTTTGCATGTTGCTTACTCTGCCAAAACCTGTGATAGGGATCATCTTGCTCACCTCCTTGTGCAATTATAGTATCCAACAAATGTTTTGAGAACATGTTACTGGGGTAGCCCTTCCTGCAAGGGTAATGTGAATGTGTTTATGGTACAGAAGTACAGAACATTCTCTGATAAGAGGGTGCCTGTTAAGAGCAGGACCCAAGTCCCTTGTGCTCCGTTACTACACCAGGAGCAAGTTGATTCCCAGTGTGTATGCATGCATTGGGATTGCTGCTCATTAAGGCCACTAGCAACAAATTGGTCGGTTTTACTCATAGATAGCAAACCTTCTGCCACAGGAGACTTGTGTCTGAACTTACTCGTTTTAAACACAAGTGAAAAATGACACAATGTCACAGTGTGACAGCTGAGATCATTGCTAATTTGCACTGCAGGTGGTTGTTGGTGTGTATTATTATTTTATTGGACAGCAGTCACTGCATAGTAGATGTAAGTCAGCAGTCACACAAGTGAATGTGACTTTCTTACTGAACACTTGTGAGCAGCACACGCAACCAAGAAAAAGCACATAGCAAAAGGAGTTGTTATAAACAACACGGCTGTGCTATCACTAGTTTAGACTGCTTTAATGCTGGTGGATGTATTTCATTTTCTTCCCAAGTTGTTGGCACAGATAGGAAGAGGCACACAGAGTAAAAAAGCTGCTTGATCAGTTGCAAGAATGGGTATTGCTGCATTTATCTTGATTTCAGAGATATGTTGATGGAGGGATTTCAGACAATTTGCCCCAGTATGAGCTGAAGAACACAATCACGGTGTCTCCTTTCTCTGGAGAGAGCGATATCTGCCCACGGGACAGTTCCACTAACATGCATGAGCTGAGAGTCACCAACACAAGCATCCAGTTCAACCTTCGCAACCTCTACCGCCTCTCAAAGGCCCTGTTTCCTCCAGAGCCACAGGTGAGTTTCCTGGCCAAACCACAACTTGGGGACCACAGATCTTGGGCAGTGGTTATACTGTGTGCCCTTTCCAGACACTGTCAGTTTTGTATCTCATGATTTGTCTTTAATCTTGACATTATCAACCCAGTGACTCACTAAACCTTGAGTACCTGCACAAGGGTTTGTCTTCTTCTACTACTGGAACATCAATTTAGGTGGTAGCATTAGCTTGGAAAGTATTCCCATGTTGCTCTCTTTATAAGTAGTCTTTGCCTGAAAATCAGGCTCACTGTAAACAAAGATGTATTGGCCATCAGAACTAATGTGCACTTCAGTGTTTTAAGGTAAGGATGGAGCTACCGTATGAAGCCTTTCTACTAAATCACTGTAGCAAGTGTTGCTGCAAACTTTGTATGCTTCTGTGAAGATGCAAGTGCCAGATAGCCCTGACATTTGGACATAAGAAGCATGCATTCATGTGCTGAATTACTTGGGCAAGTTTTTTCCCACCCCCTCTTTAGTCTTAGCTGGCTTTATCTGCAAACACAATGGCCCTTCCTGGCATCTGCAGGGAAGTATTCTGGGCTGCTTGTCAGAGTGACTGCCTGAAGGCTGCTCTCAGCTGCAGCATAAGTTCTACATGGGGAAATGAGGTAGCTGCAACTCTACGCCCACACTTAGGTAGGATTCTAGGTGTCCCTCCCCATCTAAATTGTCCTGTGATTCCCATATCCAATGTATTGATACTCTACCTCCCATTACTGCTCAAAGCTTGAGAAAGGCTGGCAAGAACAAGACTTGTTCTTGGGATAGCTCAGGAGTCAGGAGAATTCCTCTGAATTCGAGGAATTCGAGGTAGGTGTTTGCTCTGCTCAGCTAATTTCCAAATGACTTGGTTTTTCCTTCCTTGGCCCACAGGTGCTGCGGGATATGTGCAAGCAGGGCTATCGGGATGCACTGCACTTCCTGAAGAAAAATGGTAAGGCACTGGCTGTTTGTAGGGTGTGCTGACTTGCTTGTTCTGTGCCACACTTGCTGCCTTGGCTTTGAGAGTAGTCGATGGTGCATATGAAAGGTGCAAGGGAAGAACTGAACTGTGCCTCAGATGCTGGGGTATGGAATTCTCTTTAATAATTCTGCTTGAGCTCTTAAGAAGAGGTGGAGTGGTGACCTTTCAGTTACCAACATAGTTGTTGGACAGCAGTGCCATTTGGACCCCCTGCAGATACCGTGCTGCTCTCTGTATGCAGCTGGGTCCGTGTGGTGCTGCCCTCAGAGCCCCAGTGCCGGGCACTTGGGTGCTGCTGAGTGCCAGCCCTGGCTCTCCTGCCTCCAGCCGCTGGGTATGCGCTTGCTGCCACCTCGTGTCCATGGACACGGGATAACTGGGATTGCACTGCAGGAGGGAAATCCTGCCTGCAAGATGGGTGACTGGCAGATTGTAACGACAAAACTCTGCAAAACAGCACCCTGCAGATCTTAAAGGGGAAATGTGAGAACTTCCGATGGGGAAAGAGAGAACAAGCAAGGTTTCTAACTCCTTGTGGTAAGCATTACAAGAGATGTAAACTAAAGAGGCTGGGCATAGCCTCAGCCTGAGGGGAGTTAGGGTGAAGCAAGGACTAACATTCCAGAGGCCAGGCAGGGCAGCTGGTTTGTGCCGTCCTTACAGTATAAATTCACTTCTCAGGTCTCCTTCATCCTCCAAGTCCTGCCCGTCCTCTCCTTGCCATAGAAGCACCTCCAGGAGAGAAGAAAGAGGAAGAAACAGAAGCTGAGGACCAAATGGAGGACAGCACTGCCCTTGCTGTTGTTGAAGAGCATATCTTTGAACACTTGCCTCCCAGTCTGAACCAAGGTGTGATTCAAAAGGAAGGATCACAGGGAATCTTCCTGTGCTGCCTGGTCTGCCTCAGAAGATTACTGGGATGTGTGATTATTGTGTATGGCTGGGGTTGGTCATACCCAGGGATTGAAATGACACCTGCTGAGGGTTAGATGGATTGGGGGGGCGTGTCTCAGATAAAGATGTGACTTATACTGTGGAAGCTGGACTGGGAGAGGTTGATTAATTTCACAGTGTTCTGCCTGGTGAGGAGAGGAGGGGGTCTTGCTGCTCACTCCTTTAGAGTCTCATAAAGGTGAAAGCTGCTGGTTTTAGCTGTGCTCGGGGAATTAATAACCTGAGCAAGACTTCCTAAGAAATGGGAAGTTGCTGCCTCAGGCTGAGTAACTTCTGAGGTATGGCAAGAAAAGAGTCCCACTGGGGATATTCAACCAGTGTTTTCTTCTGCCTTCAGCTCTTCTGGAGGCTTGTGCTGAAAGAAGAAGTTTCTTGACTGGCCTCAGCAACATGCTGCCTGTCCGTGTCGCCACGGCGATGATGGTCCCCTACATGCTGCCTCTCGAGTCTGCAGTTTCCTTCACTGTCAGGTAAGCCTTAGGCTGGTCCCTCAGTGGTGCAGACAAGTATTTGATGTAGCTGTAGTGTTTGAATAGACAGAGTGGGATTCTCTCTAATTCTGTACTGCTGGTGTTCCTGGGAAAGAAGCTCCTGGCAATAAACAGACATGAATAAGAAAAAACAAACCCCCACAAAAAAAGAAAAACCAAGAACCCAAAGATTTTCTTGTCTTCCTGTGTCATGTAGTTACAGTCACTACTTCCAACTTGAAGGAATATTACTGGTGCCCCAGAAAATGGTGGTAAATTTTTGAGCCTTAAGAGAGACTTTGAAACTGGTGTTCCTTTTCATCATATTCCCTTGTGTGGTCCAGCTAATGATTGTCTCCTGGGATCCTTACAGGTTGCTGGAATGGCTCCCAGATATCCCTGAGGATATAAGATGGATGAGGGAGCAGATGACAGAAATCTGCAACTATCTTGTGAAGAAAGCCAAGAAGAAACTGGGCAGCCATCTTTCAGCCAGGTATGGCTGCTTTTCTTCACAGCACTGTTCTGAAGGAGCCCTTTATTTCCCCTTACACCTTTGAATTCTAGAGACTCTGCACCACTGGAGCAGAGCAAATAAGGCACAAATCTAGAAGGATTCACCAGTTAAGCTGAAATGCAAAACTGGTCCATGGTCTCTTAGCTTCCTTAACTGTTGGATAGACTCAGCACATGGTCACCTTCCTTCATCCCATTATAGGGCAGACCCTGTAATGAAGCTGTCACTATAGCAGTAGAGCAGAAGATGTAAGCCTGGTTAAAGCAGTATGCAAGGTTAGTGCATGCTCCCTCTAGAAGACTGAGCTACTTGTCTTTGTGGCATTTGCTGGCCCAGGATCTCCTGAAAGTACTTGTGTTCAAATGACCTTTCTACCTCAAGGTCTCAATCTGGTTTTTGGAGGGAGGGAATATGGGAGGGAGGGAGGGTGACCAGGGTACACAAGAGAGTTTCCAAATGAGACTGAGTGCTCTGGGCCTGTGTGCCTGTGCTTCTGAACTGAACTCCTGCAATAGCCCCTTTCTTGAGCCTGTGGCAAGACTGTTGTGTAGATGAGCATCTCAGGGGTCTCAGCTGTGATTTGATCCTACAAAGGTGTGATTCTTATCCAAAAGAGTTCATCGTCTGAATTACTGAGAGATGTGAGGAGGGAAAAATGGGCACGCACAGCTTCTCAGTAAAATCATGTAGTCAATTTAGTACAAAATAGGACGGTGGTCCTGTAGCTCTGGTGTGGTGACCTGCTCATTCCCATGTACTGAGTCTGTGCGTGTATTTGCCTTTCAGGCTTTACTATCACCTCGAGCTCGGAGGGCCCCAGAAGCTGCCAATTTCTCCCCCGCCACCTTGTGGTGAAGCACTGCCCATGTGGATGAGAAGCAACCGCTCGGTGTCGGATGTCATGATGAAGTGGGACGAGTACCAGCGCCAGCTCATGCTGGGCTTGCTCTGCATCAACGTGGACATGCAAGCCTCCCTCTTCCCTCGGGAAGGGTTTCAGTTAAAGCTTCCACCTCTAGACTGTGCAAAAGAGTGCCTGCCACTCTTCTGAGCCTGCCGTCGTGAGGGTTGGGGGGGGGGGGGCAAGCGGAATGGACATGGGGTGGAACCAGTCTCATCCCTCAGCAGCAGGCTGCCCTGTGCTCCTGAATATGCTGCAAAGGGGATTTCCCCGGGATGGAGACTGGTGGAATTGACTGTAGCCATTTGTTGCCCGCTGGGCCAAGCAAGTGACCCTTGTGTTCACAGACACACACAGGCTGATTCCTTGCTCTAGACTCGTGGTGAGGCCTGGCCATTGCCTGTGGCCAGGCTGATGCTGACCCAGCTGGGCTCTCCCAAATAGTGCACTTTGAATTGCCACTGGCTTTTTATCGCCAAATAACTAGGATGTAGATGACGCTCTCAAGTTCATACAGCTTTTACCTCCCTTGGTTTTTCAGAGCATGTGTCTTGATTTCTCTCCTTAAGTCATCTGACAACCCTTAGCTCTTTGTGCTACTGAAAGATGAAGTAGCCTTTGCCAAACCAACTTTTCTCATGGCTTTCAAATCTCCTCTTGACTTTTTTCTTTGCTGAAACCGTATCCTTTCCTCTCTCCCTTAATTGCATCCACACTGGAAGCTAGAGCTGGTCCTGCAGCAGACTACACTGGAACTGCAGAAGTGTAGGACAGTTACAAATTTCCCGATTCATGTTGTCCTGGTCTCTTCCTTTTTGATTGCGGCCCTCTTGGAACTACTGTGACTTGAACTCTGAGTGTTGAGTGATTGGAGAGCTTATTTAAAGAAGTAATTTTGACAGATTTTTTTTTCCAGGGAGACATGTTAAATTTGAGGCCCTATTCCAGACTGTGAATGGAATTGGTGGGGGTTGCCCTAAAAAAGCTCAGCCTGGCTGTCTCAGGATCAGCTTAGCAGCTGAAGCATTACGAAGTGCTTGTAGGAAGATGAGAATTGTGTGGGGCATGTTATTTTTGAGAGGCTTGTGGTGGAGTGTCACAGCAAGTGCTGGGGAAGTGGCTGCCTCTGACAGGAGTCAGTTGGGCTTTGCTCCTTAAGGGGCTGTACAACTGAGGCAAGTTCCAAGTGGGTGATACAGAATGATCTCTTGCCAAACTGAGGCTTCTATCTCTCTTTTGCTGTGAAAGTTTGGTCATTGAGGCTTTGGAGTGGGAAGGATTTAGTCTTGAGCTACACCAGCATCATAGCTTGCCTGTCTTTTGTGGCTCACAGGCCTTGCTCTGCAGCTGACAGTAACAGGAGCCTGAGAAGTGAAGTTAAGCCTGTTGATGCACATTCACCGCTTGGAACTGGCTCCTCTTTGTCTTGTCCCTTAAAAGACCAGAACTGGTGGGTCTGTAGCAGAGCAGGACTCTGCCTTGGGAGGCACTGCCTTCTCAGCTGTGGTCTGGTCGTGGCTTGTGTGAGAAGTATGAACTCCCTGTTCTTTGCAGGGTGAGACATGGCTTCCTGTGGGGATTGCATGGACTTAAGTTTAGGTCTTCACACTCTGGCAAACCCAGCTCCTGGTATCTTTTTCTGCTTCTTGTCTAGCTATATGAGGCGTCTTCTATCTCCTAGCACAAATAGTGTCCAATGGCCAAAGCAAACCTATGCTGTCTTTGCTGGGGAGCAGGACAGGGTATCTGAAGCTGATTACATAGCCTATACATGGAATAGTGATTTTTAGTAGACTCTGTTTTGCACCTTAGATTTAGAAAGGGAAAATAAGCCCAGAAGTTGTGCTAATAACTGGAGAAAAGTAGTAAATCTTCATGAGCAGTGTGGGTGACAGGGTGGGTACTGTTTCCTATGAGCACAGTTTTGCACTGGGCATGGGTTTGGTGTTTGTGTGGAGACTCTGATAAGCATCAGGACTTTCCTGCAGTGGCAGTGCCAAGCTGGGAGGCAGTGGACTGAGCCTCTGCCCAGGAGATGCCAGTGCAAGAATGCACCTGTGAATTAGATTGTCACCCCACTGCCCTTGCTGGATGTAACCTACCTATGTAACACAAAGGCTTGTGTATCTTACAAAGCAGGCCTGCACTTATGCAGTCAGATTTAGTCTTAAGCTTTGCATAGTTAAGTCAGTTACGGAACAGGGAAGTCACTACAGGAAGAGAAAAAATTGGAGGATTCTGAAATCAGAATAGAGCATTGGATTACAAAACAAGTCAATCTTATGATTGTCTAAAGCCTGCAGAAAAAAATGCTAGATGCTAATGGAAATGAACCAGCAACAAGCTACTGTCACTTAGTGGGAGAAGGATGAATTTGATGAAAATTTGAACTGAGAAAAGGTGTTCATTTTGTGGTTTGGTATGGGATTTCTTTTCTTCCACTGTTTTGGACGACCTTCTTGGAGGGGAATGGCACACGCACAGCTACTTTGATTGCTAAATGCATATCTCTTGTCCCTGGTGCACACACGGAGCAATTGGCAAGAACAGAGAGATATTTAGTGGCAAGAAATTAAAGCATTTTATCCAGAAGCAAAATGTATGAGAGGGGCAAAACTGCATAAGGAAAATCTTACGTTTAGAAGCTGCTGCTCTTTTGACATTGCTTTTTTTTTAGTTAATATATGGGTGGAGAAAATGATGCAAGTGGGTTTTTTATCCCTTCTTCCTGGACTGGTGAAACCACTGAGTGATTATGTAAACCACTAAACTATGAAACAAAATACTCTTCGCAAAAGAGTGTGCTAAGAAGTTGCAGCTTGGCACACTTTCCCTTTGACTTTCGCATCAGAACTGACTGGGCTGGTGCTAACTGGACTGATTCTGCTGTCTTCCAGTGCTCCGATCCAGAAGGCTTAGGAATTCTGGTTCATGCATTTCAAGAGACCAACAGCTGTGTCTGGTAAAAGGCCCAAGTTTTGTTCTGTGTTTTACCACATCTATAGTTTAATTTATTATATTAACTTCTCAAAGAGAACTTTTGTACACTTCAAACTATAACCACAAATCAAAGCCTGGCTTTAAAAATAAAGGTCTAACTCTTCACAGAGGTAATTCCTGTTTTTCCTAATATGCAGGGGGTGAAGGATACTGGGAAAGCACCACTCTGTATTAACCCTTTCTTTGCCTTTTTTATTCCCCAAGTGATACAATGGCTGTTGTGTGGTAGCTCATTAGCTTTATAGATTTGAGCTCTGATAAAGGAACTGTAGATCTGTCAAAAATACGTCAAACTAGCCTTTTGAAAAGTTTCACCCATTTGCTTGAAATTTTTGCTGCTCCTTCATCACAGATTGCAAAGGATGAAGGGATTAGGAAGGATCACCTTTCCCACTAATGAGAAAAAGGGCTATGTCAGCTTGTGCATGTCTTTTTGTTGTGCAGTGCTGCCTTGTCTGGATGAGATCCCACTCTTTCTGAAATCTCTGAAAATCTTGATAGGCTCTGGATTGGATATGGGGGGTTTATTGTGACAGTGCTCACTGGAACTGTTCAGCCCCTTGTTCTGTGTGTACCTCATGGTGTGCAAAATGACCTTCTGGGGCAGCCATTGCTGATTAACCTTCCCTTGCGAAGTCTGTAGGAGCAAGGTCATCTCTGGCAGTCAGTGCCTTCTTCTCCAAAATGTGTGGCTCGGCAGCCCAGCAGGCCTGTCCACTCTCCAGGGTGACCTCCAGAGGTCAGGTTCCTGGACAAAAATTTATCTTGTAGTCTAGTGGTCCTTATGGCATTCACTGATTCACTGGATTCCTGCAGGAGTCCCAACCCTTTCCATTTCCACTGTTGCACATAAAGGGTCTGTGCATTCAGGAATCCACTTTTTTTTTTCTCCTTCCTGTCTTATTACTTGCTGCTTTTAACAAGGCTAATGGTGCCTTTGGTTGTGCTTCTAACCAGCCCCTAACCTGTACAACACTGTAGAGTTGTTTTGTGTACAACAGTCTGTGCCTATGGCATCCTCTGTAATCCACAGTTAGTGTGTAGTGGAATTGGTTTGGATTGCTGCCTGCCCCACTGCTAATACTGTTGCAAGCTGATTTTCAAGGGATAGGAGAAAATACTGACCACTATGTACAGGACCTAGGAATTGTTTTCTCATGGCTTTTTGGAAGGCTGTGCACCTGCAAGACTCAGAACAGAGAATAAGAGAATCTGCTGTCTGCCAGCAGTGGGGTGTCCCTAGTACTTTTATACTTCCACGTGGTTTTATTAATTTTAAAAAATTACCTAGTAATTCACTACTTCCTTGGAGAAAGAGTTCTCACTTTTGCCAAAGTGGTTGTGGGAAAAATACCTGAAACTCTGTGTTTTTTCCTTTGGTGGAGTCCATTTCTAAGCATATGCCACATGTGGTGGGTGGCAGGGCTGCCCAAGTCAGAGGGCCTTGACAACAGTTTTCTCAAGGTTTATTTCCTTCTTCTCCTTAAATCAGTGAGAGAATGGACCACCTTACCTGGCTGCCATGTCAGCCCCCTTGTTTGTGCCAAACACATGCAGTGGGCTCTAGCCTGCCTGTCCCTCTGGTGTCTGCCTTTCTGAGTGCAGCAGAACTTGCTCCCCTCTCCTCTCCCTCCTTCCCCTTGCCTGCTGGGGGGACATTGCTCCTTTTCCATCCTGCAGGCAGCTCCACTAGGACAGCCTCTAACTGCATTCATCTCACTCTGTGGGTCCACGTCAGCCCTCCTGCACAGGGAGGAGGAAACTCTAGTTCCAAACAGAAGACTTGGAAATGTACATTTGAAATAAATACCTCTCTCTTCTGGGGTTTTCTCTTATTTTTGGAAACAGCATCTAAAGCAGCTCTTTGAGCGTTGTGTGTCCTGGGACTCCACTGCTGCCACTGAGTTTGAGAAGACCCTTAAGCACACAACGCATGTGGTGGTCCTGTGGAAATCACTGGTGTCAGAGCAGCAGCCAGACCAGCAATAGCATACACAAGTTATGTATTTACGTGGCAATGTCACTAAGTAGTGTTCAGTCACTTTAAAAGTTCAGTATTAAATTGTTTATGCTTTTTTTTCTTCCTGTTTCTATTTTCTAATGTTTTGCTGAAGAAAATGTAACTATTTATTTTGGCAGAAATATATCTTCTAATAAAAACTTTCTCAATACATTTACCTGGCTGTGGTAGACTGCTTCTCTTGCTGTTTAAAGGTTTATTAAATATTTTTTGGATGTGCTGTATGATGTGGGTTTGTTTTGCTATGCCCAAGCCCATTCAAATTCCTCTCAGGGTAAACATTTATCAGTACACAATAAAGGGGGCATTGATCTAGAGGTGGAAAAAGGGTGCATTTTGGTCCCGTTCTTGTTTACTCAAGCTGAAATGCCCCAAGTGCTATTAGCCTCTGTTTATTGGAGCTTTGTGGCAGACCTGGATTTCCAGGAGGTATTAAGCACCCTCTTGTGGGAATAGCAGGTGTTTGGCACCTGTGAAAGGATTAGTAAAAAGTTATTCACAAATTTGAAACTTCTCCGATACCGGATCACCTCTTGAGGAAACTGACCCCTCTCTAGAGACTGTTTCTCAGCTGGTGAAATAGATGGTGCGGGCTGTTGTGTCTGCCTATTACGACAGCCACCGAGGGCTGCCCCAGTTGCTCCCCAGCTGGAGCACATGGAAACCACCGGCCCTGGGGTTGTGGGAAGGCCGGGGCTTTCCTTGATGCCAGCCCAGGGATCTGGGAGCCGCGGCTGCGATCGCCCTGAGCAGGGATGAGAGCCTCGCACAGGCCGGGGCTTGGCGCTCCGCGTGTCTGGTAGTGCTAAAGGGCTCGGGCTCCGCTTTGTCCAGGCTTTTGACAGACGGAAACTTTAGGGAGAGACTTTGTTATGTGCTGTCGTGTGACGGGGACGAGTGCTGTAATTAGCATTATAGCGTGCAGCTGGTAAAGCAAACGGCTTTCTTACCCTCTAATGACTGCAAATTAACAAAACCCCCAGCCGGGTGCTGTAAATCGGTGACACGGATCCTCCTTCCATAAAGCCGCCCGGGCGCTGCCTGCGGTTCCTCCGGGGGAGTGGCCGGGTGCGCGGCTTTCCCGGCCCTGGG
>JAHLSL010000007.1:41806413-41854640 GCA_025920805.1 Petroica traversi
CGCCTTGCCGGCCTCCCCCGCGGCTGTGGGGAGAGGGCAGCGGAGCGCTGGGGGGGTCCTCGCCTCGCCACAGCCACACACCTGCCCAGTCCCAGCTGTCGGAGCTCCCTCGCCGGTGACAGATGGGCACGGAGCATCCGCGTTCCTGTGCAGCGCTGCCTTCTCCCGCACACAGCGCTCCTGAGGCGCAGCTGCGGCCGTGCCACGGGGTGGGAGCGCTGCCCTGGTGGGGGCCGGGATGGGAGCTGCTGCCTTTCACCTTCTCTCCTCCTTTGTCGCTGTGAAGTGTGCAGGCTCCTTTGATATGCGGTCAAGGAACTTTGGTCTTTCCTGTTGAATCTCAGGAGAGACCTTGTTATTTTCTCTTTTTCTTTTTCTGACATCCTTTTTTTCAAGGAATATTCTTTCTTGCCATGGTCCAGGTGCAGATGGCACTGCACCATATCAAGATGCAGCAGGTTCCTGCAGTAGCTGTGTTGGTGTTGCTTCTCCTTCTCTGAAAGGAAAAAATACCAGAGATTTCCCTCTCCTAAAACTGTGGCGTCTTTCTCTTTAATGTCTTGTGTGCATGGGATGCACTTTGGTGAACTTGTGTGTTGAACCTAAATCCTTCCTGTAGGACTTCCTGAAAACAGCTGAGGAAAAGAGGCCAGCCTTGGACACAGGGAGATGGCTGTGCTCAGGAATATCCTGAGGAGGTGGAATAACCCAAACACAGTTTGATTGTTTGATTGTGACCTGTTGATTTCTTGGTTATTCTGATGGACATCATGGCTATTCTGCATCAAAGGAGGCTCAGAAAACCTTAATTTCTAGCTTTGCCTTATGCAGGCTCAGGGGCTATTCTATCCTATTTTTCATGTTCTAGAGCTACATTTATTTCTGAGGATCCTCTAAGTAGCTATATGTAGATAAAGATATATATATATATATATATATTTACACAACTCCTGAGGGCTATGGAAATTGCTTTTCTGGATCAAACAGATAATCAGGTTAGTCTATCCTTTCAGTGGCCAATTCCAGTGGTCCAGAGGAGGTTCTGAAAAGCTGAGGTGGAAGAATCCTCTCTTTGCCAGGACACCCTGGCCCACAGAGACTGATGTGAGGCTTGATATGTAAAATTTTAGAATCCTTCATAAGATGGTAGAAAATGTCTCTGAAGCTACCTACCTGGGTAAAAAATATTCTCCTTCTCTGGACCATCACTCTTCTCTTGGGCTTCTTGTGGCAAGCTACAGTGGGTAGTATGAACTATACAACTGGAAAGTCTGCTTGGTTGTTTTGTCACCATCAGACAGGAAAATTTCTCCCTCAAACCCCAATTTGATGCATCTGATGAATTAGAAGCCTCCTGTCTATGGTTTGAAGATGGTGCTGCAAAGGAGGGCTGCACTTGGGGCTGTGTTTAGCAGCACACAGACGGTGCTGGGGACCTGCTCTTCCTTGTGACCTTGCCAGGCAGCCTCACAAAATAAATTGATGGGATGAGGACAGTTGACAGCAACCAAAATCACATGGGCTCAGCTGCACACACAATGTTCTTCATGGTCAGAGAGCTTTAAGGAAATCGATCCCTACATACAGCAAACTAGGTTTGGCTTCTGTAATGCAACTACTCACTGTCTAAATCTTTTTGAGTTCATAAGGCTGCTCTGGGGACTGAATCCTCCCTCCTCTCCTCCCCTGCTTGCAGGAGCTCGTCTTGGATTTAAGGACAGTGACGAGAAACTTCAGCTGTAGCAAATGCGTCACCATCCACTGAGTGGAGCAGCAGCTCCCTCCTTCCTGCCAGACGCCTTGGCTTGCTGTCCACATAAAGTCTGGTGTGGAAATACTCGGTTTACCCTGTCTGTCTGAATCTCTCCTGATTCGAGTGCTAATAGCATTTGTTGTCCTACCAGAACAGCAGAATTGCAACAATTAGTAACAGATTCTATCCTTTGTCACTGCGTATGCTTGTAGGTACCCGTAGCTTAGCAGCTTGAAAGGGAGGTCCTGTGGATGCCCTGATTGACTCCTGTTAATGTTTTTTAGCAATGTTCTCTTCTCCTCATCCTGCATCCTGAGCCTTTAATTTCTTGGATGATTCTGAGAAGAATTTCCCTCTGCATGGCCTTAATGCACATTTTGCTAAGCAAACCTGACTTCTGCAGCTGTGCAAGGAGCACTGGGGTGGATCTACTAAGTATTCCCATTCCCATGTGCTTCTGCTGTGGCAAGGAGCACCTTGTGCTCCCCTCCAGTCATATGCTCAAAAGGTTTGCCAACCCTAAGCTTTTAGATTCCATTAGCCACACACACACACACAAAAAAAACCACCACCAAACCAAAACAAACCAAAATCATGAAATGATATGTTTGGGTTTTTTTTAAATTATGTTCCTAATTTCCTTTCTCCTGCTGATTTCTGATTGTCTTGGAGATTTCTGCATGTCTGTATAAGCTGCCAGCAATACCTGAATCTCAGTATTTCACCTCACTGCAGGACCTTGGTGCCTCAGGAAGAATAACAAATATTGTGAGCTTTGGGAGAAAACATCAAAAGTAGTAGTGAGTTGTGGGTGGGTTGAGATACTATGGCCTTTCAAATAAAGATTGGAGCTATAGTGAGCTTTCCTTTGCTTAGTTTGGGTTGGGGTAGTCCTGTGAACTTTTTAACCAAATGTTTTTTTCTTAACCATGTGTGACACAGCACTACATCAGCAACAAATACAGTCTTGTGCTCTCAGAGATTGTGGCTTTAATCATAGGTTTGTTTTGGAGGAAATGAGGTATGGTGCAATGCTTTGGAACGGTAGAGTGCTCTTATCTGCTTGGCATAACTGGAGGAAAATCTGTCAAATAAAAAGAGTGAGAGCAAGGAGGTTGTAACATCCCTGGTTCCTACCCAGTGAAGTGTGTGATTGCAGTTAATTTAGCAGAGGTGCCATCTGGAGGAGGAGCTCTTGCCTCTGCTTCTATACCTTCAATTTCTGTGCTAGTACGAGACTTTGTATCTCTCATCTGCCGCGTCTGTGTGGAAGGGACTGCTGGTTGAGGAGGATGGTTGAGGATTACACATACCTGAAAGCCCTGCAGGAAAGGCTAGTCTTGTTCTGGGGATGGCAGGAGAGCTCTGAAAATGTGCCTGGGAGCTGTGAACCTCCTGAGGTTTGCTGGGGTGGTCCAGCAGTGTGTGGGCTTGGGGCTGGCTTGAGTTTGTGTGGTTGGTGAGATCCTGGCAGATGCAAAGGTGTCCCTGCTCACAGCAGGTGATGCATCACAGCTGAGGCAACCTGTCTTTCTGGGGAGATGAGACTACCAATAAGGGGAAAGCTCTAAGACCTGTCCTACAGCTTTTTGAAAGAATTAGCCTTTAGCACACGTGCTGGATGGAAGTAAAGCAGTGCAGTGAAGGCTTGAAAAAAACCTAATTATTGTAGCCGTGCAATAACGGTAACAAATCAACCTGTTTATTACTTCCTACTTGAAGCTCTTCCAATGAATAACAGGCAGGATATCTGCAGTCCTTTGGAGGAGTAGAGCTGTGTGGTGTTAAAAATAAAATTGCAGAATGTCTAAATATGTCATTTAGGCTGTGGAAAGCAAACCTTTTGGGAAAATTTCAGCTATTGTGGATACAGCTTGGTGAGTCCAGCCTCTGGGAAAGGAGACAACAAGCTTGCAAGGCTGTAAACTCTTGTCTGAGCATGGTGGGAGCTGGGCAGAGGTGCAAGTGCAGGGAGACAGATCTAACACATGCAATAGCAACTTAGTGGCCCTCACTGTTACAGTAGCTGAATTCCTCTCCATCTCATTCAGCATAATGTGTATGAGTAAGAGTAATGCTTTTATCTGCCTCAGTTTCCCCTGTTCTCCCCTCTGGAAAATGAAGAGGAGGAAACCAAATACATCCCCAGCTGGGAGCTGAAGTGGTAGGTGACCTACAGGCTGACAGCATGGCTGATGTTGAAGTCTTCTCTCCAGACAAGTGGTCTGACTCCCTGTAAGATACTGCTCTGTCTCCTGGCAAGGACTAGTGGGGCTGTATTGTGTGAGCTGTGGGGAAGGTGAGCTGTGTGCTTGTGCCAACCCCAGAGCTAAAGGTGAGACAAGAAGTGTACATATTACTGAGCCTTGTTTCCCCCACAGCCCTAGTTTGTGGACTAAACGCACAATTTTTGTAGGGTGGGCCAGGCAGGCCAGCAGAGCCGTGCTGCTCTGGGGTGAATTGCTGCAGGCTGAAGCTCATGGCCCCTGCCCAGCTCCCCTCCTCAGCAGGTGCTGAGCCTACTGAGCTTTGCCCAAGAGAAAGACAAGCATCATAATTGCTTAGATAAGATAAAGCATGACCAAAACGTTGTTACCCTTGGCAGGTGTGGCTAGATGCTGACTGGAATTTGTGCAGCTCAGAGGAATAGCCAGGCTCTTCAGCGGTGGGGAGGGTGGCAAAGCCTCTTTAAAACGTGGAAACTTGATGCTGAAGCCCAACAGGGAAGGTGAGTGCAAGGGCCTGAGTGGTGTCAGTGAAGGAGCAACCACTCAGTAACCCTGTGGGCAGAAGGACATCTGCTGTGTGTCCCTGTGTCCAGCTGCAGACTCTGGTGTGGACATTGCTCCATGGCAGCTCCATCAGCTCAGTGCCCTCCAAGCAGGGCTGAGAGCCTCTCCAGCAGCAGTGTCTCTCTCTTCTCCTTAGGTTTTGGAAATTCTGAGATATCCTGAACTGTGTCTGAGACCATGGGAACCAGGAAAAAAATTCAGATATACTGGAGGGAGAAAGGACATGTGAGCACCCCCACAAATGTCTGTGTTTCTTCTGTTGCACACTTTGCTCCTGTGCTTGAGAGCTCCCTTCTTACTTCCTCACTCTTTACCACTTTAAGGAGTTTGCAGGATGCCTTATCTACTTTTCCTTTCTCCCAGTCATGTAGCCAGGGGGGTAATCCTCTGCTCCAGCAGAGGTGCTCACCCCTCTGATTTAATGGATTTACTATGGCACAAAGAGTGTTTCGCTTCCTATGCAAATTGGATTGCTCAGAAACCACTAAATGCAAATGGCCCACTTGTAGCTGTTCCCTCTGGAAGACTGGTGTGGGCTTTATGCAGAGCATGGAGATGAGCCCTCAGGAGCTGAGAGGGCAGAGCGATACAGAGATTTGTGCTGGAGAGTGGTCAGCATGGCTGTTCCCAGACTTGTGAGGTGGGATACCAGGCAGGATATTTTGAGCTGTAGGCATCAAATAAATGAGTGATTATGGGAATGGGTTAACACCTGCTAGTGATGGGTGTGGGGGGCTTGGTTGGTTATTGTTTCCCCTCTCTCCTCACCAAGTCCCTGCTGCATCTGAGTGCAGAATCTGCACCGACTGTGGTTTGGTGACTCAAGCCTCTCTGACACCTGGATCCCTTTCCTCTATTCAGGTTGGGCAAATAATGCTCAGTCTGTAATCATGCTTGAGAGCTCTTGCCATTGCCCTAGATATGGGGAGTGATGCTTAGATTGGTTTAATCCAATTTGATCTGAAAATCCACTGCTCTGAACAATAAATGTTGCATGTGGGGGGCGGTTTTCAAGCATCTTTACTAAATCAAAAACCTTTTAAGCATTGGTATATGAAGCCTTTTTCTTTTCAATGTGTACCACTAAATACACAAGATATGCACTATGGTTGAATTAGCATTACTATGGGAACCATAACTTTTTGTATTTCCTGTCCTTTATCTATGTAACACTAAGGATTCATTAATGTGCCTCGAAAGTGTGGGGCTTTGGTTTGGGGGTTTTTTTTTTGTGTAGATTTTATACGCTTTTTTCTTTTGTTGTAGTCAGTACTAAGAGAACCTTTATAAAGAACCCCAGGAGGAGATTAGAGACAGGACAGGGTGCAAGGTGCAGGAAAGCAGTTTGCTTCCTATTTTGTGCTCTTCTAGCAGCATCCCATGCTTCTAGACCATGGGGCAGTGCCAAGCAAGACTTCTGCAGCAATGATAAACAAAATGGTGAGTAAACTCTCCTGCTTGTAGGCAGATATCTCAACTTGGTATGGGTTTGTTTGGTTTTATTGATTTTTTTTTTTTTGCCACAGTTGCACTGTTAGAGCCCGCCCCAGGGGATTTAGGGTCCAGCAGCTGTGGCAAAGCTGAGCCTGTGAGGAATGGAAAGGTGACCATGACCTCTGCTAGCACAGAGCCCTCCCAGATGGCTCGGGGGAGCTCTCTGGCCCTGTTAAATCTCTTGTAAGGACAATTATGATTGTTTGCATAGGCTTCATGTCCATTTTTTAGAGTGGGTTTTGAAATAACTACTTCAAAATAATATGAAAGACCTGTCTTTACCTTCTGCAGTCCCCATTTGCTTGTTGCTGGGAGAATGGGGCTGTTTGGAGCTCCTCTTTTTTGCAGGCTGATGAGATCTTTGCTGTTCAGACACCAGCTGGAGTCTTCTCAGTGGGAATTGTTGGAAGAGGGGGTTTTCCTCTCTGTAGTGGGAGGAGGAAGCTTGCTTGCTCATGACTTGTATGGCAAAGCTTGTTTTCTGGGCAAAAGAGGCATTTGGGGTAGAGGTGAGAAAAGGGCACAAAACCATACCAGGTGATGAAGAGCCAGCCTGCCAGGGTGTCAACACTTTCTTTTTTTACTTTCCTTTGTCACCTTTCCTGAGAAGACCCCAGTCTCAACTACTAGGGAGCTGACACAGCTGTGAAAGCATCTTCCTGCTGTCTGGAGACTCTGGACTGAGTGACAAATCCCCACCAGCATCTCCAGCTGTCAGCAGGCAGGGATGGCTTTGCTTCCTTTTGGGGATGCAGTGGGATAGAGTGGTGCTCTGGTCAGTGGCAGGACAGAGGGTGGCATTTCTAACTGCTTTAGTGAGACAGTCCTGGGATGTGCATCCACCCCTGGAATGTGTTTTATGATGCTTTGGAAACATGCTCCTTGTCCTGTTATCTTAAGCTTTGCTTCTCTCTTTCCCTGAGTTCTCTGTGCTTCTATTTGGGAAACAGGTTGCCAGCCTTGTGAAAAGTGGAGTTAAACTTGAGACAGGATTCAGAGGGGTAGTTTCCAGCCCTTGCCTGGGGGAAATTGGCTGGGGGGAAGCCAGCAAGCTAATTACAAGCACAGCTACAGTTTTTCAAGGAAGGTAAATTCAGCGGGAGAAGAGGGATCATTTGCTTTCTTACCCCTTCTTACCTTCTTGCCTCAGGCAGCTCAGAAACAAGCCCTTCTCCCTCGCAGCTGTTTGCAAGGCAGGACTGCAAGGAGTTTACCTTGGAAGCTCGAGGGCAGGTTCTCTTGTGCTGCTCTCTGAACTGAGGGCTACTGGGCTGTGTTGGAAAGGGGCTGAGATGCGTAGGGAGCAGTGCAGACCACACCTCCTGGCTTGTACCGGCTCTGATCCTCTATTTACAGTGGCGGTGTTCCTTCCCCGCTAGCTTTGTGCTGTGGAATAAACTGCCACTTCCAGGGAAGGGGAGCAACACTGCCCTGCTGCTCGAGGTACTTGGAGACACCTGTAAGGAGATCAAATGGGCTGGAGGGGATGGAAGAAAGTCTCCCATTTGGACAAAGAATTATTTTAGCAGGAAGTCTGGACGAGTTTGTGAGTTGCTGTGTCTCAGCAGTTTCTCCCTAGGAATTTTCTGTTCCGGCTTCCTGCTTTTGCTTTAAAGCAGCAGAGTGGGGCTCACTGAGTGTAGTGGAATTGTATATCATTGCGAAAACCTGTAGTTATTCCCATGAAAGAGGAAGGAAAAATTATTCGTTTGTTTTTTAAGAGCTGGGGGTGCTTAATTAATTAATGCTTCAGTTTGGATCACTCGAGGTATTTGCAAATGGTGAACTGAAGAAACTTGCTCTCAGTTCTGGTGTGGTTCTGCAAGATGCTTAACTTAGTGACTTACTGATTTAGGAAACTGCTGACTTGGAGTAAGAGGTGAATATTAGAATGTGTGAGATTGTGATTTCGGTTTGTTTTTTTTTTTAAGAAATTGATATCTTGAGCTGGTCTGATTAAAAACTACGTTTTTTTTCTGCTGCATGCCTTCTGAAGACAACTAGAAATTTTTCTTTAAAAGCATTTAGCAGGAAATTTCCCACTATCTCTCACAGGCGTAGCTATTCCTCTATACCACTCCACCCTTTTTTGTAATCCCACTTCATTGTCCCTGCTGAGGGCTTCTGACTCAGTGACAGCTTTTGTCAGAGAGGAATATCCCCCCACCAATCCAGTGATTTTACTTTTCCTAGAACAGTTGTACTGCTGATCTAAAGCTCCTCTCAAACAGCATCTGCTCCCAACTTTGCTTCAAATGCTGTTCCTTGCTTTGATTGCTCCTTGCACTAAGCTGTGCCAGGTATGCCGGGAACAGGTGCCCTTCATGTGCCAATCTTATCCTGCTTCGTGGAGGAGCAACTCAAGGCTTGTAACTACTCAAAACATTCTCTAGTTTTCTGTTTTGTAGAAGTCTGAGTCTTTTAGTATTCTGCAGTGATTGTCTCCTCTGAATGAGAAAAGGAGAGGATATTTCTGATATCTTGTACTAGATCCTGGAATTCTTGTACATTCAAGCAGGTCCTTTCTTTTTTTGGGATGGGGAGTGGTGGTATTTGGATTCAAGACTACCTGTGCTCCCTCAAAGTCAGACAGCCAAGAAGTGTCTGTACTCAGGGCATGGACTTCACTCTTTTCCAGTGCACTGGTATTTCAGGAAAGGTGTTTTGCACAGCACAGCCAACACCTCCTTCGCTCACAGGAAGGACTGAATTTTTACCTTTATACCTAGTAGATCAAGAGGTGAGAGGTAACCAACTGTCACATACCTGTGCAGAGGGCAATTTTCCTCTCTGGGAGGTGGGGAATGGGTTAACCATCTTCTTGGAAATTGACTTAATCCAACTGCTTTGGCTCTGTTTGTTGTTTTAACAACATTTGCAGAAAGGTCAAACTGTCCATGCATCCCTCCTGGGCAAAACCAATACAGCATCTGCCAGAGAGACACTTGTACATGGAGCTGTGGTGCCTAGAAATCCTTTCCATGCTCATTCCTACTTGTTAATATTTACAAACCTTTTTTGTTTTTTAAATGCATCTTGCAGGTTCAGAATAGTGAGATAAAGCTTTTCCCACTGATCCAATTGCTAACAAGTAGCCTAGAAAATATTATGGGATGAGATAATGGTGTCCAGTTCTCAAAATATTGGAGGAGAACTTCTTGGGATGAGGAAAAGATGCTTGAACTTCTTGCAGCCCCTCAGCAGTTGTATCCAGCCCTTTGTGTAAGGAGGTGCTGCAGAGAATTTGCTGGCTCAGCTGGAGAAGAAATCACTGTTTACCACATGTATTCAGTAAACAGTGAGAATGTTTTACTCTAAGGAAGTTTCTCCTTTGAAAGGGGACAGGAAAAAAGGATTGGGCAGTCTGCTGTTGTGGTTTGATATTTTATCTGTGTATGTTGAGGGAGCAATCTGAGGACTACTTAAGGCTATGAATTTTTCTTTGTGTGAAGCTGATTTCAAGACAAAGGATCTTGATCAACAAAGGTGAGGCTCTTGCGCACTTCTCTGAACTTACTCGTGTGCTACTCCAGGTGAGATGGCATTGTCACAGGATTTTTAGCCTTTGTACAAAGAGGCCACTGAAGTGTTCAGAAAAACTTGCAGCTGGCCAGGAGGGACTTGAGCTCAAGTCAGTGCATGGCTGTTGGGAAATTTAATGAAGAAATGGCAGAACAAGATTGGGAATCCCTTGTAGGAAGCTGTGAACACTTTTCTTGTTCAGCATCCTGAGGTTGGGAGGCAGAAAGTTCATTCTCCAGAAAGCAACACCAGTTGTTTCTCTCTCCTACAACAGAGATGAGAACTACTCAAAAGAAGCCTAGAGATGGTGACTGACTTAAACAGTGACTCTGCTGGGTGAGTGTGCATAGGTAACAGCAGCCCTGGTGAGATCCTACTGAGGCCAGCCAAGGTGTGAGGCTGTCATGGAAGGATTCAGCTTCTTATTGGAAAGGAAATTATTTGTTCTGCTCTGACAGAGGCAGATAGAATCTCAGGACTCAAAGGAAGAACCGAGTCGATTTCAGTATCCATGATGGCCATGTCAGCTGTGTGGAGAAGACTGGCCCTTGGCTGTTGGAGTACCAAGTCCAGTTCATAGAACTGTTGCTGGTAAAAATGCTGCAAATGCTCTGGTCCTTTTGGTTAAAAATTGCATGTACTTTGAGGGGAATTTCTGCAGATGAGAGAGCAGTCTCTACTCATGCTGAGGAACAGCCAGGGTGAACCAGCCCTGTGTCTCCTAGAGCAGCTAATGGCAGATACCCTCATGTTCCCAGCATAGAAATGGGATGAGACTCTCTTAGGACACTTTTTGCTATTTATTAATAAAAAAATTTTCCCTAAACCAGCTATTTTTTTTATAGCAGTCCTTCATGGACAAACTCAGAGCAGAACAAAACAGCCAGTTCTGCAGCTCATGAAGACCTGTGACATTCTCAGCATCTCATGTCAGTGAGATGACACACTTGAAGGGTTTGTAGAGAAGTGCTTCTTCCTGTTTGATGTGCAAATGCCATCACCAGCTTAATCTGAGGCTCCTGGATTCTTTTCTTAAATTGACTGAGGATAATACTTCACTATCTCTGCCATTTGGGAACTGGTTACACAGGAAACTCCACAGCCCCCAAATTTTAGCCTTTGAAGCTTTGTGTATTCTTTAGTCTTTTATCCATTTATTAAACAAAAGGCTATTTCTGCATCATTTTGCCTTTGACATGCTTCAAGAATACTCTTCAAGATGACGTGTGTCTGGCCCTCCACCAGCATAGGACTGAGGTGTGCCTGCTTTCAGCCTGAGTTTTTTGTCTGCAGGACACCGTGTGGTTGCATTCCTGAGGACTGGGGAAGAGCCTCATGCACCTGGTGCCTCTACTGCTTGCAGGGTGTGAAAGGAGTCTCCTCAGCAGCATTTCTCCCAATGCGTCTCTGCTGAGCTGCAGCAGTTGAGGTCCTTTTTCCTTGATGACATCTTAGCTCTTCAGTAGAAGGTGGCATGAGCCCAGCAGAAGGGTGCTGAATCCTGGTTGTTGTCTCTGGCACAACCTGCTCTGCATGCAAGTGTTCTCTTCTCTAAAGAGGCAGCTAAGGCAGGAGGGAATTGCCACTCATGTTCCGTTACACAAGCTGAGAATCTGCCCTGGATTTATGTCATTGCCTGAAGAGCTTTAAATGCCAGCTTAGGTTTGGGTCTTGTCTTCCTTATGGGATATTTCCACCTGCCTCAACAACCCCTGGAAAAGAGGAGTAGAAGAGAGCAGGGATCTCCTTAGCCTGGGCTCCCAGTGCTCAGCTTTTACTTTGAATCAAAAATGATCCAGCATATCTGATGACAAGCACCAAGTTCTCTGTCTTCTATCTTCTTTTTCTCACATCTGAGCTGGCAAATAAAGTTTCTCTGCCTCCTGCCTACCTTACTGGTCTGTAGGTATCACCTGCAGAGCATGTATTCTGTGGTCAACATGCTTGGTGTTATGCATGATCTAATTTCTGATTGCCGAACTCCAAGCAGCATCCACTCCCAACCTCACAGCACTGTTAGTGCTCAGCTAATGCTGCAGTATATAAGATGAATCCTTATGTGATGTAATGTTCTGTTGTGCCTCTTCAAAGAATAGTTTCAGGAAACCTGTAAGCCTTTATAAAGTAAAGGAATTAATGAAAATTACTTGTTTTTAAACTAGCTGTTGTTATTTGTCATGTCTTATTGCAGGCATGCTCTTTATTTTCTGAGAAATCAGCTGTGTGCTTGTTACACTGACAGATCCAAGACCATTAGCTGTTTATGGAAAAAATGTGGTTTGGATTTTGTTTTTAATTGCTGAGAATTAACTCTTGGCCCAAATATTATTAGAGGAAAAACTGATGCTTTCTCTCTCCACTGAAGCAAAACAACCCAACAAAGCCAAAACCCCAATTAGTAGGAGAGGTTCCAGAGCAAACACTCTCCCTCACTGTTTGCAGTGCCAATGCTGTGCCAGTGTGAGAGAGCTGCAAAATGCCACTGGCTGGCCGTGCCAAAGCTGGGGAACAGCATAAGGGTGTGATGGAGGATTTGTGGCAATTTCTGGGGTGAAGGATGTGGTTTGGGAATGTTGTAGATACCTATCTGTGTTGCAGACTTCTTATGTTGATAGCTCTTGGCACGGTCGGTGGATTCTGTTGTGCTGTTGAATCAGAAAGCATGAGTGAGTGCAGATTTAACAAGTTTATTCGTTCACCTCTTGAAATGGAAAAAGAGAACCATTACCACTCTCAGGTTGCTTGGTGATACGAGCATAGAGCTGAATCAAACAAATTTTCCCATGGCAAGATTTTTTTTCAGCAAAGATCAAGAAGCTGATAATGGTAAATTCCTCTTTGATGAGCTTTGGTGAGGGAAATGGTGGAGTTTGGCAGAGCATCTTTTTTAGTTGTTCTTCAGAATGATGAAGGCTCTTGAACCTGTCAGTGTTTCTGGGATATACCTTGGTATCCTACTGGCATATCCTATGATGAAGTCATCCAAGATACAGCAACATGGGTTAGCTCAGGGCTATCAGGCTGGGCTAATCCCCTGCTGAATAAACAACACAAAGGTTCCTGGATTTGTTCCTGTTTCCTTAAAGGGATATAGTCAAGTGCAGGCAATTAAAAGAGAGAGAGTAAAGTGTAGCTCTAGATACGAAAACCCGATTTCAGGCTTTCTGCACAGGGTGTGTATGGGTTTCTTAGGTTTTTTTAAAGTAAAAAAAACTTTCACAAAACAATTGATGTTTTTCTCATTTTTCAGTGTATTTCTTTTCCTGCCATTCCCTTTGGGAAGGGAGAACCCAACAACAACCCAAACAAATTCCAAACAACGGAAACAAATTTCCTAGAGAAGGGAAAGATCAAAATTAATTTTGAACAAAGTACACTAGAGAAATAATTACTTTATTTTTGCCCTTTTCCCAGCCTTTTCAGGCTGAGCCTTGGCAGGGCCTTTTGAAGTAATTTTCATCAAGTGAGTACCCAGCTCCTTTGAGCAGCTTTTGGAAATTCAGCATCTCTGGAAGCCAGTTTTCCATAAGGGTCAATGTCTTTCCCTGGCAAGATCTCTGCTAGGCATTCACCTGGTCAGTTTTGTATAGCTGTGATTTTTGTCAGTGTATATGTGGGTTTTGCCTACAACTAGGATAATCACTGAATCTCACAGTACTGTAAAATCTGGGATGTGTAGAAGTGACTGTGACCTACAAAGAACACTTTTTATAGCCATTGCTAGCTTTCAAAACCTTGGGAGAAAAAGGTAGGCAAAACAAACAGAGCAAGTGGCATATGCTTGATATAAAATGCTATAAGGACCAGTGATGTTTTTATTGCCATTTTCTTGTAAAACTTACCTGTTGCTCACCTGCTCCTGAGTGATGCTTCCAAACCATGACCAAGCAACAAACACTTTGTACCTACTGCATCTTGTCCTGCTTTTCCAGTGCATTTGTAATTTGCTGAAGCATCAGCCTTCTACTGCAGTGATCCCTTACCCAGCCCTTCATCTCCTCTTTGGTAATATCTTCTCTTGTATGGGATCAAACCTGTCTTGTCCAGCGTATGCCCCAGGAGTTTGATCACAATGCACCTAAATACTTGGTGAACCCCTTCCTTTGAAGTTGTAAGACTCATTTTTCTGCATCAGGAGTAGCAAGGAAAGGGTGTGTGTTCTTCTGATTTGTTTAAATAAATGGCTTAAATATTTAACTTTAGTATGGGGGTGGTTTTGTTGTTTCTAATAATATTGTCTTAGGCGGAGATACAGGAGGATGTCTTTTGGGCAACCTCCCAACAAGTGTCTGAGCACTTTAGTTTGTAGTATACCTATAATGATTCTTCTTTAATATTCCCTTCTGCCACTCTGTCACCAAAAATTCCATGGTACAGGAAAGCAAAAACCTGCTTTCCCTTAGAGGTTCCCTCTACAGAACCCAAACACTGGCCTTGTTCTGTAATCCTGGCTAAGCCACACAGCCAGTTGTGCTTAGTTTTTCCCTCCTTCATTAACTGTTATTTCATTGTCTTGCATTGGGGAGGATGGCTAGGAATGCAGCATATTCAGTGCATGCACAATACCCTGCAGTGAGTAGGGTCATCTAAGGACCAGCTGTGGAAATTTGGCTGCACTCCTCGTTTTCCTTTCCTCCTTGTCATCGGGCTGTGGAAAAAACGAAAAAACCCAACACCCCAAAGTTGTCATGTGCACATGGTGGTCAGGGTCACCTAGATAAGGGCTTAGCTGTTGATAGCATTTTATCCATGACTTTCCTGCACCTCTTTAACAGTGCTTCTGGCTGCAAGAAGCAGCTTTTTGAGACAATAAATTGGAAATTATGATCCTGTAGTGCTACTTTGAAAGTTGTACCTCCCTTTTCCAGGAAAGGCAACTTGGGCCTGTTCTTTCTGTGTGTTGAAATGTGTAGTTTCTGTGTTCAAGCTTTTCATTACTCAGCTTCGAGACTTTGAAACTATTTTGATGCTTGAGTTTCACAGTAATTATCAGTCTCCAGATACTGAGTCTTAAAGTGCCAGCTGTCAGAAGTATCAGGAACCAAACTGGAAAAGCTGACAGTCTATAGGCATAGGCAGGTGGCGTGACTTACCCAGGGCCATATGGCCACTGAATCAGGATTAAAATTTGAGTCTTATGATTTTTCCAAAGACTACCGAGCCTGTGGGATGCAGCTAACTTTCTGCCACAGCTTTGCACAGGACAAACCTCAGTTTAGGGCTCAGGTAGTGAAAATAGTCATGTAAGACTGGTCTGAGTTTCCTCAGTGTAGAGATACAAGAGCTGGTGCTAGCTGTCTTTATGGCAGGCAATTTCCTGTTCTGGTCTGTGTCTGAGAAGACCTGTGTTTGCATTCTAGGCTCTGGGAATGTTGTCTTGCAGGAGCAGGTGAATTTTTTCTTGCTAAGCCCCAGCACATACTATGGCAGGAGTTACCTGGTGTAATCCATAGCTCTGTATCAGGTTTTTCAGGTGTTGGACACTGCCCAAACCTGAGCTGTACAGTATCAGAGCTGACCTTGAGCATAGGCAGCCAAATCCATGGGGTAGGGGAAGACAGGGCTCAAGAAGAGCATTACACACCAGGGCTGACCAGGGCAATTGGAGCCCCTTGGACCCCTGGCATTCCCATCTTCCCCTTACACCTCCTAGGCCCTGGAAGAGGAGTTTTTGGCCTTTAACACAGGTCCCAGAGATGAAGGGCTTGTTTGAGCTGAAGCTGGGACTCCATCTCTCAGGGAGTTGATGCTGGTCAAGCTGTGCACCCAGAAAACTGGAATAGTCCCACAAAGCTTTGTCAGCACCCACTGGCTGCAGCAGGCACCCCTTTCTATCAGCATGTTCATGGGAACAGTGAATGCTTTCATACAGTTTTTCATACGGTTTCCAAGGAAGGCTAAACAACTGTCTTGGAAGATAAGGAAGGAATTGCCCCAGGCTGACAGTGGCTAGTAGCTGGCAGATTTCTTCAGGGAAATCTTCTCTTTGCTTGCCCTGCTGTAACTCTTCCTGCACCAGCCATTCACAGCCACTGCTGAAGGCAGGATGCTGGGCTAGGGAAACTCTGCTGTGACCCACTGCATACCTTTTTATGGTGGAAATCAACAGCTCAAGACACAGAGATTGTCCTGACTCCAGGTTAGGTGTGGAAATTAATTCTTACTGGTGCTGACTCAATAATTACCTTTTCCTACCAGAAGAGACATGGAAAAAGTAATCCTGACAAGAAGTTTCGGTAACAACCACTGGCTTTGTCACTGGAGGTGGCTTGACTTCAGTCTGTCTGGCAGAGCCTGGCAGGTTTGCCTGACCAAAACCATTAGCTGCCTGTACATATCTTCTCTGCCTTTGCCCCTTGTGTTAGGCAAGCATGGTTCTTCCCAAGCTGATCTTTCTGCATGTAAGCCAGCTCTGTTTGCCTCACTTTTGGATAGCAGACACACAGTTCTGTTATTTCAAAGACCTCAGTCTCTTTCCAAATGGTCCTTCCATGATGTGATGCATCATGCTGATGAAGCTGCTGCCCCAGCCCTTTGCAGTGATGATCTGTAACTAGGGAAGGTATGACAGCACTTGTTGGACTGAGATCTGCTTTGTGCTCCACCTGCACCATGCAATGCCCGTACAAACAGGGACAGAGAGGAAGAACAACTCAGTCACAGGCTTCTGGGAGGGAAGTCCATCAGAGTTGTAATGTATTTTGCTTTCTGGGGCTCTCTCTTATTTGCTGCTTTGTTCCTCTACAAGTGCTCTCTCACCATTGAAAAAGCCACATCTGGCTTGAAGCCACTTGAAGCAGCTTGGACAAGAGACTTCCTGCTCTGAACACTGAATTAATGGGCTTGGTCTTTTTCACGAGGGAAATCCTTTCAGACTTTTGTCCGTGTCAGGCTCTCAGCTCTTCTAATTAAGAGGCTTTTAACTC
Source organism: Petroica traversi (assembly GCA_025920805.1). Taxonomy (NCBI): domain Eukaryota; kingdom Metazoa; phylum Chordata; class Aves; order Passeriformes; family Petroicidae; genus Petroica; species Petroica traversi. Next base: position 41,822,901 of record JAHLSL010000007.1, read on the forward strand.
AGCCAGTGTTTGGGAGCTACAGTGCAGCTGGGCTTTTGATAAAATGAGGAAATGCTAGAGGTAGGGATGTAATGGGTTGGATTTCAGCTTTAAAAAAATGTAAAAATGTCTGAGAGAGAACAGAACATCCTCCTTGCACCACCTTTTGTTTGCTGTAGCAGAGCTGGGGAGATGTCAACTGCGTGGGCTGCTCTAGAACTGATGAAGCTGATAACAAGAATGAAAGATCATCTTTACTTTTGGGGTACTCAGTGTCTCTTAGGCAGCTAGAGGGATGTTTAGAAAACATTGCTTGCTTGTGCCTTTTCTAATTCTGGCTATTTTCTACAATCCTGTCACAGCTCTTGCTTTGAAATATCATTTGCTTTCCACTTCTGCTGCTGTCTGGAACAAGGTGCTGCTTGTTCTGAGGCTGTATCTTTGCAAAAGGAATGGGTCTGGAAAAAAAATCTTCAGGAAGGAGGCCTGTAGAAGCCAATCATTCATCAGTGTGGCTGTTATTCCTCACCATAATCACCTGTACAATCTATGAAGCATAAGATATTTGCGTCTTTTTTGTTTCTCTTTCAAGGCCAGCTTTGCCACTTTTACTGGACTATGAAAAGTAAACTGGTGTTCTTTCTGATTTCTTTACTAATTACACACACACATTTGCCATCAGAAGCAAGCTGACTGTCCAGCTAATGCATAGAATCTAGCTCCATACACAAAAAACGCTTGGTAGGAGGGTTTGTTTGAGAAAGAGCAAGAGAGGAAAACGTGGTCTGCCCTCTTATTTTTTATGCTCTCTTCCTTTCTTTCCTCTGCTGTATTCCCCAAAGCTTGGGTCCAGCTGTGTGTCCATGGCTTGCCAGGGATGTTTACCTGACTGGAAACATATAATAGTACCTGTTTATAGGTAGTCTTCTGCAGAGTTTAGTGTCACTTGAGCAGATATTTACTTGAAGCAGAGGTGCCCTGGAAAAACACTGATTTGAAAGGGGGAATGAAGCGTTCTGCTTGTTCTGTGAAGCAGAACCACCCGCTGGCTCGCAAACCAGCAGTAATAAACGGAGTCAAAGAGCGTGGGGCATAATTGCCTTCTCCTTTTGTGTCAGCTCCATATCGTTCTTGCATGTGACATTCCTCCTGGCCATCGTGCTCCTTATCCTCCCATCATACCAAGAGTGCAAACAGAATTAGTTTGTTTGTTATCATGGCATCTGTGCGCGGCTTTTAATTTCTTGGAGGTTAAAAAAATCAAGGAACTCAAGCCCTCTTTGTCCAGCACTGTTTAAATCTGCTCTCAGTCTGCTTGCACAGCTCGCTTCTGCCCTGCAATGTAGAAAACAGGTCTGCAAAAGGAGAAATCTAAAGCAATCAGTGCAACAAGTCTTCAAAAATGTGGTGGTGTTGCTGAAGAGGAGCTGCCTGGAGCTGCTGTCTGATTCCATGAGATCAGTAAGTCAGAAGGTGCCTTGGTGTAGGGATGCATTGTAGGCATTTGTACAGTCACAGTGCTAAGTTTAAATGAGTGCTCCTATTCCTTTTTGCATTAGGTACTTGTAAGTGATGGGAAATATTTTCTTTGGCCTCTGAAATATCTCCATAGTTTTGTGGTTTCCTTCCTATAAAGGTGAATGTTTCAGATTAAAATTCTGTTTGGCAGCTCATGCGTTCTCAAAACAGAGGCTTGAAGGCAAGGGGTCAGGAGTGCCCAGCTTATTAAATTTTTCCCAGTGTAGGAATTGTCTGACCTTTCTTTGTACTGTAACAGCATTAAAAAAAAAAGGAAAAAAAAAAGAAAAAAAGATGGAGCTACTATTTGGAAAGCGTTAACAAGAAAATGTCAGAGGTGGAAGACCAGACAGAGGACCTGGCTGGGAGGGAGTTGGGAGAGACATTTCTTCTCTTTCTTCTGTCACTTGCACAGATCATCCTCCTAGCTGCTATCGTCCTGCTCTGGGTTTTTGCAGTTTTAATGCAAGTTTGGTGCTCAAAGGCGTGGTGCAGAAAAGCAACAAGAGGAGGAAAAGTACATGTTATTGCCAGAGGAACCAAGATCAGAGAGGAGCAGCTTGCAGCGTTTGAGCTCTGCCTTAGCTGATGTGGGACTATCACTGTGCTCCTGTGCAGATTTACTTGTGTGCCTCTGTTGAAACCTCCCCTTGGCACCTGGCTTTCACCAGCAAAGAATTCAGACTGTCGTGTGGGTCTGCGCCAGAGGAGGAGAGATGGCAGTTGAGCCTCCCTGCTGGGTGGAGGGTTACAAATGTGTGCAAGGCTCAGTTACACCCATGTTGTGTACAGTGTTTACCTACATGTGGTGCATAACTCAGTGTGGTATCTGTCTCTGACACAAACTCCCTTTCCCCACTCTGCTCAGTTCACAGAACCATGGAATATTTTGAGTGCAAGGGCAGTCTTAAATTAAATGTCCAGATACGGACGCTGAATGTTGTTCTTTCAAACACTGAGGTATCTATCTATATCATGTGTGGGTTGGAAGTGGAGGGTCATGTTTGACTGGGGTTTCTCTGTTTCCTGCCCCACAGCTCTTCTGTTTGGCCCTGCCCTGGGGAAAAAGACTTGGAGAAGATGGAGAACCAGAGTGGAGTGCTCTTGGGATACGTCTGCTGGGAAGGAAAAGAAAAACAGGGTGAAGAGGATGGGGTGGCTCCTCCTGTTTCTCCTCCCAGCCAAATGAGCAGACTGGAAGATGTGCAGGTGGAGATGCTTGAGAAGGCAAGGGAGCTCTTCCAGCTGTGTGACAAGGATGAGAAGGGTTTTATCACCAAGGTAGACATGCAGGTGAGGAAAAAATTCTTCCTCTCTCCTGGGAGGATCTGTAAAGTCATGGGTGGCAAAACAGTGGACAATGTGGCATGCCTTCCCTCTTGGCATGTGTGGGTGTGCATGTGACCTCTGTCTTACTCAGATTTCTAAGAACCAAACTTGGCACAAACAGCTGCTAGGAACTAAAACTCCCAGGAGGGCCTTGCACCTCCTGGGAATTTCTGAGACAAGTGGGACTGCAATTACAAATTTTAAGGAATGCATAAAATAAAAAAAGTTGTGACCTTTATTGCAAACATCAAGCATGTAATGGATGGGAAATCAGGAGGGGAAAAAAGGAATCTTTGGTTTAATTAAAAAAAAAAACAAAACAACAAGCCTCTCCCCAAATTTACATGATAAACAATCCATCAACCTCACAAAAAAGTCGAGACAAAAATGTTATACAATCATAGTTAAAGCCTGATCCAAAAACTCACTTTAGACCTGAACTATAGCTTTGCTCTACTATAATGTGTTCTACTGCTTTCTGTTTAAAAAAGTACTTCCTAACAAAACCCCTGTAGTTCTTAAGGAGTTTTGTTTTAAAAGTTTATCAGGAAGGTTACATGTGCATTGCTTTTCTCCTGCCCCATCTCTCCCCACATCTATAAATAACACTTGACAGGCTCAATCTGCTTTAAATATTGACTCACTTTGCTTTGGGTTGTGTGATGACTAATTTTTATAATTACATTAATAATTTTTTATTAAGCTTTTTTTAAAAGTTGCATTTTTAATAGCCAGTGACGAGGTTTTCACTTACTTCCCTTTATTATTTGTTTCTTTGAGTGCCCCTCCACACCAGGTGCTCTGCACGTGTATTATGAAGGGGAATTGTTTTGTTCCTTGTCTGTGCTGTGGGAGTAGTGATACAGTCCCAGCGGGCAGAAGGAGACAGAAGAAAGCTAATTTGCTGTTGTGGACTGAGCATTTCTTTTAGGATCTGCAATAGCTTGGAACTGAATCCAGATACCCACAAGTCTGACCCCCCTACCTGGCCAAAGACATAGAGCTGGTACCTGATATTCCCAGAGCTCTCCTGGGAGCAGCAGTGGTCACAGGAGGCTGGCAGTGCCACCTCTGAGCAGGAATGGAGGGAGGCAGGCAGTGAGCTAGAGACAGTGGTTCTGTAGTGGGGGAGGAATCGGGCTGAGCTTTCTCCAAACAAAATAACCTGAAATTCCCTCTCTGAAATCCTGGATGAATCATCCAGTTTGTGGCATCACTCAGGTGTGCTGGCAGACTGTTGTACCCTGGACAGGATGTAGTGCTGAAAGGACACATCGCTGTGGGCCAGAACTGAGGATGGCAGGGACAGCCACAAGGAAGACTTGAGCCATGCCTCAAGTTTGTTTGTTCTTTTGTCTTTGCAGCGGCTCCAGAGTGAACTCCCCCTAACCCCTGAGCAGCTGGAGACTGTTTTTGACAGCTTGGAACAGAATAATAAGGGATACCTGACACCTGTGGAGTTCAGCATGGGCCTAGGTAAGGAGTGCACAGAGGAAGGAAAAAGCCCACCTGTGAAAAGGTGTTTTTTGTTGGTAAGGAAGAAAGTGCAGTGGTTCTGCTGAAGCTGCACCAGCTGTGTGGGACAATGCCCCATGCTTATGTGAGTATCATTGGAGGGTGGATGTGTATCCTCATTCAGGAGGCTTTGTGCTGCCTTCTCCCATGGCTGTCACCTGCCTACCTGGTAGAGCCAGCCACAGAGCATCTGCTCAAGAGGGTACATGCTGCAAACTATGCCTGTGTCTATCTGATCAATAGTTGTTCATCTGCCTGGAAATATTCCTCCTGGCAACTGTCCCTAGCTGGTAGCAGTGCTGTTCAAGGGCATTAGGGAGTCCTATTAGTAGACCAGAACACTGGCAAATAAGCTTTTGTTGTCATCTTACTGCGCTCTTTTCCAAAAACTAGGAGAATACTAATCCTTGACCAGTCCTCAGCCAGCAGCACAGGTGCTCAGCTGCCCCGTCAGCTCACAGAAAACCTGCATCTGTCAGCACCTTCCTTGGACACGCAGAAGTATTAAGTGGATGAGGTCAAAGCAAGTGAACAGAGGTGGCCTAGGGTTTTCAGAAGTGATGGAAGAGGCTGCTGAATTTTGCAGTCCTGATTGCTCAGATTGTGTTTGCTCCTGGCTTTCTCACAACTTGAGAGGGAAGGCTTTTTAATGCTGCAGTTTCAATGGTCAGAAACAGCCTCTCTGAGAGGAGAAGTTGCAAAGATTTCCTCTAAATAAACCCACTAAACTGTGTCTTGGGCCAACCTGTTCAGGGACTGTTTTAACCCACTGTGTGCCTGCTGACTACACCTGCTCCTGCCCTGTGCCTCTGTCCTAGTTGTCCGGTTCCATTTCTTTGGCAGAAACAAGAGTTCTGTTGGGAATGGGGGCTTTCCAGTCCAGCACTATGTAGCAGGGGAAAGGGCACCATTTGGGCACCTTGGCACCCACAGTGCCCTCTGTGTTATGAACTGGTTATTCCCAAATCTCATTTTATGAGGCATTTGTGCCACGGGCACAGCCTCAGATGGATATCTCGAGGACATCTGTCTCAGTGCCATATCCAGGAGAGGTAGGCAAGTTTTCTCTTTGTGTCAGGTACCACCCTGTGTTGGCAGCCTGGCTCCATGGAATTTGCTCCAGTCTAGGCAAAACACTTAATTTCTGCGTTTCTTTTCTTTATGGTTATTCTTTGGGTCTGGCATCACTGAAATCCTTTTCAGTCTTTGCCCCTAACTCAAGAGTTTGGCCTGGCTGTCTTTCTTATGGAGTGTGCAGGGACAAATCAAGGGAAGCAGTTCAAGCTGCAATCAAGTGTGCTTCTTGAGAGGGCTTCTTGCTCCTTCTAGGATATCAAAACAATCTTCAGATCATTCTCGACCTCAATTTTCCCATCTCTATCTCAATTTTCCCATCTGTAAAAGAGAGATAATAAGACATAATGACTCTTTCTCAAAAGCAGACATTGAAAGTGCCTAATCTAAACCCTTCTCCTTAATTAACTGTCTGATCATCAGATTTTACCTAAGTAGGGCCTGTATCTCCACATTGCAAGTTTTTTTACAGCACATTTTAAGAGTGCGAGAGAATCAACTAAATTCTGGATTTATGGAGATAAAAAGAGGTAGAGGTGAGTCCTTTGGATTATAATAATGATGGCTCTTTTCCCCCTTAGAGTAGCTCCATGTTCTCATCTGTGCTCTGTGAACATCATTGACTCCTGGTCTTGTAGCTGGGATGTCATTCTGCCTTTTGAACCAAGCCAGATGTATTTTGGAAAGGAAGAGCAGCTGCTGCTGAAGGCCTGAACTCTGTATACAGGCTGTGTTTTGGATGGGATTGCTTGATTTGTTTCTTTGAGAAGGATTTGTTCCCAGCACCAGTATTTGTCACATGCCTTGCATAGCAGGATGTTCCTGTGGCATGAGTGTCTCAGCATAAAACAGAACCCAGATAGCTGAAGCCGTCTGTCCGTGGGATGGGGCAGGAGGAGGTGCTTGGAGGGCGAAGTCATTCTGTTCTAAAGCGAGAGGCTGTCCTTGTTGCGCAGCGTTTGGCTCAGAACAGAGGCAGCACACGAGGAGGGAGGGCTAAGGAGCCCCTCCTCTCCTGTTTTTAAGTAGAGGAACTGCAGCATGGTACCTTCGGGTCCGGGCAGCAGTACCGGAGAGGGCGTGTGGGATCCCTGGCGGCTGAAGCCGGAGCGCCGCTCTGTGGGAGTGCAGTGGCCTCTGCCACACGCTGTCCGTGCCGGGAGCCCCAGGCCGTGGGTGGTGGCTCGTCTCACACAGATGTGAGCGCTGGGCTGGCAGCCAGTCCCAGCGCTGCGGAGCGGACACTGACATCACTCAGGACGTCAGAACGCAGGCTCTCCACTGACCAGGAGCTGTGTCCTACACCAGCAGCATGCACGAGGCTTCTCGTGGAGCTCTGTCAGGCTGCCATGTCAACAGCAGCTCATTAAATGACATCCAATTTGACTTTCTTTATTCTTCTTCTCTTCACCTTCCACCAGGAAAGTTAATAGGGATTGAATTGTGTCAAGGGGCTGGGAGAATGGATCACTCCAGACACGAGGAGACCTTTGAGTCTGGCTGGTCAGATGACTTGGACCCTACAGATGATGATGATGAAGAGAAACGATTTTGTTCCATGATGGAGCAGCTCGGAGCAGCCCAGTTATTTGAAGAGTAAGTAGGGGAGTCACATGGCATTGCTTCTACCCTGCTTTGACCCTGCAGCACCAAAACTTCAAAGTACCAGAAAAGACGAAAGAGGTGAACCGAGCTGCTTGTTCTCTGAAGCACTGCTTGGGCTCTCTGTACTGCTGCTTTGGGTTTTCATATGCATAGTAGCAAATGCATTGTGGTCTGGGTTTTCTCATCAATTACCAATTACTTTTAGCTCAGTGCTTTTTGCAGTTTCCCAAATTTGAGTTCATAACACAGCTGTAAAATGGAACAGCTGGTGGTGTTCGAGTCCAGCACAGGCAGCAAATGAAAAGAAACATGTGAGGGTTAGATGAGGTAAGGAGGATGAGTGTGCTCTCTGTTCCAAAATGGTGTGTGACTGTTACCATATTTTCAGCCAATCAGTTCTAAGAGTCTCTGTGAAGCACCTGTTTTCAAGGAGCTGCTTTGGACTCTGCTGATCTGAGTGTGAAAGGCTAAACTGGGCAAAGGGGTGCTCCTGTGAGCCTTGACTCCTGTTATTAATGCCCTTGCATGTAGCCCCAGTAGATTCTGCTGGCCCCAGTGTCATCCAGCCTTTTTTTAAGGCTTTCCAACATGGAGCATTATGCATAACTGGTTCTTAGTGATGCACACCTGGAGGGCCTGGGGTGCCCAACTGCATCTGTGGCTGTCCTTCTTTTCAGGCATTGTACTCCAACTGTATTGCCAGTTTGCAGGGGCAGTCCAGGTTAGGGAAGGATGTGGACAGGATTGGAGACAGAAGCTGAGAGTGATGGAGTTGGCTGCTTTCAGAGGCGCTTCTGTCACAAAACAGATTTTTTCTCTCTTATTTTCATTGTGATGCAAAGCACCTGCATGTCTTTAGCGCTAAACAACTTCTGTCTGGAAAAAGTTCTGGAAAGCTGTTATGCTTCAAACAACAGGATGACACTGTGAAGGGCCATATTACCATTCTCGGAAAACAGTCTCTACTGTTTATAACTCTGCTTTGAGAAGCAGAAGTCTTAAAGTGGAATTATCTTGTGTTTTATTTTGACCACTTACTGGCAGTTTTATGCAATGAGTTCAGTAGCTACTTCATGTCACATCTTTGTGCCAAACCAGCTGTTGAAAGCAGTAATATCAAACAGAAGTTAATTGGGGTGAGAGCAGGAATCTCTGAAATATTTTCACTGCTTTCTCTAGGAAGAAATGGTTTCATTTACTAACAGGACTCAATATGTTCTTTTATCTAAGACATAAAATTTTGCTGAAGTGCTATAACTTTTTAAACTTGGTACAAAAAAAGAAGGCTGCCATGCAATATTGGCAAAGGAAATCCAAAGCTTTTTGGTTGGTTTGTGTTGTTTGTGTGTTTTCCCAAAGAATACTAGGGGAGACAAATGCACAGGCAAAAAAAAAAAAAACCAAAACCTATTTGGATACTGACTCTAGGTATAATTATTCTGTATCTTTCAAGGCAGATTTTCCAAGGTGTTTCATGATTTTTTAAAAAAAACTTCAAAAAGCTCTTCCCTAAAAAGAAACATGAAGTTATGTCAGCAGGCTTATAAGACACTTTGGAAATGCATAAGTTTGTAAGTGCTGTGTTCAAGTTGCAATGAATTAAATGTCAAAACAGTGTGTTCGTTATTGCAGGTTACGAAAAAGACATCTTTGCTTTTTCCAGGGTTCCTCATTTTTATCCTGATGTGACACTTGAGCAAATTTGCATCTTTTTTTGTGCCTTGGTTTCCAAACCTGTAAAAAAGAAAGAGGACTTTAGCAGTCAGCAGTACAGCCCTATTGTACTGTACTGTAAGAAAAACACCAATTTAATGTTTGCTAAAATCTGTGTGCTATAAGTTTGACCATAACACACAGCAAATTTGCTGAATATTCATTTCTTCAAGTTTAGATGTAGACACCAAATGTATTATTGATGAATACCTGGAAAAGCAATCATGCCATGTTTGCTTCCTAGATTATTTTTCTTTTCTTCTTTCAGATTATTTCCTTTGTTTTGACCTCACAACAGAGCCCACTCCATATGCATGCTCTGTTCAGTTTCCCTCTTTGCTGTAATGGTATAACAGAGATCATCACAGGAGAATGGCAGTTTGCCCTGAGTGGATGCTGGAGTTGCAATAACAGTCCACAAGATGACACAGTAATTTTTCACTTTCCTTCTCTCTTGTATGCTTGTTCCAGCCCACATGAGATTCGAGAGCTCTGGGCTCGCCTACGAAAGGAGCGCCCAGAGCTCTTATCCAATTTTGAAGAGTTTCTGTTGCGTGTTTCGTCGTATGTAAAGGAGGTGAATCATGAGAAGGAGTCTATGGAGCAAGCATTGAAGAGGTAAGGAGAACATCATGGCTATTTGCTTCCAGGAGCCAGCTGACGCTTGGATCCTGCCTCAAAGGCAAGGAGAGACTGGGTTACAGGATGCAGTAAAAAAGGTGTTTCTTGCTGTAATAAAATTACTCTAATATAAAATGGCTCTGCAGCAGTGCCCACCCATAACATTCAGTCTGGTTAAAATCCCACTCAGTGCCACACAGCTGATAGTAGGAATCTATTTCCACCCTCCTCTTTTCTTTCTGTATTCTCTTTTTCTCTCCTGACCTGCGTGCACCTGTCTTTTGTAGGAAGGAGTCAGATCATGATCGAGAAGTCAGGTGCCTTTATGAAGAAATGGAACAACAGATCAAAGCAGAAAGGGAGAGGCTGGTCTGCCAGGTAACTTCTCTCTCTCTTGGCTTAAAGGCAACCTTCCTTTGGTCTGAAGTGGAGGTGGTGGTATTTGGCCAAGGAACAGCTCTTTGTGTGCTGGGTGTTGTGCACAGCTGTGTATCTTTACCTCTGCAGGAAGCACTGAGGCATGATAGGAGTAACCTGCTACAGAAGGAACTGCACAACAAAGAGCAGGAGCTGGAGAAAATCCTTTACCGCCAGAAGAAGGTAATGGGATCAAATCCTTTCTAACAAAGATCCAAATCCTCTGCTGTCTCTCTGCTAAGGCATTTTCTTATGGAAAATGCTGTTCAGCTGCTGAGGGTTGGCACTAAATAATTTGGCTCTAGCTAGTGAATTCCTCTCCTGTCTCTGAAGGTGTTGAGATGGTTTGTCAAACAATTGGTTTGCCTTCAGCTGTAATGCTGTTCTGTGACTGTTTTGTTCATGCATTTTCTTATCTGCTTTGTGTTCTCTTGGCACAGTTGTACAACACTGGCAAGGAAGATGGGGTAAAAATTTGAAAGTTGTGAGTTTGAAGCTTTTTGTAGTGTGTAAGGAAGATGTGTATGGACATAAAAGAGCCAGACTTCTCTAGTTTTTGTATTCTGGCTGCTCCAAAATGACCTGGAGTGAACAGTTCTGTGACACTTAGAGAGGTACATATTGTAGATTTGCTCTTGGGCACTTGGTGACATATTGATTAATCAGTCACATAAAAGATCAAAGCACAAGCTTTCCTTTAGCCTGCCATCTGGGCATGGACATTTTTATGAGATGGTCCATTCCGGATGTCTTTTCTTTGTTGTCTGAAGAACTGAGATGTGATCCCCACAGAAAGAAGTCATGGCAGGTACCTGCAAGAGGCTAGAGACTGGAGGTATCCTAGCTGGATCCCTAGCTGTAATGTGGATGAAACAGCACTTCTCTGAAATCACCAGCTCACTGTGCAGCAGCTAGAAAAGCCAGCACAACTGAGGTGCCATCCGGAAGGATGGAGAAAATAAGACAGAGGATGTATTTTTCCTGCTGTCCACATCTTTGATGTGCCTCATTTAGTGTGTGCAGCTCTGGTCTCCTCTAATTCCACTGTGTCCTTCTCAAGTATGAAGGTACTTATTATAGAGTGCTAATATTATTGAGAAGATGTAAAATATGCCTTAGAAAGAGAAACCAGGAAAGTTTAGACTTGGTTTTGGAGAAGGAGACTGAGGGAGGTACACCTGAGCTTTCTGAATTCAGAAAAGTGATGGATAAGGTCCACACAAAACTGTTATTCCCCAAGTCCTGCAACAGCAAAGGTGAGAGACACTCAATAAGACCAGTATGAATTTGATTTTGAAGAGCACACTTCTTTATACAGAGATTAGTGCTGGATTTTTGGCCCCAGGAGGCAGGCAATACCAGTAGTTCAAAAACGAATTGGACGAATGGACAATAGGCTTGTGAATATTAATTGAAAGGAGGAATAGCCAGAGCTGGGCCATCCCTAGTCCAGGGACCATAGATGGGAGGGGTGCGTGAGAGGAATGATCCATAGTTAGGAGCTCAGACATGCTCTTCCTAGGTAGCATCTGCTCTTGCTGAGGGTCAGGGCAGAACATCTGGGCTGCATGGACACTTACTCAAATGGTCATTTCTGGTACTCTTAACTCTGACGCTTGTACTCAGCTGTGTGGACGATCGGGTCCCTCTTGTGGCATAAGACAAGTACTGTGATGGTGCTGTTTCACAGTATCGCTTCCAAGGACAGGCCACAAAAACAGGAGAGTTGTGCTTGATGGAGATTTCTTAGGGAGGGGCAGGTCTGTTTTATTTAAAGCCGGTTCCTTGGTTTATTGAAAGATCTGACGTCTGTAAGCAGGAGTTCCTGGTTTTAGTCTCAACTCCACTGCTAAGCATATGTAGTCTAGCTGAAATATTCCCCAGTGTCCACAGGACAGGAGGACTCCAGGCAAAGCTGGGTGTGACTTGCCCTTCTAGCCTCAGTGGGCAGAGAGGTGGGGCTTGTGCTTCGAGGACCCTAGGAATGGTCAGATCCATTCATTTCTGCTCTTGACTATTGTGCATATGTGCTGGCAGAGAGAAGGGTAGCAAGAAAAAAAATATTTTATCATCTGCCATGGTGTGCTGCTTCCTTTTCCTTTTGAGAGGGAGAGAAAGTAGGCTGAGAGAAAAGGCAAGCTGCAGGTGTAAATGCAGAGGCTAACTCTGCCACCTCCTATCCTGATCAGCCCTGATTCCTGGTGCTTCTCTGTGGTTATAAGCATGGATTGCATACTTTTATTTTGGGCTGTAAGTTTTCAGATGGGTCCCATGGAGTTTCTGTGTAGCAGCAGCTTCAGCCAAGGGCCCTAGTCAGCTGATGTGGCTGGCTGGACACTGCAGTGTCAGTATGATCCCTCTTGGAATGTCCTACTTGTCATCTGAGATGGGCAGCTTTGGGGGCTACATCTGTCTGTGACTCTCCCAGACTATGCCAGCCATTTGTAAGGAACTGAGTCACTGGCTGAGTACATGACAGCAGGCTTTGAATGTCCCAAATCAGGCTTGTGCTGCCCCAGTGGCATTTAAGTGACATCTCTAGTCCAAGGTCCTGTCTCTTGCAGGCCACCCAACCACTTCACTTTCCAGGTGTAGTGTGAGGTGTCCCTAGCACCTCAATATATCCTCCTCTCAGCTGCCATGGGCTTGGGAAGCCCCTAAACTAGAGGATGCATTTTGACAGTTGTGCTTAATAAGTTGTGACAGACACAGCCCTGCTTCCACACAAAATTTTCCAGTCCTCGTTTGACCTCCATTTGCACTCATGATTTCTACAATGCCTGACAGCATCAGGCTTCTCACTCTGCCTGAAGCACTTCCTCAGCTGTGCCTAATTGCATTGCTTGGTTCCCTAGTGCTGGCATGATGGGAGAGATGTTCCTTCCAGTTCACCTTCTCGATGCCACTGTAGGCTTAAGTTGTTTTTACCCCCCTTCTGCCTCATTGTCTACATCTGCTTTTGCAGCTTGTTGTTACCATTGTGATTGTAGCACAAAACCCTTCCTCTCTGTGTTTAACTCCTCCTCTCCCATTGCAGCTGGAACATCAGCTACAGTCACTGAACTCGGAGCAGCTGGAGACGCGTGTGCAAAACGAAAGGCTCCGGCACCTGAATGAAAACCTGCTGGAAGAGCTGGAGAAAAGCAAATGGGAGCTGGAAGCAGTGAAGGGGCAATTACAGAAACTCCAGAAAGAGGCTCAGCTTGAGCAAGAGCAGAAGGACAGGTGGGAAAAGGCAGGAAATAGGTTGTTAGGGCAAGGACATGGACAGAGAAGGAAAGGGGGGTAAGTAGTTAAAGAATAAGTATCCCTAGTTAGGAGCCTTGATCCTCATTAGAGGATTGCCTGTCTCTTTTGAGGAAAAGAAGAAACACCCCAATAGTCTGATTGACCTAAACAGGGAGTGATACTGCTACCTTTTGCCTGCCTTTTGTGGGAAATTAATATGTTCTAGAAAATCAGTACAAAAATACAGATGATCCTCAGCCTAAAGAAGGCTTCTCCATGTATTTTCCAGTTCACCATCACCCTAGAATGCTTTCTTTAACGATCCTCTTCTAATCACTTGTGTTCCCATTTCTGGGTTAAATCTAGTAATACATATATAAAATATTGGGAAGTTTCAGATCCAGGTGGCAGTGAGCATCCTTCCCATTTCTAGCAGCCGAGGAAGTGGAGAGGATGAGTTGCCTGCTCTAATGTTGGAGGAGAGCAGGAGAGCTGTGGTGTAACCCAACCATCCCAGCTCCCACAGCAGTGCTGCTTCCTCTGAATCTCCTGACATAGGGCAGGCCCTTATTTTTGAGAATATCATGAGTCCCCTTGAGAGAGGGATGTTTGTATTTTCTCTCCCATTAATTTATTTCCCCATATTTTAAATACCCAGGGATGTGTTTAGAGTCTCCAAGAACATGCAGAAAGAGAAACAAAGTCTCCTTCGGCAGTTGGAGCTCCTCAGGTGAGAACTGATGAAGGCTGAAGGGAAATACTGAGCTCTTATGCCTGTGAGGGGCTGAGGTTTCAGCACTGTGCTCATTTTTCCCGTGGAAAGCTACAGGATTTTATTCAAGCAGTGTTTAGACTCTGCTTGTTTTTCTAGGTCCAGACAGAGTTGTGCAATTTGGCCAGCTCTGGCACATTACAGGCTATGTTATTTCACGAGGTAATCCTTCCTCTGGAGGAATTAAGTCTTTCCTGCTGGCTAAGGCAATCATGTAGAACCCATTACCTCAGATGGGATACATGGAAATCCCAACATGTCTGACCATAAACAACATCTTTATCTCTGTTCCCGACCTCTCTTTCTTTTCTCACTTTGAAATGTTGGGGTTTACTTAATTTTTGACAAGCATCTCATTGTATCTTTCTTGTGGTTTTTTTTTTTTTTTTTTTGAGCAGAGAAATGAACAAAAAACTTCGAGATGAGCGAGATGCTTTTGAAGCCAAGAAGCTGGTTAGTCTAAGAAAGAAAACCTTAATTCCCAACCACCCTCCTTTCATCTGCTGCTGTTGCTGTCACCACTCGGGGGCCTGTCACTTCCACGGGGGACAATGACAAGAGCTCACGGGGCCTGGTGGTGTGCTTAATACAGACTTTGCAGCACCTCTGTGTCTGTGCTGGAGGCAAGCTCTGCTTGGTTGCTGCTGCCAGCTGCCTGGGTTTAACCCAAGGCATGTTGGCTGGGGACTGTCACACAGCCCTGTGCAGGGCTGCAGTGGGTGCTGCCTGCTGCACACATGGTGTCCCTGTGTTGTGCCAGGCACTAGGCGCCTGCAAGGAGGGGAGAGAAGCAGGATGCATCCTGGAGCTGGGTGGTGAGGAAGAAGATGGATTCTCAGATGTGCTGCTGGCTGACTGGGCATGGAGAGGCACAGGAAGGTTTTGGAGTTTTTCTGAGTTTGTAGGAGATGTTTTCAGAGGTTCCTCTGGAGCAGCTCCCCGTTCCTGTGAACTCTGTTGGGTGCAGCAGTGAGCCTTGTGTCAGAGAACTGGGAGAAAGCGGGATCTCTCTCATCTGGAACTGTCAATCTCTGCCCTTTCCCATTTGCCAAGATAAGCACAGATATGTGGTCTATTTTTACTTCTTAATATTTTTTCATTTGAAAAGCTTTTGTGTTCCCAAATGTCTCTTGCACATCTGCTCTGCCCTCTTGGACCCATCCCTGCCACCATGTCTTTGCCTGCTCTGCCACCAAGCCCCACCTGAAGATCTGGAAGTAGGTGACTTGCAGGGAGGACAGGCAGTGATAGGCTGCAAGAGCCTTTCTGACTGTTGTATAAGGGACTGGGGAAGGAAACACAGGGATTGTGCCCAGATAGGAGACAAAATGCTCTGCTCTATCCAGAGGTTTGAGTTCTCCAGGTGGAGAGCTGTATAAAATAATGTCAGTAACAATTTTGGATAGAGGTGAGGTGTGTGTGTTTCTGAAATCCGAAAGATTTTTTTTTCTTCAATCTTCATTTTTAAAGCTGCTAGCTATGTGTATGTACACTAGAGCTTCCTGCTCCCTCTTGGAAAAGCCTTAAACACAGTCACTCTGCAGCAGAGTCCAGTGCAAGCAGGCAAAGAAAATGGATTCTTCTCTTTCCATGTATTGTGCTTCATCATCTTGTGGGTTCCTATGGGTGGGCGGGTGGCCTGTGGAGACCACAGCTCAGGTATGTACCTGTGTGTATGCAAAGCTTGGCTGCTTCTCCTTGGTTCTCTTCTTCTGTTTCCCTGCTAAGACCTGCTGCTGCAGATAGACCCAAGAGAAAGCCTAGCAGAGAGAGTCACAGCACAGAGGGGCTGCTTTCTCCCTTCTACCAGCACTGGTAGTAGGGAATGAGGTGTAGGGTGAACTCCTCCTTCCACCATTGCTCATCTGGCAAGGCTGCGAGTTGCTGGGCAGTTGAAACCTGTACTGGAGAAAGGTTTTGTTGTTTTTTTTTCCCTTTGGTTGTTCTCATTTCAGTCCACAGGGAAGCAGGGCTCCAAGAGCTTATAGTGATGCTGCTATCATCGTATACCTGCAGAAGATCTGCTCTCCAGCCTGTCTCACAGTAAGGGAGAGAGAAAATGGCAGTACTTCCCTGCTGAAGCAAAAAGAAAAGTCCAGCGTTTTGATGGGGATGCGTAGTGTGTGACACACTCTCTGCCAGAGACTATCAGTGCTTTTACAGGCTAAAAAGAAACCCAAGGCCTTAATACCCTCTCTTAGTGCTGGGAAGAATTATTTCCATGAAATTAAGGTGTGGTGAACAGAGGTTCTTTCATAGCAAAGATTCTGAAGTGGTTGGAAAGAGCATTTAGGCTGTATGTGGCTGATAGCAACCCAGTCACTGCTCCTTTGCTCTTCTCAGTTCCCAGCTTAATACCTTGCTCTTCATAAGAGTTTCTGGCCTTGCCAGGGTGGGCAGACCCTGGCCCCACTGCACTGTGGGGCACTCTCTTGTCCCAGACAAGAGAGGCTGGGTCACAGATGTGGCTATTTCTGCCTATGTGCAAACCACTGATGGGTGTTTTTAAGACCCAGGGGTTACAGGTTCAGTTTCACTCTCATGACCCATCTGGCTATGGAGTTATGCTTGCATGCTTTATGTTGACAGAGCAAATTTCATGTCTTGCTTATCATGAAGAGTGTTTTGGTACTTTGGATACATTAGACATGTATTTTTATTTCACTGGTAAACCAGAATCTTTCCCATCCAAAATGCTTGTACACGTGCCATTGTGGAATCCTTGTCATTGTGTGTTACGCAGCTGTGATGTCACATCTGTCCCTTTATCATCCTGGTGAAAAGCCAAATGTTACACAAACCTGGCAGGACAATAAAGCATGGCAGAACCAACAGCAAAACATGCCCCATTGTTCCTCCTTCTTACCCAAGTACATGCTCCACAGGCTGTCCCCTCTCCAGGTAAGGTGGTGCCAGAGCAGATTGTGTGGGACTCCTTTTGCTCCTCAAGTGACTTGAAGGTTGTGACTCTGCTCCAGTGGCCTGGAACACTATTTCCTTCTTTCTGTGTAGCTAGAGGGTGCTCTCGAGTGAAGCTGCTCAAACACTGAACACTTCATCTTCTGTCCCTACTGGAGAACCACTGGTTCTCTGTCCCACAGCCTGGCTGTGTTGACTGGAGTGCACTTATGCACTTGGGGGTCATTTGCCTTGGAAGATTTGCACCCCACAGTTGTGAGCCTCTCAGTGCTGGATTGTTGCTGTGGCTGGAGGTTCTCTTGAACATCAGTTTTTGATGTAAATAGTGTTTTGTTCTTTCTCTGCAAAGTTCCAGGTTGGGTCAAGCCCTCTGTGGAGTCCAGAGTGCCTCCTTTTTGTTAGACTGCATTGCAGTAAAGGTGTTCTGAGATTACTGACCAACAGAACAGCTTCTTAATATTTTTGCCTTTTAAAGTAAGCCTTCAGTAAGGACTGTTGAAGAAATAATCTTTGTAGTCCTCCAAGTGGTGGGAAGCATGAAGGAAGGCCTGTCTGGAGCTGCTTGGAGGTGTTTGGTCAGTTCAAAATTGCTGTGAGAGGCAGATATGGCAAACCATTCTTCCTCCACCTTTTCCCCCAGAAATAACTTGTAAGGACATGTTAGAAATCTTCAGATTCACAGACTGAACACATCTCTTTTTCCCCCAGTGCTGATGCGATGGACACCTTTCCATGCTGTCCCTCACTTCACATTGTGTGTGTGTGGCCAGAGCAGTGACTCTGCAGGGAATGGCAAAGCTGCTGTATGGGGGGGAAAGAGGGTCGGGAGAGAAGTTGTCCTGCTTTCTCCTTCTCTGAGGAGCTGGTAAATACTGGCTGTAGGAAGTGTTCAGTCTATGGTAAGTAGGAGGAAAGCATGGAGAGGGATGTTGGTGTAAGGCAGAGCATGTGCATCACCCTTTGCAGAGCTGCCTCCTTCCTTTCCTGTGGTTCATGTGCAGCTCTAGGTGAGCACAGGTGGAGGAAGGATACTAATTTCTTCTGAGGAAGGGGCAATTGGTCTATCCCACAAAACATCAGCAAAAGAAAGAGGCAGGTGGGAAAACAGATTCAGCTGTGAGACCAAGTGGAGAACAAACCACAGAAATAAAAACTCTGGGTGGCTAGAGGAATTCAGTTTGTGACATCACCATTTTTGATGGATTTTAAAGTGAAGGAGAAAGCAGAAACGGTGATGGCTTCTTGCAGGAGTTAAACAAATAATTAAACATTATTTGAACTGAAAAAAGCAAGCCCTATGCTCAGCTCTTTGAGCCTTCAGTAAGGCACTGACTGCACAGTGTGGGGCTGCCAGGGCTCCAGCCTTGCCTCCCCAGAGTGCTCTACAGAGGTGACGAGTGGTTGAACTGGGGCTGTAATCACCTTCTTCATTCCTTCTCTTTTTAACTTCCAGGTGCCTCAGAATAAAAAGCCCCTGTTGAAGAAAGGGTCAGTGCTAGGCAGTTACCTGCTGGAGGACAAGCCTGTCAAACGGTCAGATGGGTGTCTGTGTCATGTCCATGGTGTCAGTCCGTGCCCATTGCAGTACCTTGTCAGTCAAGCTGTGTCCTGTGTCTGACTCCCACCTTGGTGCTGGCTGGTTTTGGGAGTGTGGTGGGGTGCAGCTTTTCTGTGGCTCTGGCTGTCTTTTGGCATCAGGTGGTGTTGGATCAATGTGAAGCTGAGGTTACTGATCACTAATTTCCACAGGGAGGTGGCCCAGCGGCTGCTCTGCCTGAAGCAAAAGGGGAGCAAATCTAAATATCACCAGAAGGTCTGGGAATCACAAAGGCTGCCTCTTTCTGAGTCAGACAGCTCTGTTGAAAAGACTGGATCAACTCCCAAGTATGCCAGTTCACCCTCAGGCACAAATCCTGTCCACTGGTGCCTCATGCCAGAGTCCATATCCCTGGGACATGGGAGAGGGCAGGAATTGCACAAGGGTTGGGTCCTTTCTGGCAGCTGAAAGCCTCGAGGAGAGGGCCTGGCTCCAGGTGGGTTCATCCTGCTCATCTCCCTCTACACCTATGCAGATGCTCACCTGGCACACCAGGCCACCCTTCAGCCAGGGCAGGCAACATGTCTGTGTGGCTAAAGCCTTTTCTTTTTCCACTCTACATGCAGAACATACAGTGACCTGGCTTGGAGCTGGATCTCACCTGCAACTTCTGGCCCCAAACAAGTTTTAAAGGCAGCATGCTCCCCTGTTTCTTACCAGGTCTTTGCAGAAAGTTCCACTGTTCCCCTGTTTATCCTGCTGCCAGCCAGGGACAGGTCTAGGCTCAGTTTCTTCCACCTTCAACTCACCTTTAATGCTTGCAATTCTGGTAGTGGCATATAAGGATTTAGCTCGAGGCTCCTTGGCTCATGGACTGCTGGAAAACCAGGTAGACTGTGGAGGAGGGCTGATTCTCGAGCCCAGGGTGGGAAGTTACTCGGAGAGGTCTGAGGCAGAGCTCTTTCTTGTGTGTCTGGCACATTTTATCCATTGAATCAGATAACCAAGTTCTCCCATATTCCTCCCCAACTAGTTCTTGCAAAGATCCTTCTAGCTGCTACTGGAATAAACCCCCTCCAGCCTTAACAGCTGGAGAAGTTTGGCAATGAAGGTGATGAGAGACGGGGAGAAGTAGTTGTTGGTCCTGTCTCTGTCCCTGTGCTGAGTCACACCACATTGCTTGAGAAATATGAAAAGAAATCCATTAGATCTGGGGTCGTTGCTCAGAGTTTTGTGTTTGTCCCTTTGCCCCCACTAAAGAGGGTCTTTACGCCCCTCATTGTGTGATTTTGCCAGCCCTGGGAGATGGGCACCACTCCCCAGAGCCTGAGACTGTGTCCATTTTCAAGAGGGACAAGTTACAGCTGGCCTGGCTCTGGGCTGGCATTTGGGGCACCTGGAATGTGAGCTCCCTTTCACAGAAAAAGGTGTAGGCATGGCAGCAGGTGAATTTTGCAACCCAGGTGAAGTGTACTTGCTGGAGTGAGAAAGAACTGTCTGGATTGCTGTACCAATAGCAAGAGAAAAATGTTGCAGAGTGGGGTGGGATGTCCTGCCACTGAAGAGACTGACTGTAGTAAGTTCTGATTGCTCTAATTTGCTTCCAGATGAAATCGGCTGGCTAGTGAAAGCAGTGGAGATATCGGTGGTGGATAAATCCCTTCAGCTTAATTCTAGGTCTTCTCAATCCTTGTCTAGTTCTTTAACCATGGAAAACCAAGGCAGTGATGCTGCCTTGCTCCTCAGCAGTGATTCCAGTACTTGAAATTGGTTATTCTAGCTATTCTTTTGAAGGTTGTTCCTCCACTGACCACATGAGCTTTATCCCCAGTGAGCAAAGTGCATCAGCCTGCCGTTGTGTGGGCACAGTCTGTTATTTATTTTTGTATGGTATTTAGTAACAAAAATACAGGGGTAACTATTGCTTGATTTAAAAAAAAACCCAAAAAACAACCCAAAAAGCCCCCCAAAAAACCCAAAGAAACCTTTCATTTTGTATGTTTTGCTTCTTTTTTTTCAGTACTGGGGGAAGCGGTAGGCAAAGAATTCTTGAAAAATGGCAAATGGCAATTTTTATTAAAATTAATGAATTATGAGTACAGCACAGCTCCGGTGAACTGTCTCTCTTCCCTAGGGGAGCCACTGATGCCTTAGTCACAGGGAGTATGGGGAGTTAATATATAGAGTTCCTGCAAGAATTTCATATGCACTAATTGGATCGCATTGATTATTTGGGAATTTGCAACCTCCTCTTTCCCTATCTGTGCTGCCTGTGGGCTTTAATATAGACAACTGGCCTCTGCGAACCTTCCCTTCACCTTCCCATTGGATGTGGCAGTAGAAGAACCCAACAGAAAGAACTGTAAATACTTCCCAGGCAATAGGGTATGGATGAACACAGGAGAAGGAGGCAGCACAAACTTTGGCGAGAACAGCAGAGACGAGGAGAGATGGCCCTTGGCTGCAGATCCTGAGTGGTTTAAGATGACTTTGAATGGTGACTCTGAGCACAGAAGAAACGCATATGGCTTAGATGCAGCTCTGCTGCCTCCTCGAGCCCAGCCTGTTGGCACTGAAACCAGGGTGAGTGCACTTACCTGGGGTTATTCCTCAAATGCCTGCTACCTGCTGGGGACTTCAGAGTGTCTGACCATCTTCCCATCAACTACAGCGCCACAGATTTAGACTGCAGGGGTCTAGTGAATAATTCAAAGCACTACCTGCAGCTAGGCCCTTCAAAACCTCATCCATTTTTTTCCATTGCAGCTGCAGGCACTGGAACCAGCCAGCTGTTCCCCAGACCGCATCTTTAAAGTGGTGTTTGTAGGGAATTCCGGTGTTGGGAAGAGTTCCTTCATCCACCGCTTCTGCTATGACAAGTTCTTGGCTGAGCTCAATGCAACCATTGGTAAGTAACAGGGTGCCTGGCTCATCTGAATAAGGAAGGTGGGAAAGTCAGCCTGGGCAAATGTTTTTTTTTCCTGTGTTATAGCCCAGCTAGAGGTAAAGATGGTCCCTATCCTAGTATTGAATCAATTTTGCAATTTCCCTGAACTAAATGGAGTTGGCCTGGCCATTGTAATGGCAAGCTGCTCTCTGCCCATCCTGCCTTACAATCATTGTCACCTTCCCGATAGGTATCGATTGCCAGGTGAAGAGTCTGATGGTGCATAACACCCGGGTTGCCTTACAGCTGTGGGACACAGCTGGACAAGAGAGGTAAGCAGCTTCTGCCAGCCCCAGTGGAGGAAGGGGAAGAAGTACATGCAGCTGTTTTCTGACTCTGAGAAAACTGTCAGCTTCAGAAGGACCAGACAGGCCATGATAGCTATTCCAATGCTGAATCTGCAGCAAAGGTCTGTTCCAGAGATTTCTAGAAGCTGTACTGTGAAGCAGGGCCTGATGAGATCACTCTGAGGACTGACAGAGAAGTAGTTTTCCATGCATCTGACCTGCTTGCTTGTGGCTCCAAGCAGTCTCTCCATAGATGGATGCCATAAGGTTCAGAGGGTGGAAAGGACTGTGAACCTTTCCTCATCTTTTTAAGCTGTCAAAGCCAGCTGAACTGGCATGAACTGTGGGGAAGGGGATTTGAACTACTCTGCTGGACTCTGTCACTGAGTTTATTGGCCCCTTTCTTTGTCCCTTCTGCTGATGGAATTGCGGAAGTGATAATCTTGGCAGAGGGATTGTGCAGCTTTTTGTGACAGTGAACACTGGTTCCTCATTTGAAGGCCTCTAGTTTCAAAAGCATGGGATATCTCTAAATGTTACCAGCACTGTTGGTGAGGGTCAGACTAGTAGAGGACACATTTGACCCTCATCTGCTACTAGAAATGAAGACCTATCACTGCCTCCATGTAAATTACATTTTATTTAAGATACAATTCAAAGCTTAAGATGAAAAGCTATTTCAAGGGGACCATAAACCTCAAGGGCCTGACAAAAATAAGTACTGGGTATTTTGAGCTAAATATGTTATGGGGGCAGGCCTTCAGGGGGCAGCCAAGGTCATGGGAATATTATAATCCTAAACTGTGCCAATGATGCTGTCGGTCTCAGTCAGCTAGACCATGCAGAGCTGGTGGGAATGTCCTAAGTAGGAGTATCTATTGAAAAGCAACTTTCTTCCAAAATTAAGCTTCATGTGAAGAAATTATTTCTGAGGGGACTCCTGTCGTTATTTCAGTGCTGAAACTGAGCAATAAGGGGAGTTGCTATGACATAAAATGTGACATTTTATTGAGGCCAGATTGCAGCAGAGACCAAATTCAAGATACTGTCTGCAGAAGGACCTTTAGCACAGACCCCTGCAGCACTACCAGGTCTTAGATGTGTACAAGAGAGAGTTTGGCTCAGTGCTGATACCAAATAGGAGACCTGGGAAGAAGCAAAAGCCTGTTTTTCTTCTTCTGGAGGAATATTAATTACTTCTAACTAGAGGCGTCCAATGTAAACATCTTTAGAAAGATATAGAAGACCCCCTTGGAGCGTGCAAGGAGAACTCCTTGGTGACTTCCCTGAGACTGATGCATGCTACCTTTGATGTTTCTTCCGGAGCATCTCACCTGGCTGGCAGTTCAAGAGGTGTGCCTTGACTGCCAAAGACACAGTCGGTGCTTTCTCAGTTGGGTAGGTGCCAGGATATTGTGTCCTTACTGTAGTGAGAAAGAACAGGCTTCAGGCAACTAGCTGAAGAGTTCAGGAGGGTAACAGCTATAGGTTTTCTTGGCTTGTGATAGGAGAGTTTGTTATCCTGTGTAGGGCTGAAATACACAGCTCTTTAGTGAGATCTCAATACTTTTGTTACACTTATTAATTCCCAAATTACATTGTTAATTCCATCAGTTTGCAATCAGTGTTGTTATATCATGGCTCTGTCACAAAGTGCGTCCAGATTTTAAGGTTTGGGTTTGTTGCTTTGGTTGTTTGGTTTGGTTTGGTTGGCTTTGGTTGGAATTTATTCACAAAACACAAACCTGTGGTTTAAAATGGTATGAACAGTAAAAAAGTAGATGTCTGGCAGGAGTTTTTCTTGGAAATTGTGTCCAGCTCCTGAATTTTTTATATATAATGACATTGGTTTATAGAATCAATAGTGGAAACAGACTGTACTGATGCTGAGTTCTTAATTGCTGTTTTGGCAGCCCTGCAGCAGACATTATGCATGCCTAGTTTGTACTGTGGTAGAGCTTAGTCTGCAGATTCTTCCAGACTATAGAGAAAGATCATGTTTTTTCCATCAGTTTCCCTTTTAACAGTAAATTACTCTTTCCTATCCCACTTAAATAGATTCTTCTGCTTCTTTCATCCTGACCTACAAAGGTTACCTTTCTTGCTTTCCCAGCACCATGCATTTGGCAAGATTCCTGCTTACCCACAGCTGCCTGGTCTGTCTCAAAGGTGCAAGGCTGTGACCTGTCACCTGCGTGCAGACACCAGCCCTGAGGGACACATCAGGCACGGGGCTGCCAGGCCTTGCAGAGAGCCAGCACTAATAGACAGATAATCCCACTTCCCACTGCACAGCCTGAGAGTGCCTTTGGTTTTGTCTGGGCTCAGGTTCCGGAGCATCACCAAGCAGTATTTCCGGAAGGCAGACGGGATTCTGGTGATGTACGACGTTACTGCCGAGTGCTCCTTCGTGGCAGTGCGGAACTGGATGAGCAGCATCCAGGTGAGAGCAGGATCTGGCCTCAGTGCTGCTGGTGCTCCCTTGCACCACACCAGCTCCAACACTCTGTCTGGAAGTTACCTTTTTCATTGCCCCAGGAAGTCCTACTGAGCAGTTTTGTTTTGACTGTGCTGAGTCTCAAAAAACCAAAGTCTCAGTGAAATGAATAAGTATAGGTTGGAGATTTCTAATACTATTAATTTCCACAAGCCTGTTGGGGAGAAAAACCAAGCAACCACTTATATCTTTGGACTCTAAAAGATCAAAAACAGTCTCTGAAAATCAGGTTCCTTTTGGGAGGAAAGTTAAACTGAGCACACAGAAAATCAAACCACATGAAATCTGTACATTTTAATCTCTCTCTTCTTTTCCTCTCCCCATCTGTGTACTTACTTTGTTTTGAAGCTCTTCTGGTTCTGTATGTCATCTAAGGCACTTGAGTGTGGAAATAACTTTGAGCCCTATTCTTACCCTGACCATGTTTTAGTGAGCCAATGGAACTATAGAGAGTTTGACCAGAGGTAAGGGGCTCCAGGAAATGCCTAGGAATAACAGTTCCTACAGAGACAGTTTACAAGGGCTGTTGGGTGCTTAACTTGCTTGGCCAGTGGATTTTCAGCAAGGGATTGTTGAGTTTATGACAGCACATTAGATGCAGTACTGTACATGGAAAAGTTACTGAGCTTATTAAGAAGATTTGCCAGATCTTCTTAATAATGCCTATGGGGCAAGCTGCTTTTCTTTTGGCTTGTTATTTTCCTGAGAGGCACTTACGTATTATTTCCCCTGTCTCACCACCCCAGCTCAACATACCAAACATTTGGAATATGTTTTCCTTGTTCAAGCTTCCTTTCACAAATCTCTGGGGCTATTGAAGCAATGGCCCCTTAATGATCTAATGGGCCTGATCCTGCTGCCACTGAAAGTCTTGTTTGCTTGAGCTGGAAGGATCTCTGAGTGGCTGGGTCTCTAGGAGTCTTTATTTCTTTTGCAGGAAGGTTTAGAGGATGGAGCTGTGGTCTTTCTGCTTGGAAATAAATTGGATGCTGTGCAGAGAAAGACTCGGAACGTGCCCAAGGTGGAGGGGGAAAGGCTGGCGAAGGTGTGACTCAGTGCTCTGCTGTTTGACCTGCTCTGCAGCCACCCTCCAGCTGTGAGCAGGGCAGTCTGGCTGGCAGAAAGCCCTTCTTGGAGCCATTTTCTGTATGGTACCTTCCCTCTCCCTCCCACCCTGTTTCTCTGATGTGAATGTGTACCAAGGTCCCTCTGGAATGAGGGAGGATGAGGTGGTGGCCTGTATGTGGCAGACAATGGCCCTTGAGAAGGTTCATGTATTTCTCCTGGGGCTTGATGCCTACTTACAGTCTTTCTGAGGGGAACACGCATGACTGATTTCCCATTTGAGGGCTTCCTAACGCAACATCATCCTGCCTCTTTCCTCACTCCCTTTTCTGCCTGCCTGCTGGCACCTTGGCCCCTGGGTGGGGGGGAGACAGAGTTTCAAAGATGTTTCCTGCCTTCTGGACTCACAACAAAAAGGTAAGGGAATCAAAGTACCCTGGACAGATGTTTCCTCTTTCCAAACAACTCCTCCAGTGCTCCCTTTTGGACACTCTGGCTTGGACCCCAGTGCTGAAAAAACATCTCCTTTTCCTGGGTTGGTGAGCAGGATGTGCACCCCAGCAGGGTAGTAGCCACCCTCCTGGCTCCAATGGCTCTTGGCAGGGTACCTGGGGATGAGGGTGGGCCAGCTCCCAGGCTGTGGGTGAATGGTGGTGGTGGAGAGCTGGCAGTCACCATGGGTGCTTGCTGTGCTCTCTGGCAGGAGTACAAGGCTGTGTTCTATGAGTGCAGCGCAATGACTGGCTACAACATCATGGAGCCCATGCTGCACATGGCCAGGTCAGTGAATAAGAACAGTCACCCTGGAACACTTCCCCAGCTGGAGGTGATTGATGTGGGCTCTCCTGGGGAATGGACAAGAAGAGAGAGGTGTCAGAGACTGACTTTCTGTCACATCCCAAAAAAGACCTGGCTCCAGGTCCTTGTCTTTTGTGACTGGAGAGCATGAAGTGTAGACTGGACTCTTTGCTCACAAAGCTTCACCTGGTAGAGCTGGCTGTTGCAAGATTAGGAGTTTAATTTGAATATTTAATCAGAAAAACCTTGTATACTGTCCCAGATTTTAAGCTGGTGTTTTAAATTTGAAGTCATCATGCAGTTCTAAGGTTTCTTCCTTCCCTATCTTAATAAGCACTGTACAGACTGAGCTATTTCAATGGCAATAGTTTTAAAAGGAGATAAGATACTGCTCAGCTGAAAGAACTTTACTCTAAAATTTTTAGTTTAAAAATAAAACCAGGTAGTTTTTGGAAAAAAAGTATTTCAAATCTTGCAAGAAAACGATCCTTTTGTTTTCTTTTATCTCTTCACCTCCTGCTGCATCATCTTTGTTATAGCTACAGCAGGACTTAGCTGTTCATTAACTGGGAGGATTTACTTATCAGCTAAGTGAATCACATCACCCATAGCACGTGCCTTTAGCATGCTTTGTTACCATGCTGCTGCCCAAGATGGCCGAGACAGGTGGTGCAAACAACCTGGGATTTTGACATCAATGGGGGATCTTGGGAATAAGGCACAGACCACTCACACTGGTGCTCAGATTACTAAAGCATGCTGCCCCCTCTTGTATGTGTCCAGTTCCTTTCCCTGTTCTCTGGAAATACATGCTCATTCTCTATGTGTGGTTAATCTAGCCCAGCTTCCAGGAAACTCAAGTCTTTCGGCCTGACACTTCTTGCAATCCTAAATGTAAATCCTAAATGGCTGGTGGAGAGCAAAAGGCAGAGGCCAAGGTCTTTGCAGGAAGAGCTCAGTAACCAGGTTGTGTTCTTGCTTTGTGCTGCTCTTTCCAGGTTGCTGACTGCACAAGAAGATAGGCAGAGGGAGAGTGCCCTGCAGCTGGAAGATATCAGCAGGAGGAAAGGGTGCTGCACATAAAGCACACCAATGTGTCAGCAAGAGATATGTGCCAATGCTGTATCATGAAGCTGGGGATTCCTTTCAAGCAAGCTTAATTTCATGGTATCAACTCTCTCGAGACTGGGAAAAGAGCAGCTTTTCCCAGTCTGTGAATTTTGAGGCATAAATCAGACCAAAATGTGCATATTATCTGCACTGTTCTACTTCCCAAGTCTGCATGCAGCCCTGATCTCTGGAGGCCTCTGCTTCTTTGGGGGAATTTGGCTGGTGTTAGCTAGTAGCACCTCTGGGGAGGGTGGTTCCCTATAAAGGGACAAAGTCTTTTTCCTGCTCTTTCTGGCAAAGAAGTGGCCTAGCAGCAAAGAGCAGAGGACACAGTGGGTCTGTATTAAATAGAATTTCTGTGTAAGAGATAAATAAATTATTTTAAATTTTGGCTAGCTCTAAGTAGAGATCCATCTGTCTCAGAAGCATCTCCTCTTGATTCTGCACAGCTGAGAGCTCACTGTGGTGAGTGAGACTGCTTCCAGCACTTCCTGCAAGATATGGATCAGGCTCTGTATTTACTGCAGGATTTGGTTGGACTTGTCAGTTTTGTAATTAACAGCTTCAATATGTGATTGTAGTATGAACTAATAGGACAAGTCATCCAAATGACTTTTGTTGCTTTGTCACCCTTATGGACCTTTTCACTGTCCTATTGTATGTTTGCAGAACACAGAGCAGTTGCCCTGGGACCCGCAGGCACTGGCATGCGCTGCTGATTCATAGGCCATCGCTGGAGCTGTGCTGTACAAATCAGGGGAGCCATATATAGCCTGTTTTAAGGCTGAATACTGCCTGTTTCCTCCCATTCTCTTACCCTTTCCTGAAGAATCTCCAGCAACTTGAAACTGCCTCACCCACAGTCCTGGAAGATCCCACCTCACTACTTTCAAATGCACCTGGGGTGGAAGCATAAGGCAGCTGCCTGTGTGAAATGTACCTTTTTCTCTTGTAGGGACCTTGAGCAACAGCTTCACTTTACTGGTGAAGGGACTGAGAAAGAGCCGGACTTAAGTTGTTCCCATGGGGAAGGGGCCTTCCTGTCACTAAGAGGTGGGGCAAAGCAGGACAAGAAACACGGATAGAGGTAGAAACTGTCCCCAGAAGTGCTTCTGTCAGCAAAGCTGCCTGGGCATGGAGCCTCTGGGGTGTGAGGCTTTCTGGTTTGCAGCTCAGTGGCTCTCAAAGCCTTATGGGGCTAAGTGAGGTTTTTGGTAGTGCCCCTTGCCCTTTCCTTTTCAAGGCTGTTTCTGTATGTGACTCAGACATTTTAGGCACAAGATGTGACACTGCAACTGTGAAGCAGCCCCCAGACCTTCTAGCATAGGGAAGGGCTGTACTTGTCTCTTGGGATAAGGAGGTTACTCTGAATGTCTATTTATTGCACAAATTTTGCTGGGAATATCCCATGCAGGAAAAGTGCTCTGAGTCATCTACAGCCCATCAGTATTACAAATAATTTCCATGGTTCCTCCCAGTGCCCTTCACTTCTGATAGGAAAGAGGAAGTTTTTCTCTGGAAGAGCAGGATTTCTGAGTTAAAGGAAGAGCTAAAAGTAGTAAGATCCTGCTCAGCCCTTATTGTTGGTTGGCTGTGGTTCACACTGTTTAACTGCACTAATGCCTTCCAGAGACTGGGAATCAGAAAGCTACAAGAGATGCAGAAGGAACCAGGGCAGCTGGAGCAGGACCTGCAGTGCTGCCAGGGGAGCTGCTCGTGTTTGCAAGAAGCAATGTTTGGGAAGGGAAATCCACGCTGAGGTGTTCTGAACATGCACCTCCCACGCTCTGTACACAGCACACCCAAGACAAAGGTGTGAAATACAGCTGACATGCAAATATGGGCCAGTTCTGTATTATCAGTGCTGTCATACTGCGATAGCAAGAACCATCAGGTTCCTTTAATGTACAGCCTTAAGTATGTTTTCTTAGTGTGCAAACAGTACAGGCAATAAAGAAATGCTGTCTTACAAGCAGTTGCATTGAGATATTTTTTTTCAGGCGCTGCAGGAGATTCAGCTTCCCATCTTCAATTGCTGATCGTGTGTGACTTTCCCTTCTCACTGCTCAGGAAGTGGCCTTGTCCCCATGGTGGTACACAGGGGGTCTTACAAGTAGCTAGAGAACTGACCAGGAACCCATGTCTTGGAGGCGGCACAGGAGAAATTAATCTCCAGTCTTTTTTTAAACCTCTTTCACGCAGTGAGAGTCCAGCTGACCAGGGAAGGCAGAGCACGGACGAGAAAAAGGGGAGACATTTCCCCAATGTCTGGGGGTGTAGTGCTTTCAGAGAGGACAGATTTTCACCCTGCTACCTATATTCATAGACCTAAACTTTTATTTTATTAATGTCCCATGCATACTTTTCACTAGAGTTAGGAATTTGTCTGCTTTTAATCCTTGTGCCCTGGCATGGCTCCAGCTGGATGTTCGTGCTTTACAGAACTAATCACTCTGCAATTTTGACCAAACAAATTATTACTCATTTCCCCTGCTATAAACTGATAGCGCAAGTCGTTCATTGTAGCATATACATTTTTTATTTTAAGCAGGAAAGGGTGGATTTTTGTTTCAAGGGTGACAAAATGACACAGAGTTTGAACAGGTTGAGCTTGGACAATAATAAGCAGCAGGGTGGAGTTTATTACTGGAAGGTCTTTTGTTGTCTCTCAGCACAATAATTAAAATGTCCTGTTGGAAGAGCCAGACAGTCCAAAGGGGCATGTTACTAGTTTTTAAACCTGTTTGATATAAAAACCAAACTAGACCAGAATTAAAAAAAAAAAACCTTAATGTTACTACATCCCCCTTTTTGTCAGAATCATTCCTGCCTCTAAATGGAAGGTCTGAGAGCAGCCACCTTTTATAAGTGACTGCTGGAAATCGCAGCATAAATGCAAATAATGAGATATCCTGAGGGGGCATGAGATGAGGGAGGATACAAAATTAGACTGCCTGGGGTCTTATTCCTGCACCATATAGGCTCTAGCCTCTTAGTGAACAAATGACTTTTTGCACATAATCTGTAAGGTATTTTGGAATCATATCACAAGCAAGTACTCTTCTTGCAGCCTGGGAACCCTTATCCTGGCAAATGCAACAGTGCAGCTGTGTACACAATCAGGTTCAGGGGCAAAAGGAAAAAAACCCGGCTGCTCTGATAAGCAGCCATGGTCCCACAAATCTCTGCAGGCCAGCAAAGGGACCTCACTCTGCCTTGCTTTCATTTGTCTGTTTCACATCAATATGGTAAGGGTAAGCATAAGAGGATTAGGCTGACAGCATCTCTTTGAAAAGCCCAAACAGGGCTGAAAAGAGAGTATTAAGCCACAGTGTTAAGTTTTAAACCTTTTCCACGGGACAAATGCAAGAGTTGCAAAGGTTTGAGATGTTCTTTTCTGCTACCTTCTCTATTCCTGCAGCCTGAACTCTAAGGGACAGTTTCCATTTACATACAATTCATGAGTTCATGCTTGCGGATCATGCAGTCACGTTATTTTCTGTCCTGTCACCTTCTGTTTGTGTCTTTTCATGATCTTTTTACTTGTTGACTGCTTAGACTATAAATATATATATTGACTAAGTACTTAATCTCCAATTACAAATGTATCTCACAGCCCATTGTACATCTTCTGCTCTGGCAATCTCCCACTCAGTGCCAATAGACCCTGCAGTTGAGAGCTTTGTTAGCCGGCGCTCATTACTTTTCTGGCTGTTGATGAGTCACACGGAAATTTCGTTTGGCATGGCTACAATAACCCAGCTCCAGCCTGCAGGGCACATTTATATACGGATCTATGATGCTGCAAACACAAGTGTAGCTGTGCGCTACTTCTGAAAATACTAGTCCACAGGAGACCTGACCAGGTAAAATTAGTCTTCTCAAGGTGAATAAATAAAGATCTATTACTCCAGCAATAAGCTGAGGACAGGGAGGTGGAGGGTCTGTGGTGAAGCTCACCTTTACCTGCAGGCTCTCCCAAGCATGGGCAGCACTTGTGCCCATTTGCCCAGTCATGCCCATTTGCTGACCCAAATCCGCCAGGGCAGGGGGTTATGTGTTATTTCATGCATGTTGGGGCATGAAATCGCTGGACATGGCAATAAGGCAGTGACACAATGTGGTGGCTACCCAGGGCTCCCCAAGCAGGGCCAGAACCTGGGCAGGGGCCGATGTCTCTTGTGGCTTCCAGGTTCTGCCGCATATTTCCTGCACCAAATCCATCCGTGGGTAAGCAAGCTGATCCCCCAAGGCTCTATTTGATAACTTGGTTCTCCCGCAGCTCCGAGCTAAAGCTCAGCAGGATTCTCATGGGCTGAGGAAGAGAGAAGTGAGCTTTCTCCTTGGGAAGGATCAAGTGATTTTTAAGTTGGGCACATGGAGAGGGCAAGGCAAGCAGGTGGTTCTAAACTGGCCTTTCCCTTCCCTGCCTAGATCTCCTCTCTTCATCCCAAACCTGAAAAACCATGTGAGGCCACTCAGCCGTGGAGCGGAGAGGGCGCGGGTCCTTTCCTGGGAGCATCCCCCGCACAGAGCAGCTCTGCACAGAAGTACGTGGGCTGCGGCTCAAGTGAGGTAATGGGAGGATGAGGCAATCTGCCAGTCAGGGCTTGATCTTGATTTACGGGATGTTTCACGGAGAACTCTTTTAACAAGCAGGTCTGACGCCTTAAAAAAAAAAAAAAAAAAAAAGGCGCTCCAGCTGGAGTTCGCTGTAACGTGTTGCTTGCGGCAATGGAAATGGCACCGTGCGGCACAGGAGCCGAGAGCCGGGGCTGCGGACGGCTCCGCAGAGCAGGGAGGCGGGGG
>JAHLSL010000007.1:41859699-41888400 GCA_025920805.1 Petroica traversi
TACTGTGGGGGGTAGGAATTACTGTGGGGGGTAGGAATTACTGTGGGAGAGGTTTCTGTTTTCTCTGGAGTACATCACTGACCTGTTATCTGCCAGAGTAGCAGCCACAGTGCCTGTGTGGTTTTTAGGGAGTGCTCTGATCCTCATTGTCCATGCTGCAACAATAAAGAAAATAAGGGGGAAGGATGGTTTTGGTCAAATTTATCTGCTGTCAGAGCCAACTGGCAGATGCCAGCCATGCTGACATTTCTGGCATGCCAGCCAGTGAGCAGCACTTCTGTAGTGCCTGACAAGGCAGGCGTGAGTCACGGCTTGTGAATGTCAGTATTTCTTCTTAGCTTTGATGGAATCCAGAAGGGAAGAATTCATATCCCACATCTCATCCCACACTGCCTTGGGAACAGAAATGGTTGTGTCTTTCATGGTCTCAATGCAGAGCTTCTGGGGAGATGGTGGGGAGCTGTGTGTGCCATCACAGGGGTGTGCAGTGGGTGTGGAAGCCGGGCACATGGACACGTGGGAGCAGGAAAAAGTCTGTGTGTCTGTGTCGAGTGCTGTGTGCAAGGAATGTGCAGATGGGAAGGTGTTTGGCTTCGTGCTTGTGGTTTTGGCTGAAGCATGGAAAGGGTGAGTCCAGTCCTGTGTGGAAGTACCACTTGCTGAGGAATTGACCTGTGGCTGGTTGCAGGTTCCCTCTTGCTATGTGGAATAGCCCTTTTCCATCTTTGCTGAGAGACTTGGCTAAAAGCGAGAGGTTTACCAGTGAGGAGACGTTTGGTGTGGTCTCCCATGTACCTTGTCCCCTTGAAGGGTTTTTAAAAGGAC
The DNA here is from genome assembly GCA_025920805.1 of Petroica traversi. Lineage (NCBI taxonomy): Eukaryota > Metazoa > Chordata > Aves > Passeriformes > Petroicidae > Petroica > Petroica traversi. The sequence goes on from JAHLSL010000007.1 coordinate 41,860,525, forward strand.
ACGTTTCTTGTTATTGGGAGGTCCTCTTTATATATTTGGGGAGGAAGAACTGTTGGGCTGGTTCCTGCACCTTGGAGTCCCACTCACCTGGGTTTTTTCCTCCTCCTGAGCAGGGAAAGAGTTCAAGTGTCAGGCTGAGCACATGTGTGAGGAACAAGGCTGTGCTCAGCCTCAGAGATGTGTTCTGGAGAGCCTAACAAAGGCCTACTCTGTCCATTGTGCACTCCCCAGGGCTTACCTCTGGTATATGCAGTGTGTCCCAGATGGGAAGAAAAAAAAGAAACTTAAACCAGTGTGCGTAGACCGGGACAAAATCCTGGTTGCTGACTTCACTCGGGCACTGTGGAAGCTGGATCCTGGCTCACAGGTGTGCTGCAAGGAGCCTGGGAGGAGGGAAAAGCAGACAGTTACAGAGAAACCTCTGCTTTCACTGGTGTCCTGAGCTTTACTTTGGCTGTAACTGTCTCCATGTGAAAGAGAACCTCATTGAAGAAAACAGGGGTATATTGTTTGCTACTTCATCTGGAACTTAAAGGAAAAAAGAAGGGAGGGGGGAAGCCAACTTAGATGAGAGCACTAAAAGAATCCAAAATAAATTATTGTAGTTACACCAGTGTAATTTTTATCAACAAGGCATTTACAAGAGGATAAATGGTAAGCTGATTTCCCTGTGTGTGAGGGCACAACTGCTGTGGATCGGCAGTATCCTCATAATTTTTGGCACTGATAACCATGTGTGGCCAGCTCTGGTCCCCTCTCCCTGCATTATCCTGAACTGGGCAGTCAGAGCTAGAACACTCTTTTGGCTGAGGTGACCAATAGGAGGAATATTTTTTTCTGTGCTAGAATTGACCTGGTTATTTCCAGCATGGATTTTAGAGTTTTTTTCTAAGTTCTTCAAAAGCAAGAGATAAGTTTTTGTTTTCTGGGTTGCTCTATACCTGTCTATCCTAGAGGGACCTAATTTTCCCAATGGGTATTTAGTACTGAAGATAGTGACTCGGTTTCTTCGGAAACTTTTGACTGTGTTGTTTTTGGATTTTCTCTTGGGTATGTTTTGCCTTTAATATTTAAGGGCTTACTGAGAGTCTTAACCTACAAGTGAGCCATGCTGTGGACTGATTTTCCCCTCCTGCTCACTAATGGCATTGAATGAATTGAAAGATGGATAATGAGTCTGCCCAGCGATGGAGATCAAAGTACTCTGCTGCTTTCTGCTGAGCTCAGAGAAGTCTGAGTGCTGGGGCTGTGCCAGTTACACTTTTAGAGGCTCTTGGGGGAACAAAGTGTTCCCATCTTCTGAAGTGTTCTTGAGTCTTCTTGGTATTTGAGGGTTAATCCAGAGTAGAATGTGCTGCCTTAGAATGTAGAATGGGCTACTTTTAGCCTTTAAACAGGAGATCAGATGAGATGATAATGGTTCCTCCTAACTTGAAAACTGACCTCCAAGGTAGATGGGGTGGTTGTGGAAAGGATTAAATTTCAAAGTAATTTTAGGCTTTCCTTTATTGAAGCTTCTTCATAGAGTGCTAAGTTAACATGAAGGTGGGTTGGGAGAAACGCCCTGCAGGATTTTCCTGCTTCATTTGAAGTCCAGCTGTTTTGTGCTGGCATCTGTTAGAACCCTTTCCCAGTTTCTTTTCCTTGCCAGCTCTAAATAAAGTGGATGATTACACTGTCATGGTTTAACCCCAGCCAGCAATTGTGTACCATGCAGCCACCCCTCCCTTGTGCCTCTGCCCTGGTGGGATGGGGAGAATCACTAAAATAATATAGTTAAAAGTTATGGACTGAGATAAGAGCAATTTATTAATTGAAACAATTTAAAATATTATAATAGTAATCATAATTTTAATAATAACAATAGTAGTAATGAAAAGGAGATAGGAACAAACCCCAAGAAATACAAATGATGCACAACATAACTCCGTAGCCCGCCCCCCAGTAGTGATCAGCAGCTCCAGGCCAGCTCCTTCCCATTTATATCCTGAGCCTGACATTCTGTGGTGTGGAAGGAAGATCTCTTTGGCCAATTTGGATCAGCTGTCCTGGCCGCGCTCCTTCCCTTTCTATACATCTCACTGGCAGAGCGTGGGAAACGGACCAATCCTTGATCTGGGGTAAGCACTCCTTAGCAACAACCAAAATATGTTTGTTGTCAACATTGCTCTCGTACCAAATCCAAACCACAGCACTGTACCGACTACTAAGCGGAGCACTGACTCTATCCCAGCCAAAACCAGGACATACACTGAGACAGATTTGCCAAAGTTGCAGTACTGAGGATGACACTATACCTTTCATGGAGAGCTGCCCTTTGCCTGCGCCTTTGCTTGAAGCTGCAGAGAGGACCAGAGCAAGGCCAGCTCCCTGTGCAACCGGCTGAGCAAGGTGTTTCAGGGAAGTGGTTGTTGGCATGGAGCTGGGGGATTTCTTTGGAACTTAGTGATGTGTGCTCTGAAGCCAGGGACTTCTTTGTGTCTTGTCTCCTGTTGCCAGCGTTGGTGAAGGGCCAGCAAGTAATTGCCTGGAGCTGCCCTTGCCTCCCGGTTGTTTATTCACATGCTGGTGCCTCCTAGTCACATTTGCAGGCTGCTCCAAAAACAGCTGCATAAATGGTTTTGGTGGAGTTATTAAAACGTGCTACACAAGGGCAAGGCGGAAGGGGGAGGAATGTTTTATTTTTGGCTGGGAGTTGTTTAATTTTACTGGAAGAACGGTCCTTTTCAAGGCAGCCTTATGCAGCGTGGATTGAGCATTGTTTCCAGCACTGCTCCTATAGCAACAGGAGAGAGACAGCTCCTATGGCTTTCGACTTACAGCTCTGGGAAATGAAATGTCATTTGATTGCCCTTGACTGTGCTTGATATTTGATCTGACTCTAATAAAGTGATTTAGCTGTGGAGAGGAATATCACTCCTCAAATCGTTCAGTGACCGCTTCAGAACACCTCCGGAAACAATGATACTGGGAATATATAAGGACTGATGGTCAGAAGAGATTTCTTGGCCATTCCTGGCACTGCTGTTAACAAAGTGGGTATTTCCAGGTGTGAGTGCTCCTACGTGAGGATATTCTGGGTAGAAAGGGAAGCTCCTGAAGCTGTCACTGGCATCTGTGGCTGCCATGATGAGGTGAGAGCTGCTGTTGCCCCATTCTGTGTCTGCATGATGTTCCCTTTTCTGTCGGTCTGCCAGGGCCCTGCAAAGTGCATCACCCCATTCCTGGTACTGCAGGTAGCTGCTCCACTGCTGACATGCTCAGAGGTTTTCTGGCATGGCTGGCACTAGTCCTGAGCTAATCAGCAACACGTCTGAAGCAGAAAGAATGTTAACCTTGGCTTCCACTGCCAATTCCCTTGTCAGCTGCTTCTAAAATATGATCTTAGTGAGTTCAAATTGAGGCAGGCTGCCTGGAAAGGATGTGTGGGATGACTCCAGAGACTTTTGCTTTGGTTGTTTGCACTGCAGAAAGTGAGAACAGGAACAACCCACTCAAAACAAAACAAGTTTTGTACAAAAGCTAAAGCTGGTGTGGGTTTTTGTGCACCTCTTCCTTTGTGCTGTTTGCAGTCAGGTGTCTTGAGCACAGGCAAGGCAGTGCTAACAAGTGACTTGAAAACTTTGTATTTTATAGCTTTGTGTTCTGTGTTGGTCTTCCAAAAGACAGGACAGCTTGGCTGCTGGAGGGTGGATGTTGAGGAGGGCAAATTCACCCCTTCTCTCTGCTAGGAGAGGCACTTAATCTCTCTGTGCTACTGTTATAACCTGCTCCCTTTTTTTCTTTATTGTGGTGCTTTGAGAAGGCAGAGGATCTTTTAGGCAGTGAGATTATAGAACACTGTGTGATTGAGAGGCTAGAAGTGTACTTTGTGGTGACACACCAGTTGCCTACCCTCTCTTCCAAAAGCTGCTGCATAAGTTTTTGACAGTGGGATTTTATGTCCCATGATTTGTTTCTGAGTTTGGTGCAGTGAAGATGATGGCCTGCCATGCAATATGCACCTGATACTGTGGGGAGGTAGTAAATCTTCCGGCTTTTAGCTGAGCACTTTTTCAATGTAGAGATTTGTAGGGAACAAAACTGCACTGAGATTGCAGCCAAATTTTGAGTGACTGCATAGTAGCTACAATGCACCACGTGTTCTTTGGTTAGTCTTTGCCCTCAGCTCAAGCCGCAGTGTGAAAACCCAGCTCTTTGTAGAGAGTGAAAAAATGGTTATCACTGCTGCATTATTTGAAGAGCGTTTTGAATTCATGCACAGAGTTGCCTGAATAGGCTTTGTGGAGGATGGGAGGATTTCTATCTTCCCAGGACTTTTAGTGCTTGTTGATTTGGTCCTAGTACTGACATGGCTACAGGGCAGGGAGGTACTGTGAGCACTCTCTGAAAACACTGAGTGCCCAATGGCTTCACTACTGAGAGCTGGGCTCAAAGCGAATGTGATGAATAGGAAGATAATGAATAGGAAGGGATCAGGCAGAAAGCTGATTTGGCACAAAATGTTTTGTTTAGAAATGTGGCTTAGTGCTACTGGTAAGTTCTCCAGCGCAGACAAAGCCCTGCTTAAAAAAAGGAAAAGAAAACCTCAAACAAAAAGAACCCCACAATGCCCATGAGCAGAATTGGGAAAATAGAATTTAAAATACCAGTCGTAGGCTGCAGTGAAGAGTTTGCCTTGTCTGTTGGCTGACCCTGACCTATCTGAACTATTGCTCCTTGTTGTGTCAAACCCTCATGGCTATGAGCTCTCTGCAAACACAACCAGGCACTGATTTCTGCTGCTTCCAGTGAGAGAAAAGAGAGGGTTATTGTTCCTCTCCTCAGCTCAATGACTAGTGAAGTGGTTCCTGTGTATAAATAGCGTAAAGTGCTTTGGGTTCCTTCAGGATAAAGGAGGCCTTATGGGATACAAGAGGATGTTGTTTGATGCAGAAGGAGTTTCCCTTGGTTGTGCGGTGGGTGCTGGTCTCTCACCCTCCTTCCAGCTCCCAATGGGGGCTGAGTGTTTGGAGGGGCTGCTTGCTTTCCTGCTCTCAGGTTGTAGCTGACTATGTATGTTTTGTCAGGGAAACAGTGCTAGAGTACAGACACAGTCCCAGGCACGCTAGATCACTCTTATCTTTCTCTCTTATGCTTTCTTTTCTTAATGGTTGTAAAATTGGTTTGGTGCCAAGGTCCTTGTTATCCTCAAACATCCCGCAGCCAAGCATTGCCTCACCCAGTTTGGCTAATCCTCTCACAAAACACTTAATTTGCAGGTATGTGGGAGGTGCTGTACGTGTAAATCCTTGCTGAGTTTGAAATTTAAGCTTATTGTTATTTATGCTTCGAAAAGCCCCTCCCCTGGGGAGTAAACAGTCTTGAAAATATGAGTGAAAGGACTGAGTACTCTTCTCCAGAGAGGAAGCTCTTGTCTCAAAGAGCAGGTGACTCCTCAGGTGTATTAGGCATGCAGTTCCTCCCTGGATATCTGGCTCTCATCAAAATTAGCAGGAGTTAGGGGGCTACATCTCTCTTGGGGGGTCTATTCAAAACACAGCAGCTTGAGCCAGGGCAGAAGAAAGGAGAGATTTGGCAAGTATCCTGAGGGGTGACAGCAGGGCTGTCATGTGTCCGTGGAGATGTTGCCTAGACACAGAGTGTTGTTATGGGATCCTCCCAGACTGGGAACTTACTTACTGTCTCTCAGTTCTTTGGAGAAAAAAATGCTCTCTCAGTCAAGAGGTAGGGTCAAGCAGGGTCTGCCAAAGATATCAGGGAGGAGGGGTTTTGACCAGAATCTGTTCTGTGTGCCCCCCCACCCCGTTTAAATGACAATTCATTAGAAGGAGCTTGGCCTCCTCCATGGATGTCTGACTTGTGTTTTGCATTCTCCCCAGCCCTAGGCAGAAGTATTTTGACTTTGCAACATGCTCCAACATGCTGAGATGGAAAGCAAAGCATTGAGTTTTGTGTCCTGGGTCAGCTTTCCCTTCTGAAAAGCCAGGAGCGTGGGAGCTGCATGAAGCAGATGAATTAAGGACAGGGCACTAGGGCTGATCTTAGAAAGTTTGGGCCCAGCCTCAGGAGTATTGTCCTGGTTTAGGGCAAATATTTAGGAGGAAACCTCTGGGGGATCTCCTCTAGGAAGAGCCGATTCCAATCATCCCTCCCCCTACGGGTCTGGGAAGAATTTCCTTAGAGAAAAGTGGAAAAAACTATTTATTTAACAAATAGAATATTCACAAGTATAGGAAAAATGTGGATAATATGAAAACAATGAAACCTCTCCTTCCTCTGAAGAGATGGTAGATTCAGAGTCCGTCTGAGTCCGGTTCAGTTCTCCAGTGGGGGGGCCGATTGCCGGGCCAGGCTGTAGGAGTCGGCGAGGGGGGGGCCCCCGGGGGTTCCCTGGTGTCCTGGGCCCACACAATGCCAACCAGTCCCAGGAAGAGGAAAAAAGGAAAAAATACCCAGCAAAAGAAACAAAGTCTCTCCCTGCAAAAAGCCGGGAAAAATCTGAGGAAAAACCCTCTGCTGTGAGCTCTTCCAGCACCCACACCAGAGAGAGAGTAAAAAAAAAAGAAAAAGAAAAGAGATAACGCTGTCTCCTGGAATGTAGCCTTGCTTCGTAGGAGTAAAGGTATCCTGCAGACAAACGGCGAGTGTTTTTTTTTCCTCCACCTTCACTCTCTGTCTTTCTGGGACAACTTACAGCTGCAGAACTTAAGGTCCAGCATAAGCAAGAGGACGATTGGGGATACAAACAGGTCATATGGCCAACCCAGGACAAGTATGCTTCAGAACTGTTGCTTACCTTATAGGTGACTGTGCCTTCCCTCCTCTCTCTAGTTCCTGAGAAAGTTCCCTTATTTGATCTTTAATTAATGAACCCAAGAACTTTGTTTGGCCTGCTTCCCAGTGGCTCAAGAAATGGAATTTTCACTTGTTTCTCTGAAGAGATGTTTTTGTGGTCTAGGGGCTGTGTAATAATGTGAATCAACAAGTTTCTGGCTCTTACTGTCAGAATAGGGAATGGAAGCAGGGATAATCTAAGCTGGTTATAAATGCAGGTGTGTCATCCATACTGTGCTAGGTAAAGGCCTGCAGGAACCCCCTACTTGAACATAATAAGAAGTTAAAACAGCTAGGAACTGTTCAATTTGATCTCCTAATAAAAAGTACCTTTTTTGTCTTCCCAGGTGGTTTTCAAATGCTCCATTATTCCACCCAGGGAAGTCATGAAATATTACTGCTTCCATATCTCTGTATGGGCAGCAGAAAGAAGCCTAAGCCTTAGGCTTACTTTGTGAAGTGAATTAGTGTCATGGAGTAGATCAAAGGATAATTATTCAGTATCGAAACAGGCTAAGGAGGAGCACTTGTTATTCTCTTCCCCTCCTATCCTGCTGCCTGCAGTGCCAGTGGAAGCATTGCAGGGAGATCCAGACTTGCCTAATGTAGGATAAAGGTAAGATGGCTGAGATTGTGGCAGTACAAGGGATTGCAAAAAGTTTGAGACCCTCTGTCTTAGAAAAGCAGGGGAGAAAGGGGGTGCTAGAGGCCATTTTCCAGTACAGCAGCCTTGTACAGCCTAGCTACCTCCACAGAAATTACAAGCCATGGGATGACACGCCAAGGTTAGAGGGAGGGAGCGCTGCAAGGGCCTTCAGCCTGTTGCTCTGCCATGTGCTGGGTACACTGGACGATATCTCTAAAAGGGCTGACAGCCCAGGTGAGGTGTCTCTGCACAGTGTGGGCAACAAACAGGAGGAGCTGCAAGCCACTGTGCTGCTAGAAAGCCATGACTGAAACTTGATGGGATAAATCCTGTGGTTGGAGTGTGGCTATCAGTGGCTACATGGCTTCATCAGAAGGGAGAGCTGAGGAAGGAGAGAGGGTGGGGTTGCCCATGACCAGGTTGAAAACTTGAACACTTTAAGGCATTAACACCAGCAAGGGCTTTACGCTGCACAGAAGGATCTTCCTGAGCTTTCTCGTGAGTTGCTTTCAGGCCTTTTGCACCAGAATGAGCTGTCATTTTGTGTACACAGCCCTGACAGAATTGATAACAGCATTTACAGGGTGCAGCAGTAAATACAAACCTGTTCTGACAGCTTTCTACCAGCTCCCTACTGCTGCACTTTGACTCTTTGGTGTTATCCAGTGCACACTTTGCAGTTTAATCAAATGCATTCACAAGGTGTATTCTGAAATCTTGTGCTCTCTACTTAAAGGACTTGATGGCAAAGCATATAATCATATATTGATTTCAGAACAGTCTTTGGCATAGTTCATTATTCTCTCCATCTCTCTTCTGTTTTTCTTCAGCTTTCTGCTTTCCTACATCCAGCAGCAGACTAGAGCTAGCAAGAAGAGAGGGAGTAGAAAAAAGCCTTTGAAGAGGACTGAACATTTTTACTGGTGCTGTCACCTGCTTTGGTGGTGAAAGGTCAGTGTCAAGACTGCTGATCCATGTTTGCTATCAATTTGGGGTGGATAATGGCACTTGGTGTGAATTTGAGCTTTTTACCTGCAAGCTTTAGAATTCCTCCTCTGGGAAGGCTTTGCTTAAATTACTTCTAGCTGCTTTCTGGCAGGCAATAAGCAGCTGGAGGCCCTTTCTGAGGATGTTCAGTGGGGTAGGTAAAGTGTCAGCGGTAATGTTTTCATCTTACAGAGAGGGAACTCAAGAGAGGTCATGCTTTCAAAGGCTGGAGTTTAGCCTTGACAAAGAATGTCAGTGAGTGCTGAAGATTAAAGTTACTGGCCCACACTTGCATTGCACATACCAAGGAGAGGACGTCTGCTTCATTGCTGCCAGGGTTATCTGGCCCAGCTCAGACAGTCTCCAGTGGAATGATTCTCTCCAGGCCAGTGTGCCCAGTGGTTGCACTTACGTTGCAGCATAGGTGCAGTGGGATTCCCTGCAGCAAGTCTTTCTTGTGTGCTGTGGCAAAGATGTTAGAAGTTATCGAAATTGTGGTGTATGAGTTATCTGTGAAATAGTTGTCACTGATGTGTTGGATACCAGTTTGCTTGCTATCACTCAAAAATCAATACTTTTAAATAAGGATGCTTTTAATGGCCTGGGAGCTATTTCATTTGTTTTGGCATTGTTTCTTCCCCATCTGTCAGATGCTGCTTTGGGGCAGGTTGTGCAGAAAAAGCCTGCAGGCCTGGCTTTCTTTGCTGTTTAATTAAGTGCTGTTACTGTGCAAGTTGAGGCAAATGTACCAAGCAGTGTCTGGGATGACTAAACGAATGTCTAGCCAGCAGGAGTGTGTGTGTGCATGTCGTATGCTTTCTGAGCTGGGCTGTGTGTGCATCCTCGGTGTGCCTTTGGGTCTGCAAAGAAAAATACAGTGGTGTGATGTGGAACACCCAGAGCAAGTTCCGTCATTGAAATTTTAGGTTTCACAGCTGTTTGTGCAGCGCTCGTGTTCCTAAATGCTCAGCACTCAGACCTGGAGCCATACTGCTCAGCTTCTGGTGAGTTCTTGTGGTCCAGTTTGTCTTAAGGGCTCAGCTGCAGTGGGATGAGAGCCAAAGAAAATCAGCCCATGGAATGGTTTCATGTTTGAAGTGATCCCAGCCATGCCTGGCAGTCATGCACTGTATATTCTTACTCTCCTAGGAGGTTGTTTAACAGTCACAGAGGGCAGGATGAGCTCACTCTTTATCTTTTTTTTCTTTTTGAGATGTTTGCATAAGTTCCTCCTTGCTTCACTGTTATTACACTGTTATTCACTGTTACTCTTGTACTTCATTATTAGCATCTCTCAATCTCTGATGTATTTGAGCCAGCAAGCCTCATAAGTTATTACCAAAATTGCTTTACCAAGCAGTCTCTCATTATAGGTATGTATTTTACTAATCGCAAAAGAGGTTGTTCCAGTTCACTGGTTGCAGTAGTCTTTGTTGGCAAAAGCACTTTTGAATCTGTGAAATCGTGTTGCTTTCTCCAATTTTGCCAATTTGCCAGTCACCTGGAGCCTGTCATGCCTCTCAGCTGGCGTTCTTCAGCAGCAGGGCTTCTCGGTGCAGATCCTCATAAAATGGTTTAGAGAAAGATGGGGGTCTTGCACTGGGGAGGAAGAGAAAGGCAAGGGTCAGACTGAGGGACTTGCCCGTGTATGTACAAAGTCTGTGTCAGATTGGAAAGCTGGATTCAAGCTGTTCAACTCCCAGTTTCTTGAATTAATCTTCAGACTGTTACCCCTCCCTTTCATCTACAGGTTCTGTCACTTGTTTTTGCCTCTTGGCTTAATGCATTTTGTTTTCCCTAGAGAATTATTTCTCTTTGTCACTTCTATTGCAGTATGTGTGGGCATAGTAGGAACCTCTTGTTGATTCTCGTGACTTCCATAAAAAATACTTATTTCCATTGTGTGACTAAATTTCACAGCTTGTAGTCCTTGATTACTTGCTGAAATTTAACTTGCTGATGAAGCTACTGTCTATTGGACTGGACCAAGTGAACTTCATTATGGAAGCACTTTTAGTCTTCTAACCACTTTTTCAGTTAGCAAAGTATTTCCCATTATGAAGCTTATGTTTAATTAATATGTTTTTATGTATTTGTAAATACACCCCTGTGGCAGAGCCTGCTATTTTCTGTTCATCAGAGAGCTCATTTGTAATTATTGATAATGGTTCAGAACAGGTCTTTGCCTCAGTGTTTCAAATAGAACAGAATTGTGTGTGTTAATTACTGTTCCTGCTTCTTGTCTGGATTCAAGAGTGATTTGTATCAGTTCTGAGGGTTTTTTACAAGGATGACTGAAGTCAAGAGACCCTGGTTATGTCAGTGAATTCAGGATGAGGCCCCCATATTCATCCTAGTGTTGTGACACTGATCAAGACCTCTTTGCTTTTTGGGACCATGAGGCTCAGAGCCTGAAGTGACCCTAAGCCTAGGAAGCAGATTGTTACTCTCCCCTCGCACTGCCGGGGCACCTTGGGAAAAGCATTTCCCTGTAGTCTCCTGCCCTCACTTGCTTTCCCTGAAGACCAGGATAGCTCTCTGAAGCCTGACCCTGTCATTCAGATGATGGGAGGCAGCAGATCACCTTGTGTAAGGCAAGGAGCACAAACATGACTTCCAAAGAGGGTCTAGAGAGCTGCCTTTCCCTGAATGGTTGTCTGGGTGAGTCATTGAGCATACAGAGGCAGTCAGTGCCATCAGCTCTGCTCCTGGCTAGGAAGGATAGATCAAACAGGAGACAGCCCTGATTGCTTTCTGATTCATGGTCTGCCATCCCTGGTGATTCACCCTGCTTTATAAACCTGCAGCTGTTCCCTGCCAGCTTTCTGGAAACAGGCATATCCTCTCCTGCCAGCAGCCAAGCCAGGTTGTCTGAAAGGGCTGTACCCAGCACTGAGTGGAGCAGTCCTGAGGGGGATTTCAGACTGCCTGTCATATGATACAAATCCTGTCTCAGCTGTGCATCTTCCCACTCCTCACCTGGGACAGGATGGAGCTGTGACTGGGATTTCTGAGGTCTTGGATCTCAGAGGGACAAGTCAGTATCCCTTGCTAGGGCCCAGGACCTGCTCTGTGGCAATATGTGCGTGAAGGAAAGAAGGTTCCTAAAATCCTCCAGAGCAAGAGGAAAACTGGGCCAAGGAGCCTAAGGACAGAAAACATGGTTATCATCCCCTGGTCACTCTCTGCAAACCTGCAGTGCACATTCCTCTACGTACAGCCCTGATGTTAGAAGGGGTGCGCAAAAGACCTTTTGTTGGAAGGCATCTCTCAGGTCTGGGCTGAGGTACCTGTTTTGAGGTGTGCAGGCATGTGTGGCTGCCTTGCTGCTGCCATTCTTATTCTGTTGCTTAATGAAGCCTCTGGGAACTGTATTTCTGTCACCTTCCATGAATGTTGTGTTCTTGGAGTGTCTTCTCATGGAGAATTTGCAAGCCTGGTCAGTACATACAGTACCAGCAGCATCCATTCCTTCCCAAAGCCCAGGGCCCTTTTGTGCTGCAACATGGTAATTAATCTGAGCATTGCTGGAGGTTCTGATCTCTTCTGGAGATAACTGAAGAATTGTTCTCCTTCATCTGTCCCACCTTCTCAGAGCTGCTCCCTTTGCCCGTAAAGCAGCATTCTGCTGCCAACTGCTGTTGCCAGATGTTATTCTGGAGAAAAATGTTTTCTTGTGAAATGATGACGGGGATGGGCATGGGTGGGACTGTTGGCATGTTCACACTCTTGCTTTTCCTAGTTAGCTTCATTTGTTAGTTTCTGAAGCACAGGCCTGGCCGGGGCTTTTGAGTGGGCTGGCATGAAACACAAGGAATAGTTTCCAGCAAATAAAATACAATTATGCTGCAGAACAGGCAACTGCTGTTCCCAGCTTTGGTTCATCTGGCTCTAAATCCAGACATCAGAAATGTGGTGGCAGAGATGATGCTGATGTGCAGTCTGTATGTGGGTACCTGTTTCTCACTTTCTTTCTATCAGGTGTTTTGCCGAGGTAGGTGAGCCTGTATTGCATGGCTGGGTGCAGCTGCAGTGGGTCCCTGGAGGGAGCTTGCATCACTTGTGCAAAGAAGTTTTGTAATTTAACTAAGCACGAACTCCATGCCTCTGGAAAAATGTAGAGGCTGTTTGCCTGCCTGCTTCCAGGGAAATTGCTGGTTTAGGAAAACGTTGCACTCTGACATGGGTGCACAGTGCTTGCATCATTTCTTGCTGGCTGGTGGGGGAGGGGAGGGATGATTTTTTAATTGAATGCAATTGATGAGGATTTGGTTGCACTTCTGCATCCTGCCTCACACAGGTGATGCTGGCAGTGATGCTCTGGGCAGTGCCTTTGTCCTGTCTACCTGGTCTGACAGTGATGAGAATATTTTTTTGAGATGTTCAGACTTTGAGGTCTGAACAACAGGCAGTGAAGTGACATAGAACTGTGCTTGTTGCAGGCCCTTCTGAGAAACCTGCTTCAGGGTGTAGCAGATCTGCACTGGGACTGACTCACAACAAAATCTCATTCCTTACATATCTGCAGGGGCATTTTATGCTGTCAGATCATCTGAAGCCTATGGTTATATTTCTTCCTCTTAGTAGCTGGGACAGTGTCTTAGTGCCCTGGAGGACAACTAGCCAGTGAGAAGGGCCATGGAAAGTAAGCAGTGAAGAAGAGAATTAATTACTCCAACAGACTACTGGGGTTCAAAAAGGATAGGACATCTGAACATATAACAAGTACATTCCCAGTTACAGTTGTTAAGATTGAAAATAGCCCAAACTTAGAGAAGGATCTATTTAAGGCAGTTGTAACTAATGCCAGTGAGAAAATAATATTCTTTGGAGACAGATTATTCCATAAATATCAGAGACTAAGTTTTCTGATGCTGCCTTCAGAACAGCAGCTACAGGCTGCAGTCAGGAGCCAGACTGGGATTTTCTGGAGAACATGCCTGGGATTGTGCAAAATCTTGTGTGTAGGTCACTTGAATGGATAGGAGAGCTCTTTGTCTGAGTGAGCACTGTCCTGTGTCCCTGAAGTCAGCTGAATGGCATGTTCACCAGATTACTTCAGCAAAAGACTGCAAGTGTTAGATCTTGCAGGAGGAGAGTAGTAATGCTGGCCTTCTGGGAGAAATGGTGTGATGACTGACTCACTCAAGTTTTTCTAATTTTTTTTTTTTTTTAGGAACTTGGTGAACCAGAAAGATGCGTGAGTATACAGAAAAGAAGGAAACATGTGGGACCATCTGTCTGAAGTACCTGCTCTTCATCTTCAACTTCTTTTTCTGGGTAAGAAAACCTTCTGTAAGAGAGGCAATGAGATGGCACTATAGTTTTGGTGTCGGGGTGCAGAAATCTTGGGTGTGATTAAGTCTTTGGAAAGAAGTGCTGATCTCAGTAGGACACAGCCTTTGTCCTGTTGGGTGAAATGTCACTCCTTGGGCTTGGCTGCACAGGCTGCAGAAGTTAGGGTTTGACACTGCAGTGTGTGGCTGTTTCTAGGTCATGTTACCAAGTACAGAATATTACAGGAAGCCTGAAAATAAGCCTGCTTTTTTTACCTGACTTATTTTTTTATGGAGCCTGTGGGCTCCACTGTCTTGCTATTCCTCCTCTTAAAATGGTAGAGGAGCTGCTGGGAGATGACATACACCTTGCAGCTGATCCACTTTACAGCTTCTTAGAGTCATACTTTCCACTAGGAAAGTTACTGATGCCAGAGTTTTACTTTGATGCATGAGACAAAGCATTGGAGTGTCCAGGTCAGATCTTTAAGGAAAACGGTCTAAGTTTACCAGAAACTTCTTTAAACCCTGTGGAAGCTGCAGGCTTTCAAAGAGAAAGGGGACTTCTAGGGAGGGACATGGTCAGATTCTCTGTGTTAATTTTCTACAAGGGTTAGAGTTCAGCCAGCCAGGCTAGTCACGCATATTTGACATGTTTTATTTGCCCAAAAGCCAGTGTGGGTACATTTGGGAAGACTCTAGTCTGAATATGAACTGCTATGCACAGGTAGATGGTTTAGATAACTTCCATCTCAGGCTGCCTGGGGTGCTGAACTGGGTGTTTTGAAGCTCTTCCCACTGCACTGGGATTTGCTCCAGTCCCAGTGAGTCCATCCTTGAATGTAGATCACCTTTGGCTCAGCTGATGGAGCTGTCCCTGTCCAGTTGCTCTGGGAGGTGAGGAAGCTCATGCCTCAGACACCCTTCATTTGTTTGCTACTCTCTCTCCCCAGCTGGCTGGAGGGGCCGTGATGGCAGTAGGCATATGGACCCTGGCTGAGAAGAGTGACTACATCAGCCTGCTCTCCTCCAGCACGTACTCTGCAACTGCTTATATCCTGGTGGTGGCTGGGGTGGTGGTCATGGTCACTGGCATCCTTGGGTGCTGTGCCACCTTCAAAGAGCGGCGCAATTTGCTAAGAGTGGTGAGTTTTGCTTGCTTGGTTGGTTTGAGGGAAACATCCTGATTGTGTTGTGCACCAGCCTTATTTGTTTGTCCTAGAGCAAATACCACTGAAGTCTCCAGCTCCTGACAGCAGTGCTATCCATGTCCCAGGGGACAGGTATTTCTGCAGAACATTTCCTTCCATCCACACAAAGAATGTGCTGCGTGGTTCAAAAGTAAAAAGAGTAGTTGTAACACCTACGTTCTGTGTGCAAACATCTGTTTGAAACTATTCAAAACAAAATCTTGTGGCTTTTGTCTCTTCCTTCTTCCGTGTCTGTTCTATATTATGTTTTGGAAACTGGGAAGAGGGAGGAAAATATGAGAAACCTGTAACAAAGTAGCTTTTAATGACATTAGGTTCAAGCCAGATTAACATACTTTTTCACTTGGTTGTCAAAGATAAGAACATTTCTGATATTTTCTTCAGTTGCAAAAAGATTACTTTAGTCTTGCTTCTACAAAAAAGAGCCATACTGTTTTGATAATCTTCTGCTTCTCTTTTACACCTTTCTCTGTGTTACTTCCTGAGCTCCCTGCTCACCCACCTACACTGAAGTTTTTTACCAGCCCTGAGGTTTCTATTTTGTTCCCTCCCTCTCAAATCTCCTATTCAATCTGGAGCATGGCAGCAGTCTGTTTTAGTGTCTGGGCTGCAGTGGTGAGTGCAGTGACTGAAATAACAATCAGTGGCTGTTGGCTTTTGCAGGTACAGAAAAAGATACTTCAGTCACCAGCTCCTCCCTTTGCAAATCCTCGTTCACCTGACTGACCCCATTTCTCCTCTTCTGTTTGGATAGAGGAGCAGAAACAGGAGTTGTGAGGAAGTCTGATGCTTCACTGCTGAGGACTTGATAATCCATGTGAGAGGCAGAGTAGGGCCAGGGAAGGAGAGTAAAATACAGAGGGAGACACAGTGAGTGCATTGCTGATTCTTGTTCAGTGGGCTCCTGGTCTGTAGCAGTTGGTTTTGGCCTTGCTTCACTGACTCTCCGTGCCAAAGAGATCTCCCTTTGTCTTTCTCCCTCTGCAAGAAGCTACGTATGAAAATCCAGTGGGGTTTTCTTTGTTATTCTGCCATAGAAAACTAATAATTGTCTCTTGGGAACAAAAGGTCACTCTGTCTCCTTACACCATGCGTCCTTTCGGAGTGGCTGGTTGTGACAGGCCTATTGTCTCTCCTTGCTTGTGCTTGCTTTGGTTGCCTTGAGTAATCTGAGACATGGCTGTGCTTGCCAGGGCTGGGTGAGCCTGGCTGGGGTCCTCTGCCAGCTCTGAGCTCAGACAGTAATCCTGACAGCTTCACAGTCACCCCAGGGGCTGTGCCAGCCGGTCCCACTTTCACTCTGTACAAGCGACACATGTAAATATGGGAGTGAGCAGTATAAGCATCACTCTCTGCTCTCCCCAGGGCTGCCTTGGTGCTTTTAAAAATTGATTACTGACGGTGTTGGGTGCTATTTGTAAAATGCATATCTGGTTTTTAGTTTGTTTTACTCTTGAAGAGTTGGAAAGCTGTGATTTTTTTTGCTGCCTTGTGTGTAACTGAGTTTTATGGGCCCACTTCAAGGCTTTTCATAGGATTTCATTGCTCATCACTCCCAGCTGTGCTAGTTTTTTGTCATTTCTTACTGGCCTTCCTTAACTATGTGCTGTGCTTAGGCTTGGGTGGCAGAGGTGGAGTTTCTCTGGCTCCATGAGCAGGGAAGGCAGTGGAACTGGCTGGCTGTGATGCTGCAGTCCAGCTCTTTACAAGCACACAGACTACTGTTATATCATACTTAAGTCAAAATGCAGCAGGAGTCCCCAGGAAAGACCTGTTAAATAGAACACCTTGCTTATAAAGAGAGAAGATGACTTTCTTAGGCTTGGCCCCTCACACTGGCTTTTCTAGTCAGCTACTATGGACAGGGAGAAGGGAACACGTTTCCCTCTGAAGTGAGGTTGCTGATTTAGGTGTATTGTTGCTATCTATTGCTTTTTCAGGTAGTTAGAAAGATGTCTCCAGATAATTGTTTGGGTTGTAGGTGGATTGAACCATTTTTTGTGTTATTCAGAGAAAACACTCCTAACACTTGGTACTTTGCTCAAAACTGGATGGAAGCAATTTGGACTCTGTAGATCTTGAGGAGACACACAATAGCCCTGACTCTGTCTTGGAGCCAGAGCCAGGATAAATTTTGCTTAGAGCCCATCCAGGTCCAGGCATGTGTTTGCTGGAGAGCTGCCGGTGATCACAAGTTTCTGATTTGGGAAACAAGTCCCTACAGTTCCATGCCAGAGCTGGCCTACTCCTCCCATAGCAGACCTCTAAGAAAGCCCTGCAGCTACAGCTGAAGAGTAGGGAGAGCTGCCCTGTGCTCTGTGTGTGTCCAGAGTGAAAGCTGCTGCTCCCCTACATCAGCATGATACTTGGAAGTGGCCCTGAGGGAATGATGAGAGTAAGATAATGGTGGGGTGTACCAGCAGGGACAGGTTGGGTTAATGGGTGGTAGATGCACTATTCTCCCTCACAAGGTTTTACCTGTGACACAGATTTGTTAAGGTCTTCTGAATACATGTTTGTTTCTATCCACTGTAAGCCAGCACAGCGAGCAGAGAGCTTGTGGTGACATAACTTTAGCTCTACCTGAGTGCACCTGACATTACACAGAGCAAGGACAAATAAATAACCTTTCCAGTCCGTTGGTTGTTCTCAGCATCCTGCCTTCCTCCTGCCCCTCCTTGGCAGAGAGATGATGTCAGGTCTGTTAAGGCATAACACGGTCAGAACAAGAGAGCTAGCCCTTGTGTCAAGGCCTGCCAACCCTTTCTTGCCCCCTTTCAAGCTTCTGGGAGTGTTAGGAGCAGCCTTTAGCTATCCTGCACTCCAGTGGGTGACTCACAGCCCTGGGATGAATGGGTACCTTGTACAGGCGGCTGCAGAGATGGTCAAGATGTCTGCGGGGGAGAGCCTGGGGTAGGGGAGTGAAAGGCTGAGATTGTGAGCTCAGATTAAAGCCGGGTCTGCAGATAAAACCCAGCTGTCCTTCCTTCGCAGCTGCTGAAGCCCAGCAGGGGTGAAAGGGGAAGTCTGAGTGTTTGTGTCATTTTACTCCTGCACAAAGGGCTAGGAAATACCTAGTGAAAAGAGTGCACGGTGGAGGTGTAACCTTTGTGCAACAGAAGCCATCCTTGCTGTGTCCAGGTCTTCACTGTCCTTGTTCGGGCAGGTTTGATGCCCAGTTACATTTGTAGGGAGCCATTTGATTCATCTCTTGGTAACAGACCTTCCTTAAGGTTGAGGTAAAACAGAAAATGGGAGATATTTTGTTTGTTTTGTGCTGGGGAAGCCAGCTCTTACAGGGACTTCGCCTGAGGCCTTCGTTGTGACTGGAGCTGGAGTCTCTTCAGCTTTATCTACAGAAAGATAATTTAATAGCAGTTACAGAATGGCCTGGATCTGTAAAGAAACTGTTCATTGCTGATCATGAGCAAGGCAGAGGTTGTTTGTCAGGAGAGGAGTTCTCCCTGAAAGCTGTCTTGGACCCAAATCAGGAAGTGGATGCTCTTCAGACCTGCCTTTTAATCTATTGCACATATTACTCATGGATTTGGCTTCTCTACTTGTTTGTGTATAGAACAGGACTTCCAAACAATTTTCAGTACTGTCCGTTTGATTTTCCTTGTGGTAAGCAGGGCTTATCCTTTTCACTTCACTGCCACTAAGCCCTTTTAAGAAATAGTCATGTTCTCCTGTTAGTCTTCTAAGAGTTCTTCTCACTTTGGTTTTGAGATGCTGAGCTTTTCCATCTAGATCCCAGGTCAGGAGCACATACAGTCCCAGTTCTGAGTGTGAATCAGTGCTGAAGTCCATCCACTTCAACAGTGTTCCTCAGCCTGTGCTAAGCCCTGCAGAAGTCACTGGGAGCACAAATAATGCTTCATTTACCTGCTGTGCTGTATATTTGGTGAAATGGGCCCTCCCTGGCATTATTGAATCATCTTTATAACATGCATTGCTTCTTAGTAACTTGGTGAAATGCCCTAAACAATGTCAAAACAAGGAAAAGTTTAATTTTTTTTGTATTGATGTCAGAATCAGATATTTTTTATGATACTGAGTGTAGTCATTAGATTATCTAGCAACCACTTTCTTTTGTACAGTGATCTTATCTTGGTTGCCTGCACTTTTCCATTATTTATATCCCTCTGGCTCTGCGAGTTAAATTCACACTTGCTGCTGCTTGTCTTCACTTGTTCTGTGGTTTGGTGGTTTATTGGGTTTTTTTTTCATCTGTGGGATTGTTCCTTTCCTACCCTACTGAAGCCTTAATCCCAGCCCCTGCCTTTGAACACTGCTGCAGAAAAGCATTGGTGGAGACAGTCAGGCATTTTACCAGGTAAAGAAAAGCTTCCTCCCAGCAAATCCTTATGTTCTGTTCTAATGTGCTCTTTTTCCCATTATTTTCCAGTACTTCATATTGTTGCTATGCATCTTTCTCCTGGAGATCATTGCAGGAATCCTGGCCTATATCTACTACCAGCAGGTGAGTGGACATTAGTCCTTGGAGATTGAAACAAGGGAGAGAGAACAGCTCGTTATCATCCCACTTCTCCAGCCAAAATCTGGCTTGGATTCTTAGGACATAGGCCTGGTTGTGGTTCACCTACTGAATCCCCTCCATATACAAAAGACCTTGGATAATTTACTGGTTTTGACAAAGTGGTGGTCATTACTCCAGGGGGGGCTGCTCAGGCCTGCTGCTCAGCCCCTTCCTGTGGTGCACTTGGTGCCCTGGTTTTCTGTAGACCCTTGTAGAAGACAGTTTTTGAGGCTGTGTAGATCTAGGAACACCCTAAGGGCCTTCAAGGCATAGAGTGCAAGCAACTGAAATCCCCTTAGTGCCACTTAGCATGTTCAGGACACAGAACAGTTCCTGCTGCATGCAGCAAAGGTAATGAATGGACCAGCTGGGAGGTCCTTTCAGGTCAAAAACTTTTTGAAAGCTTTACTTACGCAGTGCAGCTGAGGGGCTGGTGTAAAAGGACAGGCTCTCAACAGCTGTAGGTCTGGATTGGCACTTCTTGCAGTTGCTGAGAGCAGAGCTTAAGTCATCACTTTGTTTTCAAAGGGAGTTTAAGTGTCAAGGCACAAACAGCCTGCAAAGTTGCTGTCATGTCTGGAAATTGATTGGAAGTGGCAAATTAGGATTGGAAGTGGCAAGTATCAAATGGCTGTCTGAAAAGCAGCTGAACATCCCATCTTGTTGACTTCACTGCCAGAACTCCTTGCCATTCCCATTTTCTCTTGGACCTTCTGTGCTTTGCCTTGGATGGGCACTGGTGGTTTGCAGGAAGCCAAAGAACTGTACTGGCTCCTGCCAGGAGGGATCTGGGGTATGAATGTGCATATTTAACAGGAAAAGATCAATCCTGGCAGGCATGGCAGGAAGCCAGGATCTGTCCATCCATCTGTGCAAAGGCATGAGGTTCATATGTGACAATGGATGAAGAGGAGCTGATCCCTGGGTTGAAATAAGGGACAGCATATTCAGAACTGTACCCTTGAGTGCTTTAGATCACTTGACTGCATCTCTGATCAACAGCTGTACATCCCTTTGCCCTCTGGCTGATAAATCCCCCTTCTCTCTTGGTTGCAGGCTGCTTGCTCTGTTTGCCACTGTTTTTATTTCAGCCCTTGCTGCGGTGTCTAAGGCTTGCATGTCTTTGTCTAAACTGGTTCTTTTGTTATCTCTGTTCCATGCTGCAGTTCTTCCCCGTGAGCCCGCAGGTAACTGCTTTTCTCCCAAGTAATAATTCTGCTAATGGACTCTCCACTTTATTTGCCTCTGCCTTCCAGTTGCTGAACCTTTTCCTTTCTTTTTGTTATGCTAAGTTCTTTGCATTTCCATAGAGCTTCCCAGCCCAGAATCTCAAAGCATTTTGCAAATATTAATGAATGACGCCTCATATCATCTCTGTGAGGTAGGTGTTGTCCCCGTCTGACACATGGGATTGAAGAAAACAGTGTTTCAAAGGGAGAATAAATTCCAGGTTGTATTTTCACAATTCAGCATAACCAGATGTTTTGACCTCTCATTTACTACTTATTATGTAGAATAAAAGGTATATAAAGAGGTTGCTCAGCTGTTTCTTCCATTGACCCCATCTAAAACCCATATTGGCATTGTTTATTGGTATAGGAAACTTGGAATTTCAAAGGTGTTAGACTAAAGCAGCATTGCTGCATGAACCAGTATGGGAAAAAAAAAAAAAAAGAGATATGATAACAGCCAGGATAACAAAAAAAAGGATATGGCTCTTTGGCACTTCTTGGCTGTCACCAAAGGGTGAGAAGAATTCAGCTAGATTAAAAGAATCTCTACAGGAATAAGTGTTTAAATCCAATCACTTGAACATGCCAGTAGTTTATGATGATGCTTTCAGAAATTCTGCTCTTGCAAAATCAGATTTTGTCTCTCTGTTGCCAAGAAAAGCCTTTCAGTGATTTTTGCAATCACACACTTAATTCCCTCCTGTGGCATCCTTTTTGAAGATGATACAAGAGCTATTTGGTCTATGGGGCTGCAGTCCATCATGCCAAGGACTCTGATTTCTTCCTGCTCCTGGGCAGAGTGATTTGTACTTTTTACAAACACAGAGTTTTTAGTATTTTGTTACAGCTTTAGAGGGAGAAGACTGCCTGGTCTCAGGCATATTTATGTTTAAGCAGGCACATTTTTATATTCCCTTTCATTGCAGGCATGTCTTGGCAATCTTGCATATTCAAGGTGAGAAGCCCTGTGGGGATGTGTAACACAGGTTGAAATTTGGTCCCAAAGCACCTCCCTGCAGTTATTTAAACAGAGGCCTGATCTGTAATCATTTGGAAATAAGCCCGTCCAGGCCAGCCTTGGAGGACAATCTTGAAGGAAGCTGTAGCTTCCACTAGGTTTTCCAACCTCCTCTTGGAGCAAAGGCAATGGAATGTATGCAGACCCTTGGGTCGTTCTGAGGAGTGAGTTTGCCTTGTGATTTTATCCCATTTGTCTCTTCCATTCAGCTGAGCCTGGAGCTGAAGCAAAATTTGAAGAACACCATGACCCAGAAGTACCGTCGGGAGGGAGAAGAGAGCGTTACCAGTGCAGTGGACAAACTGCAGCAGGAGGTGGGTGTATCTGGAGGCAAATAGGATTAGTGCAACTGCAGGGCTTAAAACCAAGCAAACAAAAGGCATCTCTTGACATCCAACCTACAGGTATTTCTTCTGTATGCTGAGCATATGTTCTGCTTGTTCTGATTCAAGACAAAGTTGGGTGAGGTGCAGGGCCTGAGCCATGCCACTGGCAGAATTGCATGGTGTGATCACTGAATTGCATGGCCAGTAGCACTGGGGAAACGACATCTGAGCTGCTCCCTGTGAACTGGAGCTGCCAAGTCGCTCTGACGGCTGCTTCTACTTTTCCAGTTCAAAGCTTTGGAGAAATTGCTGACATTTTTCATTAAGCTTCTCAGTACCCTAGAGAGCAAGATGTAATGAAAGAAGAGCTCTCCGGTCACTATTGCTCGCTGTGCCTGGCTCAGGGGTGGTTCAGGTTAGGGCTGCCACAGTTCTGACAGATTTTCCCACTGAAAAGGCCCCTGTGCATAGGCACTTTCAAAGCACAGGGACTGCTCTATGCACAGTGCCATAGCAGGTGCATTTGTGATGGTGACTGGTAATTAAACTTACCCTGTTGCTATCATTAACAAGGAGTTATGAGCTGAGGCAGCTGCAGTTGCACTCTGCTTACAGTTCGTCCCAGCAGTGAACAAAAGTCACAGCTGCTGAAGGGCAGATGAACTTGATATTTAATGGCCATTTGGGGAGCTCTTAACACAAAAATCATAATAATTATAAAAAAAACAAACCCACAAGATAGCTGGAATATCTGCAAAAGAGAGTGATGCCCAGGGCTTGGTGTGGGAGGCTGGAGGGAGAAGAAGGTTGCAGTGCTTGTGGGCTTAGCCTTGGCTCTCTGTGTGTGCAGTTCAAGTGCTGTGGGAGCAACAACTACACAGACTGGGCCGACAGCCTGTGGATCAAATCTCCAGAAGCCAGTGGGAGGAAGGTCCCAGACAGCTGCTGTAAGACGATTACTGACCTGTGTGGCAGAAGAGACCATCCTTCCAACATCTACAAGGAGGTAAAGTGCAGAAGGGCTTCAGAGCCACCTGTAACAAAGTGTGTAAAGGAGGTGGGCAGGGAGCGATGGTATTGGGTTATTACTGCAAACTGTCAGTGGCTTCAATGTCAGTAGCATTCCCTGGAATGTAGAATTCACTTCTTTAGCTGAGTGTTCAGCTCTGTGGACTGTTATTTAATATGTAGATGTAGAGGAAAATCATAAATTATACCGCTTGGTGCCTTAATGATGGGGGGACGCAGGAGAGGTTGTTGGTTTTGGCAAGAAACTTGGATGCAAGTCCTACATTTGACACAGCTTCTTGTGGTTGGAATTACTCTGTGAGGTGCAAATGGAGATACTTCTGGTCCTTGATTTACAGTTGCAAGGCAGAGGCAGACAAAGACTGGGTTTCCAGGTTACACCAAAACTGACTGCTGCAATAAATAGCAGTGGGAAGCATTTACTCTTTGAAAGGCTTCAGTTATGTTAGAGTTCTTGGTACTGGCTGCACTCAGCAGCATTTCCTTAGCCTTTTGGCCTCACAGGAATAAACATCTCCTCCAGGCAGGAGCCAGGGAGTGAGTGAGGGAATCTTTCTCCACATACCTGAGAGAAGAATGACACTCTGTGTGAGTTGTGGCTGGTTCTGCATTTCTCCTGCCCTGCCTGCAGCCAGCTTGAGTTCGTTCAGAGGTTTCTGAGCCAATTGGTCCTGAGCAATACCAGCCATGAATGCAGTTCACATAATCTGCTTAGCTTTTCCAGAGATATTGGGGGAAGAGATTGCTCACAGACACCACTTTTTTAAAGTGCTCCTTTCAAAGGTTGCAAACATTAGATTAAAGTGAACAAGGGCTTAAAATGAAGCTGATTTTCCATGTCCCTTCTTTCACCCTGCAGAGTGGTTGCATCACCAAGCTGGAAAACTTCATTCAAGAGCATCTGAAAATTATCGGGGCAGTGGGCATCAGCATTGCTTGTGTGCAGGTAAAAAGGGCTGAGGGGAGTTTTGGGGCACTGGGTAGAAGTTGAAGGAACCCCTGAACCAAGAGATGGAAAAAAGATGCTTTATTGCTCTTCCCTGCCTGGCAAGAAGAAGTTGCCAGGTACTTCGGGACCCGAGGATTCATCAGCTGCAAAGCAAAAACCTTTGTTGAAGTGCGGTGAATTCCCTGCAGGTGCCGGTGGGTATCCAGCGGGGCCGGGGAAGGAGTTGTGCCCGGGGGCCGTGGGAGGCCGTGGCTCGGCAGCCCCAGGAAGCCCTCCTGTGGCCGTGTCCCGTAACTGCCCGCCCCGCAGCATGGACCTTCCCACCCAGCATCTGGGCATCATCTCGAGCCATCCAGAATTTTTACTTCAGCTGTGTCACGTTGAGGAACAGCCCTGTGGGTCTGCGATGATTTATGAGAGGATAATGAATAAAGGGGGTAGAATGTGAATGTCTTGCACTCTCCTGTTTAGAGGGGATGGAACAGGATATTCTTTTTTCCTGATGCAGATGTGTCTGGGAGTTCCTCATTTTCCCCTTTGTTCTGGCAAGCAGCCAAATGACACCCCAGGAAGCTACTGGTAGTTAATTACAAGGATTAGCATTGATTGTGTTTTCCTGCTGCCTATTGCAAGCTGGAGTGTGTTATCTCCAGGCAGGAGCTGGCTGACACTCCAGTGTAGGTCTGAACTGTTAAATCTGCAAATTGCTGACTCCACTGCATCCATTCTGTGGTTTTCATGTGTTTCTTTCTTCCCTTTACACTGTAGATTTTCGGGATGATTTTCACCTGCTGCTTGTACAAGAGTTTAAAGTCAGAGCCATATTAATAGCTATGAGAGCTCTGTCGCTCCCCCTCTGCCACTTCCCTTAGCACCTGCCAACCTGACCACTCTCCACCATCACCAAAGTGTCTGTAACCTGAGGACTTGGCTCTGTAATTGAATGCCTTTAAAACCATGCACTGCCTTACCTGCCCCTCTGGGGGAAGTCACCCTCCTTGTTGTGTACAAGGCAACTGGGAGTTCAGTGGGTCCTCTTCAGTGTCAAGAAACAAAAGAGCTGTGGATCTTCTGCTAGAAGCTTTGCACAACAGTCCTTTGATGTAACTACAAAGCAAGATTTATCCAAGGCCATTTCCCTTGAGGCTTTTCCCAAGCCAACATGAAGCTGTCAGAATGCTGTACAAGAATCTTGAGAAGTGGCTCAGCAGTACCAGGCATTGACTGTGAGGACAGATGAAGGTTCTGCACTGAGTTGGAGCCAGAGCTGAGTTTCTCATACCTGGAAGATTTATCTCCCTCCTCCCAAGTGTGCACCAATGTCCTTACATAGCTGTTCTCCACCAGAGAGGATGCCTGCCTGGTTACTTGGGGCAGGATCTACTTGCCCTGCTGACTGGGAACACAGCTTGGTGCAGCCAAAATCTACTCATGACACTCGTGTTGCCAAGGTGTTGCAGGTGCCTTAGGATTTCTCAGCAGTTCTTCTTCTTCTTCCTTGAAGCATCCTCCAACACAGTGCCATCAGGAGCCACAAGAGGCCTTTTGCTTCCCAGCAATTCTGGCGCAAAGATGATGGACTGACTTTTTTTGGGTCTAGTCTGTTTCATTGACTGGTTTCCAACATGAGTGAGGACTCTTATTTCCACCTCCCTATCCCTTGATGAGGTTTGATGAAGAACTGGTGTTTTTGTTGAGGCTGCCATATCTAACCACCCTTTGGCCTGTTCACTTAGTGGAAATACCTTTTTCATCTGTTACATGTTGAGAGGTTCCCTTGGTTTGATTTTTCTAACTAAAACCTCCAGGTTTGCCTCCCTTGGCAGGAAATGAATATGCACCAATGTTTTATCAGCCTCCAAAGAGCTTCTTAATCAGCTGAGAGTTATCTGGCTTTGTCTGGAAGCTCACTTTAATGGTTACAGCCAAAAAGGTCAGGAGAGTCAGTTCCAACCAGTTGCCCCGGCGTACTTGGTAAATTGGTAGTGCTGGGTTAGCTGTTTGCTGCTGAGGAATAGGTTTTAATTAAATATTATTTCTGCACTGGGGTCCTGGATACATACAGGACACAGATATTGCCATGGACGTGGTGCCAGCAGGATCTTAGCCTGAATTCACAGGATCTCATGTTCCTCTTGTCTTGTTCCCTCCTTCCTGGTATGCCTGTTACATGCATAAAGCAGCAGAAATGGGAATTCGGTGTTTCTGAGCAATGAAGACAAGCTCAGACCTTCATAAATAAATTTCTTCCCTCTTCTGGCCTTTTAGCAGTGCTGGCTGAGCCCCGTCCCCAGCAGCAGACAGCCAACATAAGCAGAATCACCCAGACCAATAAAGGGTTTTGGTTCACAGAGCAGAAATCATGGACTGGAGCTAAAGGGTGACACGTTAAAATTCAGAGCAGGTCAATCTGAAACTCCTCCATTATCAGTCCTATGAAATAATCCTCAACTAATGCAGAAAGAGAGGTGGAGGACCTGAGGTGTATCCTTGTTTCCACAGCAGTAAGAGAGGAAAGAAATCTAAATTATTCTGTAATGATCTAAAGGAGGAATCTCTAAATTATTTCCTGTTTTATAGTAAAGTTCCTTAACAAGTATTGACTACTAACTAAGAGGAAAATATTGAGCATGTTGCTTGAAGCAATAGTTCTGATTTCTTAAGCATATCTTCATAGCTGCCTTTGCCCGTTCCCTTCAAACACATTGCACAGGGTTGGGAGAGGCCAGGAAGAATGACACATGAACAGTGAGTTGGCTTCTGGCCACTGAGTTGTTTTACACTTTTTCTCTGTGTAACAATATTCATTGCTTTTGGTTTATTTTTTAACCCAGTTTAAGTTGCTGGCCAATAGAAAAATAAAGCTTAAGACTCTGTACTGACTGTGCAACACAACTGAAGGGCTGCCATGAGCCAGGTGAGTTCTGTGGCTTGCTCAGATCCTGCTGCTGAGGAGAAGATGAATGGAGGGACAAGGCTGGAAGGAAGCTGGGGAGAGTCCGCATTACATCCCTGCCAGCTTGGTTATGATGTGCTGTGGGTGCAGCAGGCTGCCCCCCCCGAGAGCTGAGGGTGCAGAACCTCAGGGGCTGCTTGAAGTTATTTGAGACCCTGGTGGGGCTTACTTGAGGTCATTTGAGACCCTTGTGGGGGTTACTTGAGGTAATTTGAGGTTCTGATAATTGATCAGTGTCAAATGAGAACATGGGTTAATTATTATGAGCTGGGGCCAAATGAGAAGGGAGCAATTTGGTGCAATGGATCAAACACTGCCAGTGCAGTCCAGGGAAGCCCAGGGCCTCAGGGTTACCCAGTGGCCTGTAGTGTCACCCATCATTTGCCCTCTGTCCTGTCATGGTAGTTAAAGGGGTCATTATTAATATTTATTATTGATTAGTAGTATTAGTGTATTTTATTAGTGTTTATTATAATCTCCTGTAATCATTAACATCTATAGTATTGATATTAGCTATTAATACAATTACCAAAAATTCTACTGTTGGGATCTGTTAAATTCTATTTCCAATATTATCTTTTAAGATCCAGTAGTATAATCATCTATTGCAACCTAAAACTATGATTATGTGTTAGAACAAATAGCTGCCTTATTAGTGTTGGTAGTTATTAGTGTATTATTAGCTCCCAGAGGGGTATAAGTGTCCTGTTGGAACCTCCGTGGGATTATGGAATACCCTTCCCAGCGTTTGCACCAGGGGCAGGTCAAGAAGCGGGAGCAGGCCGGTGCTGTGTCCCACCACCGCGCTTTGGGACGCGGGGCTGGCAATGCCCCGGGACAGCTCCGCACCCGCGGTGTCCCCGCCCGCG